>JANEYF010001716.1:0-488494 GCA_029963845.1 Rhamnusium bicolor
AATGTAGATGTCTGTGAACCCTCAAAAACCAGTAATAGTACCATTCATTTGGAAAAGGAAGCTGGATGACTTAAGACTGCATTGCTTGATGGGTGAAACTATTCCATTTGTGTAGGAGGTGAAATATCTAGGAATCACTCTAGATTAATCACTTAATTGGAACTGTAACGGTCCGTTTTTTCGAATTAGTAATTTGTACCACATTCGTTTTCGATTAACTAAAATGGTTTGAATTATACATTAAACTCCAGACTCGCTTAAAATAATTTTATTCTAAATTATCGTAATACCCCTATGTCGTGGCGCTACTGTGCGGGTGGTTCTACGCCTAGAACAATTTAACCTAGTGCGCGCGGGATTGAACCATGTTTTTCGAAGCGTGGGGAGAGCGCGAAAAACAGATAATGCAGAGCGACAGTTCAAGGTGGATCGCTGAATGATGTACTTTGATATTATTTTACGTTTAAGTATGTGATGTTACCTTTGTAGATGATGCAGAGCGACGTGTGAGATAAGTCCTGTGACCTGCACCTTTACGTTATTTTGTGAGTCTGAGTATACGGTTGAGAGTTATATTTAAAACCGAAAATATGTTGGAAGATATGAACACCCACTGGTAAGCTTAGCTTTGATAGAATTATAAAAAATCTAGGTAACTAGCAACGCTGCGACTTCCACCGGTGTCTGCTAGAAGTGCTAGCCAGTGCATACCTGATAAAGATTTGCAAATCTGCTTGCTGCCCAAACTTTAATTATAGGCTTTAGTTGACTTTCCCTGGAAATAAATAGTTTAACGTAATGAGAAACTATTGAAAGAAGTTACATATAACTAGCCAGAACGCTGATAAACAAATAAAAACTTAATAAAAAGTGGGTGGCGCCTAACAAACTTTATTAAGTGAATGGTACATTTTTTGTTAATTTGGCACTTGCCTACTGTTTCTGATTTTGTTTACCTGCAACAAGCGGTCATCAAGTAGCCGCAGACTGGTATCACTACTAAAGGCAGAGAGTTGCTGATTTATAGGTGTTAATAGCTACAAACCAAGAGTGAGGATATCCTCAAGCTTACAGCAACTATATTTTAGAGTAAGATTCATACCATTAGACTGTGTTTGTGTAGACTGGATATATACAATCCTGCATGCAGATCAATAAAAATTGTCTGGCATAGCCAAGCAACTCTAAAAGCTCTTGGCTGCTACCAATGTAATTTTAAAATGTTATGGAACTATCAGAAGGCTCTACGTCATTTGAGATAAAATAATAAAATGACTGGTCTGGAAAGTAACGAAGTAGCTCTGACTTCTTGGCCAGAGAAGGAGCAGGATCACGAATCATTGGACCCGAACTGATACTTGATATATTTTTAAATACTGCCAAGATGACTATCTTGGCTATATTAATTATTAATAAATGTTTTATTTATTACTTATGCAAGTAGGTTTTTAATTTTGGCTTGTAATGCAATGTAATGTGTGTATTCTAATCGCGTAAAGAATTTAATAGCAAATATCGTAATTCTCTACATAAATAGAGCATTTTTTTTTATTTAGTAATATCAATGAGCTAAAAACATAACACATAGTTTATGATTGTTGTAATTAACTATATAATAAACTAATATTTATAAAGTTTTTTGTGGTGATGTAAATTTACCGGCAAATTTTCTTTTTTGACATTTTAACCGATTTTTAGACAGAAAAAAAATCCGGACAAAAACGGTAAAGGAAAATTAAACTCTAGTATATACCACCACACTGGTCTTGACCTGACTTTTTAATTTGATATCAAACATGTATATATAAAAGTAATGCTTGATTGTATTTATTAAGTCGGATTAAAATCGGTTCAAAATGCTAAAAATAAAATTAGCGTGTAAATGTACAGCACTAGTTTTTGTGTTTCCTCTAAAAAAATTTTGCCATACGAGGATTGCTTGTGAAGCTGACAATATGAATGCAGACAACACAAGATATATTGTATTGATATAATTCAAGGGCTTTTATTACTACTTGTTATGTTCAATGATTCGGAAGTCATTGGTTATGTCTTTATGTCAAATATAGGCAGGGAATTTTGTTGCAAATGTTGGTGGGAATTTTGGCAACAAATAATTTTAGCCGGCCAAATTGATTTTTTTTCTTAGTCATATTCTTAACACAAAATGGATTTTTTGCTTTGGAAAAAAAAATCCGACTCATAATAATAATAATAATAATAATAAATTTCATTTATTTATCTAAAGAAGATAGTAAATACAATTAATACACATAGTGACATAGTAGACGTATGGTTTCAACAAGACAGAATAATATAATAATACAAAAAAAAGATACAATAGTAAATAAAAACATCATTAAAAATAACTTAACTAAACAAAAATTGCATTGAGAACAACTTAACTACTCGTAGGTTACTTAGAAGTATTTTTCTTTAAATATAAAAGTTGAGATTTAAATTGTTGAACAGTTTTACTGGCCTTAATTTCATGAGGAAGAAGATTGAACTGCACAATTCCCTTGTGGAACAAACTTTTCATAGTACTACCCTTAGTTGTTCTTTTTACATAAAAATTATTTGTAATTGCCGTACGAGTATTACGTAGGTGTACCTCAGTAACAGGCAATAACTGTCGTACTAGATAGTCCGGTAAAATATTATTAATCATCTTAAAAATAAAAGTCATAGTTTGGAAGTAAAGAAATTGTTCAATGTTAAGCCAGTTCAATGTATCTAGCATCCTTTGACTACTTGAGAACCTGTTGCATCTTAATATTACTCGCATTGCCTTATTTTGAAGAACCTGCAACCTACTAAAATTTGTACAACTTACATATAACACTGAACTGCAATAGAGAAAGTGAGGC
Organism: Rhamnusium bicolor; assembly: GCA_029963845.1. Classification (NCBI taxonomy): domain Eukaryota; kingdom Metazoa; phylum Arthropoda; class Insecta; order Coleoptera; family Cerambycidae; genus Rhamnusium; species Rhamnusium bicolor. The sequence goes on from JANEYF010001716.1 coordinate 2,871, forward strand.
AATATTAGTGTATTATAAATTGTTAACTTTGTGGACATTGATATAAAAGGAGCAACTCTACTGAAAAAATCCTATCTTTTTGCCAATTTTTTTTGACATGTATTCAATGTGCTTATTAAATTTCAATTCCCGATCAATTACTAGACCTAAGTATTTTATTTCCTGAACAAGCTCAACTTTTTCATTATTTATTAGAATATCAAGATTTAAACTGATAAATTTGTTGTACAAATAATTATTACCCACAAACATACATTTCGATTTCAATTCATTTACCTTAAGTTTATTGATTTTAAATTTTTCTGTCAAAACCTTTAATTCTAAGTTTACAGTAGCTACCATCTCTTCAAAATTAGTATTTTCATAATAGATAAGGGTGTCGTCAGCAAATAGATGGATTTTACATTTCCTCAACACATTTCCAAGGTCATTTATATAGAGAATAAATAATAAGGGACCAAGAACACTTCCTTGAGGGACTCCAAAGTTATTTAGTATTTGCTTAGATAAATTCTCATTCACTTTTGTTATTTGGTACCTATTAGTTATATAACTTTCAATCCAACTTAAGACGGTGTGATCAAATCCGTATCTTTTTTAGCTTTAATAGTAGTATTTTACGGTCGATTGTTTCAAAAGCTCGCTTAAGATCTACGAAAACAGCGCAAATTCCGACCCCTGCTTTATCCAACGACTCCTTCCACTCAGAAATCACCAATTGTAATGCCGTTTCACACGAATGTTTTCCACGAAAACCCGATTGGTATGTACATAGGATGTTATTTGAATTTATGTAACTAATTACTTGATTGTAAACTACTAATTCCAAAATTTTTTCGCAAAATGGCAACATATTTACTGGTCTCAACTGCTCAGCTAAATTTGTATTAGGTAATTTTGGTATTGGTACCACTACAGATTTTTTATAACATTCAGGCATAACACCCTTTTCTAAACTTAAATTAATCAGATTTAGAAAAGGATAGCCTAGTATATGAAACAGATTTTTCATAACATCAAGACCGATTTCATCAGTGCTATATTTTTTTCTTTGATTGTTAATTACTTTTCTCAGATCTTGTAATGTTATTACACAAAACGATGTCATGGTACAGTTTACAACCGGTATAGTGTCAGTGATTCTATCAATATCTACATGAAGTGTTCCTATGCTAATAACAATACTTTCAATACTACCTACGTAATACTGATTCAATACGTCCGCTATATTGGCATTATGTATTACTCCATCGCAATTCAAAGTTTGAAAGATATGTTCACCTTTCTTATTTCCAACTATGTCTTTTAAGTTTTTCCACATTAACTTCGGATTTGCTTTATTTTCGTCAATATTTCTTTCATAAAATACTGTTTTTGCTTCCTTTATAACTTTTATAGTCTTATTTCTAGCGTGCTTATAGTTATTCCAATCTTCATTCTCATCTGTAAATACAAATCTTTGATATGCCCTATTTCTGTTGTCAATTGCTTCCCTACAGTTTCTATTGAACCATCTGTTTTCAGCTGATTTTAATTTTACAATTTTTTTAGGCGCTACAACATCTATTGAATCTAATATATTAGTTACAAAAGTCTGACCTACTACGTTTACATTTGTACATGAATATGCCCACTCTTTTTCAATTAACAAATTCGTCATTTCGTTAAAATTAATTCGGGCTCTAATTTCCTTTGTTTGATACTTTATTGATTCCCTGGCCTTTCCAATTTTTACTTGAATTATTGAATGGTCTGTTATTATATAATTTTGTTCAACATATGCATTTATGGTGTAGTCATTACTAATAATAAGATCAATTATGGTGCGAGAATTATTTCGCACTCTAGTAAAGTTTTGTATAAACTGTTTCATGCCATGATTCTCAATGCCCTCTTTAAGTCGCTTTTTTACATAGTCATTTTTGGAAAAATCTATATTGAAATCACCTGTCAAAATTATACTGTTTCTGTTATTTTTTTCAACATAATTCTCTAACCATTCTAAAAACCTATCAATGAAACGTGACACGTTGCCATTTGGGGATCTATAGACAGTAGCCACACTGTAGGAGGTATTTTTCAATTTTATATTAACAGATAAAAGCCAGAAATTTACATCTAAAACCAACACTTTTACATTATCAAATTTTATGCTTTTTTTATGAATATTAACACTCCCCCTGTGTGACGGCTGTTTGAGTCGCAGCGAACAGTATTATATCCCTCTATTTCTAATTCACTTTCAGAAAAAATTTCAGTAATACACGTTTCTGTAAGACACAAGATTAAAGGTTTATACTTAAATACGTATTCTAAAATTTGGTCCTTATTTTTATAATAACTTGCAGCATTCATACACGATAAAAGTAGCTCACTGTCATCCTGTAGTTGCTATTCCTTATAAGCTATTTTCTTTTTAATTGACTCCACAGTTTTTTTGTAACACTCACATTCTCTATCGATAGCAGCGTGATGGACATCTAAGTTAAGATTAAGCTTCTGGTTCACACGTATACAATTAACGCACTTTTTATATTCACTACTGCAAGCACTACTTATATGTTCTTCAGCACAAAGTACACAAGTAACTTTTTCTTTGCAGTCTTTTGCCTCGTGATTATACCCTCCACATTTAAAACATCTTCTTACACTAAAATGTTCATAAATCTTGCAATTATTCCAGCCAACGTGTAGTACTTGTTCTTCCTTATTTATTACATATCTAAATGTCGCCGAATCCATTTCCACTATAAGATTAAATCTCCCTTTTCGTATCTTGGTCTTGTGTACACTGTCAAATCTAAAATTAACTCCTTGGGGTATTCTGTTTTGTCTTATAATTTTCTTTGTTAGCTCTTCAGTTTCTCCTTCATTTTCTAATTCATCTTCAGCAATACCTATAATAATAACCCTTGGATTCAGTTTTTTTGGCACTTGAATTTCGTATTCTTCACCCATTCTGGTTTTAATATTATTCTTAACCGTATTTAGTGCTTCAGCGTTTGAACATTTTAAAATTACTCCTCCATTTCTTGTGTTTTTGTCCATATTTAAGCCAACCTGTAAATCTGCTGGGTTAATGTTACTTCTTATATCCTCTTTTACCTTTCTTACTTCTTTCTCTTGTCTTGGTTTCACAACCAAGACATGTTCCTGCTTACTAAGGGTTTCTGCGTAAGTAGGCTGGATACATTTAGATACTGACGGTTTATTTTCTTTTAATTCCTTAAGTTCAATTTGCAGTTTATCAATTTTCACACTCTGTTCCATTATAATTTTGTAACATGCTTCTAACTTGGTGTTAACATTTTTCATAATCTCCGTAATTCCTATACATTCGCACGGCACTGGATTTTCCAGCTTTGCTCGTGTACCACGCGACATGATTTCTTATAAGATTTGTAAGTCTTTATACTCGGTCGGTACTTGACCAGCCAATAAGGACAAACAAATCATAAAATCCACCACTTAATACACGCTGGTTTTAGACATTCTTTTATCGTCCTAAGATATATTTAAATCATAAAGTCATAAAGTTTTAGGGCAATAGTAAATAATTATTTATCAGTTGCCAGATGTTATTACCACTTCGATATTTTGGATGGTCGACGTACCTGTTGCAAAGCCGCCCGTCCCTTTTTCTTTCACAGATGTTGGCCTCTTGTATGATACTGGAGCTTGTATTTAGAACAAGATAGATTTTCGATAACTATTTAATAATTATTAATTTTATGCGCACTTTACTATATTATTAATGTACGTAGTTTAACGGAGCATTTTTTAAACTATATACCACTTGATTTTTGTGTCGATTATCAAAGTTTTTACTGGAATTTTCGCGATTTTACTGGAGCGTCACTTTACACGTGCACTTCTCTTACAGGCAGAGTAACTACTCATATCACTTATTCAGTGTCGTAATGTTTTAAAAAAATTTCAGTTTCAAGTAAGATTTTTGGAATTATTGCTAAATGTTTATATTTTAGGTATATCCCACATACACATTTCTATAATTTAGAATATTTTTAGGAAAAAATGAAGCAAGTAATCCATGAATATGAAGACCACACATCAAAACCATTTGGTGAAAGGTATAAAATAATTAAATCGATTATTAAAATACTCTCTGATGGAGAAGACTTTAATTTAAGTAGAGCTTTTGGAAATTGTCAGCGAGTTCAAAAGTGAATTAAATATGTTAGAAAATAAACTCCTCTCTTCTGATTTTATCGAACATAGAAATATGACGGAAGATTTGTAAGTATATTGTTTACAATTAACTATTTACATGTTTTAAAAAATTATTTGACTTTTTTTTCAATTTATGTATTAGTAATGTACAGATCGTTTCCAGAAATAAAGGAAAAACTTTAGCGGTTTATTCCTCCCACCAGAACGAGCAAAAATTTTCTGATGTACAGGGTGTCTGCATACATTTTGACCCACATTTAGACGATTTATCGGTAGATATAGAAAAAAGTACTATGTAGGAAAGTTGTGGGGTTAAACGTAAAGTCTTTTTTTTATGTTTGCAGATAAACTACACTAAAAAGAGGAGTGTACATATAACCTCACTTTTTTAAATCAGAATAGCCTATATATTTTTAAGTCAATTGATAGGTCATATTTTGCCAATACACCAAAATCATATACTTATCTTTTTTAGTTTTTATGAAAGTTATAATCAATTCAATTCTATTCAAAATATTGCTGAAGTTTCTCTCCTAGTACGCTCTATATAATATGTAGACACGTTTTATTATGAACAATCCAAATTTTTTTTGCCAATAAAGTTTGTTAAAATATGTTTCCATAATAAATATGTATTATAATTTTTCTACATTTTAGGCAAAATAATACAAATACTCTACAGAAGTTTTTGATATGTGGTCCCACTCATAGAATAGTTTTGGTGCCTCCTGAACTTCACCTTGTTTTACGGGAAGTAAAAGAACATTTCGAAAAGCAAAGTGTATCTTTAAAATCTGCCGTTGAAATTGCATCTAACGTGGTTAGTTTTAAATACACATTACAATTATAAATGCTTACTTAATTTTTTTATTTCAGAAAAAGATACCTAGTAAATGGCAAAACTATCGAAGACAGTTGTGGATGTACTTTTATACAGATCCTCGAAAGTTGTTTTTTATACTTCAGCAAGTTGAGGAAGAATTTAGAAAACGTAAACTGAATAGTATCCAAATGTTTTAAAGTGCTGTGATATGTGTTATTTTCTATTTTCTATTTTCAAGAATTGTGTTGTAAATAAATTAATTCAAGATATACATGATAGCAGTTTATTTATTTAAATAGGAATAGACTTCATTAGTTGTGCATCCAAATGTATACAACCTGTATTACATGGAACCTCAACGAAACCATTATTGGAAGCAAAAGGAGCAAAAATAAGCAGCTGGGAAATATTTTGACTTACCTACAGTCTGGTTGTTTAATTCCTGCCGTGATTGAACAGTTATTTCTACTTATCACAAATATAGATTATTAAAAGGCGCAATTTCAAAATGAGTTAGTTTTTAATGAACCGAAATTGCCAATAAAGCTTGAGACTTGCACTGTCTTAGCAGATACATCATAAAAAGCAAACCTTAACTTCTTGCAGCAAATGCTGTGGTCATTTATTTTAACCGAAAGAAAATAAAAACTGATTTAGTGATAACTAGCTCCCCAATCTGAATATTACATGAAGATATTTTCTCACAAATATTACATCTAACTTCTGTGCTAACAAACTGTAACTCTAGGAATTCGTATAATATAATAACTATTCGGATCCGAACTCTAGTGAAAACAGTACACAAAAAGTGAAATTCATCAATTATTTAGCTATACTGTATAACTTACTATACTATACAGGGTGCGGCTGAACAAGTTTGAATGTAATCTTTATATATTGCTGCAATAAGGACCAAAATAATCTGAGCTAAACATTAGATGCTATTTTTATTCTTCTAATATACAGTGCATTCATAATGAAAGGAGTCTGTGTCGCTAATCATTGTTGTTATATCATTTTCTCGACCACATCTCAACGTAGAGATCTGAAAGTTTACATGTACTATCTGGAGCATCCAAAGAAGAACTCTATTGAATAACAGTGAAATGAGTGCACCAGGGAGAGCACGTCTCAAGGGGTAAAAGACATTTTTCAAATAAAAATTGTTCAGAATGCGAAAATGTGCCGAAAGAACTCTTCTACTGCTTGACAAACATATCGTGGCAGTGAGATAAAAATGCGCAAAGGGCCAGGGTTATTTAGAATGAGGACCCTCAATCTCTTAACGTTTGTATCAGTGTTTAATTTGTGCACTATTGCAAAAAGTAACTTAGTAAATTGTTGTATTCTGAATTTCAGTGTTTTTGTGCATTGTGGTGTAATAAATTTTGGTCCCTCTTGCATATCTGCCCTTGTAATGTTTGTCAAGTAGTAGATTTGTCGTCAGATTAACCGCTACTGAGAAAAACGGTCTAAAATTAATTTCAATCAATTAAAGAAAGTAATCAGTCAGTCTCATCAATACTTTCTTATCATATCTAATTTAAAATGAGTGAAAAATAGGTTATTTTATTTTGTTTATCTAGATTAATGTCATTTATCTCATTTATCCTATGTGTCTTGTTAATTTTATTTATCTTGTTTATTTTGTATAAATTGTTTATCTATTTATTTTGTATAAATAATTGAAATAAACAAAAATAACGTTTTTAATTAAAATAATTTATTTCTTTCATGTCAAGACTGAATATGATTATGAAAAAGCAGGCCCGCGTCTAACGCTTTTGGTGCCCGTGTGCATCTAGCTCTTCTGGCGCCAGTATGCATTTTAATATATTTCATCCCCAATTTTCATAAAGCTGATACGTGAGCGCCATTGTGCGTCTTAATATATTTCTCCCCCAATTTTCATAACGCTGATGCATGGATAAAAGTATGGCTAAAAAATAAGTAACTGAATAAAACACCTTGCAAACAGATTGCAATTCCTTTTTGTTTTTTTTTCATCATTATGCATTTTATTTGCTAGCTATATTCTTTTTTTACTTTTAGGCCTTTTGGGGCTCCGACGCCTTGGGTCGTCGTGTACCGCACGACTTTGCCCTTATGTACAGTGCGGGCCTGTGAGAAAGTACTGTCGAGCAGCAACTAAATCAATTTTTTTGTTTTGATGAGCTTCTGTACACCCTCAGAATTAAGACAAATTTCGTCATACTTTAAAAATGATAGTGATGGATCATACAGTATTTTAGAAATTGAACCAAACATATTCCATGTATTTGTAACATTAGTATTAAAAATACCTTAGATTGGTAATTTTGTTAAGGGTCTTGTATATGGTGGGTTTGTTATAATATTCTGATTTGTGGAAGTTTGCCTGGTCCAATTTACTAATTTGATTTCAGAATTATATATTATGAGCAACTAGTAATGAAGAATTTTGTATCATATGATTAGATCATATAACAGCAAAAAGACAACGAATTTATTTGAAATAAATTTGGTTGGAGCGTGTGTAATTTAAAAACCTTGTGCAAATTATAATTGTGCTACTTACATCGTGGACATTGATGGATATGAGATAGTTTGAAGTAGTCAAACACTCCACACACTCCAAATTGCCTTACAGATTGTGGCCACAATCAAATTTGGAAGCCATGAATGCCACAGCAGCAGTGATAATCCTTCACTTTTGATCATTTATTTCTAAATATTTTTGTCAACAGAAAACAGAATTAACAAATACAATTATAAATTTTATTAAAAATGCATTGTATAAGAATAGAGTATAATACTATAGTAGTTTTATAATTACTGTCTATTTAGTATAATTAAATCACATATAAAGAGAGTTTAAGCATAGTTTGCATAATCATAATCATATTTTCTGAAGTATTTCTGTGGATAATTCTCTTGTTCTACTTCAACATTAACATGTATCGGATTACTTAGGTCTATGTCAAAATGATGTGTACCACCAGGCTGACTATTTCCTAAAACATAAATACCTATAATAAGTAAATAAATGTTCTATTTCATATATATGTATGTACACTGGAAATAATTTCACATTTATTAGGCAGTGACTAGATAATCTACCAGTAGTTTCTCCAGGATGACGATCTGCGATGCCGTGGCTTTCCTAATCACATAGTTATACAGAGTGGTTTAAAAAATTTAGGTAAATTCTACTTATTAAATTAAAAGACGTTTTGTTTTTATCCAAATGCTGATTTATAGGAGACCCCCTTGAAAAGTGATTTTTCTTCAATATTTTAGAAACCCCTTGACGATTTTCACAAAATTTTATATTAAACTTATGTAATGACTACATTACCGCAAACTATTCAGAGCTAGTCTGGTATGGAACTATATCCCATCCATTTGGTCGGCGGTTAAGGTAGTATATATACCAAAAATGGGTAGGAAAGAACCAAGCCCTAAATCGTTTAGATATTTTTTGTTGAAAGGCCTGGAGAAAGTGCTGGACGGATATATCAGGGGAACATCCTGAATCATCACCCCCCAATATCCATCAGTACGCCTATCAGACAGGAAAATCAACAGAACTAGCACTCAATAACCTAGTCGAGAAGATCACCCAATCCCTTCAAATGAAGGAAATTGCGGTGGGAGCCTTTCTCGACATTGAGGGAGCATTTAATAATGCATTGCCCGACTCCTTATATGCTGCAGTGGCTGCCAGAGTAATTGAGCCTACTATAGGCGACTGGATTCGTGCTATGCTATCAAACAGAACCATAACAACGTCCCTACAGGGAGAAACAGTTAGGTTTAGAGCCACGAGAGGGTGCCCAAAGGGTGGGGTTCTCTCCCCCCTTTTGTGGTCACTTCTTGTGGACGACCTACTGGCTATCCTCACACTGTGGGAGGTTGAGGTTCTAAAATATGCAGATGATCTAGTCATACTAGTCAGAGGAAACTCTGAAGGAGTAATTTCAAATACCCTTCAAGAGACACTGGATGCAGTGAGTAACTGGTGCGACAGGGAACAGATGTCTGTAAACCCTCAAAAAACTGTAATAGTACCATTCACCCGGAAAAGGAAGCTGGAGGACTTAAGACCTCCCACTTTAATGGGTGAAACTATTCCATTTGCGGAGGAGGTGAAATATCTAGGAATCACTCTGGATAAATCACTTGATTGGAACTCCCATCTGGAGAAGGTAATCCAGAAAGCAAAGCTATCCCGATGGACATGCCGTCGTATTTGTGGCAAATCCTAGGGCATGGGTCCCCAACAAATTTACTGGATCTATATCACGGTCATCAGACCAATGATAACATACGGATCCATTGTTTGGTGGCCAAAAGGATTACAACGGACGGCCAAATCCAAACTCTCTGGACTGCAGAGATTAGCATGCATGACCGTAACGGGAGCAATTAGCACCACACCGTCAGCTGCAATGGAAATTCTCCTGGATTTACCCCCTCTTCATATATATCTGGAGAGAGAGGCCAGGTGGGCAACCTACAGACTGCAACAAGCGGTCATTAATATGCCGCAGACTAGTATCATGGAGCGGAACAGGCTGCTGGATGACATAGAGAATCCACAGCATCCTGGGAATGCCCTCGGATACTATGCCTAATATGACCAACTACGAGCTGACCTTCAACATCCTTTCTCCAGAAAGAGATGAGTGGGATCGGAATAAAGCCGATCTACTGAAGGCAGACAGTTGTTGGTTTACAGACGGCTCCAAAACTCCCGAGGGAACAGGAGCCGGAGTACACAGCTACAGACCAAGGGAGAGGATAGTCTCAAACCTAGGTACTCATGCAACTGTTTTTCAGGCTCAGGTTCATGCCATTGAACTGTGTGTACGAAGGCTGGAATATATGCATCTTACACGCAGATCAATAAAAATTTTCTCAGATAGCCAAGCAGCTATAAAAGTTCTTGGCTCCTACCGGTGTAACTGCAAAACGGTATGGAACCGTCAGAAAGCTCTAAATCATTTGAGCAAGAACAACAAAGTGACTCTGGTGTGGATACCCGGCCACTCTGATATGGAAGGTAACGAAATAGCGGACTCCTTAGCCAGAGAATTAAGGAGCGGGATCATGATTCATCGGACCAGAACCAATACTTGTCATATCCTCAAGTACTGCCAAGATGGCTATCTCAACCTGGGCTGAAAGGCAAACTCTCCAGTATTGGCAAGAGTTACCAGGATTAGTTCATTCGAAGGCGTTTATAAAATACCCTTTGAAATCAAGAGCTAAGAAACTTTTAGAGTTAAACAGGATACACCTGAAAACTCTAACCGGGCACTGCCGACTAAACTATCATCTGCATAAACTCGGCCTAGCGGAAAACGCCGAGTGCCGTCTATGCCTGGAGGATGATGAGAAGGCAGACCACATCTTATGCACCTGTCCCGCTGTGGAGAGGATCCGACTCTCAATATTTGGCAAAGGGCAACTGCTGCCAGAGGATCTGGACACATTCTTACCCAATAAAGTTATCAGTTTCATTAAGAGACTGAACTTATTGGGTGAAATATAATTAGGCGTGAGCCACAATAGGCCTGCTGATGGCCGCAGTGGAGGGTCTACTGAGACCCACTCACAACAAACCTAACCCTAACCTAACATTACCGCAAAATGGTAATTTTATCAGTTACTAGAGGGTGATAAATACGATCAGTAAAGTAGTTTTCCTCTTACCCTTCACGCAAAAACCGGTTTAAGCCTTCTCATGTCGAGGGTAAAAATAGCATATAATTGTTTTTAATTTAAAATAAGGCTTTGGAAGTCTTAAATAGTGTCCTATAGTTAGAAAATTGTAAAATATCAGTGAAATTATCTTTAACACAAAAATAAATATAAGATTCCATCAAGAAAAAAGAACATTTTAATTTAAACATATGTGTATGAAACATTACGTGTACATAGATACATAATGAAACAACAAATAACATAAATATATACAAAAGTGTCTACATAATTATTACTATATATTTAATTGTATGTAATATAAATTTTAGTTTTTCTTTGTAAATTGTTCAGTAGTCAAAATAAGGGAGAAAATCAGATTTCAAATGGTCGACGTTTCGTCTTTATTAAAAGACACCCTGAGGACCAATTTAGGTTTTCCTTGTAAATTGATAATCTTAATAATAATATACATAAACAAGGTTTAAACAATTAACAGAAACAGTAATGCTGAACAAACTGGCACATGCCCAGTTGAGGGAGGAAGACTCCGCCACTGATATAGAGCCACTTGATAAATTTGTGTACCAATTTTTATCAAAGTCGGATTCATGAAATTGACGAAAAATCTTTTTTCCAAGGGTCCCTTTGGGGGGCCTCGACTCTTTTTATACAAGGTGGGCCAGATTTTAATCGAAAACTTAGAGAATCGATAGAACATGTCAAAATATTATGGATTTGTCATATAAAATTACCTATAGTTAAAAATGCTTAGTTTTTGAGAGGGCATTGAAACTTTAATTTATTTTTAATCTTTCACATTCCTCCGGAAATTATTGAGATATTGTCATGACATTCAGGCGGTGAATGTTGCGTACGTGAATACATTTATCACCATAGTTTTTATCTCTCTAGTCCAACCACAGGCGCGTAACGATGAAAGATTCCGAAGATATTTTAGCAAAAAAAAAAACCTGTAACCTAAGGTATTTTTTTATTTCTTTTTCGACATCTACTAACATTATTACACAAAACAGTTTTCTTGTAATTTTTTTGATAGGATATGTAATGCCTCGGTTTAAACTAATTTTAAAATCGGTCATCCCATACCAATTAACCATTAATTGAGAATTGTTTAAAAAAAATACATTGTTTTTCATTTTTTTCTACTAATATAGTTTTATATTTAAAATACTGTAAAAATTTGGTTATACACACCACATAAGAATTATCGCATCACCATAAATGGACATTAAGATTGATGTTAATTTTCTTCTGAATCGTTTGTTCGATTTGGATGATTCTTTTGTTTGGAAGATAAGTTGACTCATCGGGAATGTTACTGTCTACTGATTTTTTAAATAAAAATTCATTTTTGAAGAAATACAGAGTGTTACGATGATGTTGGATTTTAATCCAACAATTATTGGTAACATCCTGTGGTGTGCACCAGCAACACTAGCAAGTTACAATTAATAGCTAACTTTAGCCTCATCTTTTCGTAACATTCCCTTTTTTTATAAATTTTCTTATCTCTGTTATTAGAGGAGATATACAGGATTAACAAAAAAAGTAACAATATAAACAATTTTGATTAAATTTTAAGGAAAACAAACAACAAAAACCAAATTTAGGGTACAATAATTTTTAATAACGTATTACCTCCCCCTCGATCTAATTACAGCTTGTATTTGCCTGGGGCAATAGTGCGTCCGACTTCGATATACCGAGTTCTATGAAAGCTAGAAACTTGATATAAAAACATAAATAAACTAGACTATAACCGGAAATTATTTTCGAATATACAGAGTGAGCAAAAACGGTTCTACAGGGTCAACTAAAATTTTTTTTTAAATGGAACATTTTTTGGAAGCCTCTTTGTGGCCTCCTTCCACTCCTGTATTATTATTGACTGTCCCAACCACTTGGATGTAATTATTTTTTTTTGTTGAAATTATGCCATTTACACGTGTATATTAAAAAAAATCACTACAGTCACAATTATCGATTTTAAGAAAAAATATGTTAGTACCAGTTATAAGACATCTGTGTGATGACACTCAGCCATTTTCACCTTTGGAGTTCATTCAATGTTCTACATGGAATCTGATCTTGCTGAATTGCCCATCCTAAATGATCTCATACGTGTTCTATGTTCTATCGGATTAATATCTAGGCTGCGAGCTGGCCAATTCCATATATTGACATTAACTTCATCTAGATACTCGGTCAGTATCTTGGCCGCATGTGGCCGTGCATTATCGTGCATTAGTATAAAATTGTCACTTATGAAAGGGCCATTTGAGATCATATGAGGTTCTAGAATATCCCTTATGTGCCGATCGGCCGTCATCCTTCAATCATTGACTGCCACTAACTCCGTGCGTCCATGTAACGAAATCCCTCCCCATATCATTGTTGACCCACCTCCAAAACTTTCCGTTTGACGAAAGTTGCAATGGAAATGACGATCACTTGACCTTCTGAGGAGTACAGGCAAAATCTCGATTCATGCGTAAACAGTACTTGGACCATTCTTCAAGGCCCCAGTCCACGTGCTCCCTAGCAAATTGTAACTGGGCAACCCGGTGTGCCCTAGTAAGCCGTGAGCCTATTGCTGGAACAATTGATCGTATATACTGTTCACGAAGACGATTTCTTACAGTTTGTAAAGAAATGTTTAAATTTCCAACTGCTAAGAGTTCAGTTTGAAGCATTCGGGCAGTGCAATGTCGAGGGCTTAAGGCTATCACTCGTAAACAGCGATCATCTACAGCTGTGATAACTCTCCTACGTCCTTGCTCCTTGCTCATAGAATACTGTCCAGTCTCGCTATAATAACGCCTTACAACTCTTAAAATTGTACTTTGTTGAACTCCCATTACATTAGCCACGTACCTTTGACTTCGCCCATCTTCAATCAGGGCAATTGCTCTTATAGCCTCTTCGTCAGTTAAATGACGTGTTAAATGATGTTGAGCATTCATTATGCTATAATTTAGCATACAATTTAAAGTAGAGAGTATAGAAATCTATCGTAACAATTGACACAACACAAACTGACACTTTGCAAACTGATTTTGTTACTTTCAGTTTTTTGTTTTCCATACATTGCCAGCTGCTACTTAATTTAGTTTTTCAATGTATATGCATATATACATGCATAAAAGTCAATAAAACATGTTATGCTTAAAAACTGCTTATCTCCTCTAATAACGGAGATAAAAAAAGTGAATCAAAAAAGGAATGTTACGAAAGAATGAGGCTAAAATTAGCTATTAATTTTAACTTGCTGTTGTTGCTGGTGTACACCACAGAGTGTTACGGATTGTTGAACCCAACATCATTGGTACATGTTCAAAAATTAATTTTTATTTAAAAAATCATCAGAACAAACGATTCAGAAGAGAATTAACATCAAACTTAAAGTCAATTTCTGTTGATGCGATAATTCTTGTGCAATTTGCCATCAATGTGGCGAAAAATGGCTCAAAATTTGAAATGTTGATAGAAAATAGTTAAAATTAAAAAAAAAAACGTCTGCCCAGCCAGCTTACAGTTCACAAGGCATTAAAAAACCCTAACCTTGGCTGGCAGACATGTTTGCCAAACATAGCCCTCCAAACCACCTTTTAAAGGGTTAAAAAAATATTTTTCAGTTTTTCGTGTGTGTACTTGGGTGGTTTGGGGGGGTTAAATTTGGCAAAAATGTCTGCCAGCCACAGTGTCTTGTGAACCATAAGCTGGCTGGGCAGACGTTTTTTTTAACTATTTTTTATCCACATTTCAAATTTTGATCCATTTTCACTACTTTGGTGGCAGATTGCTCAAAAAACCGACCGACAGAAATGTTTGTCACTACAGTACAGTACTGTACATACCAAAACAAACATCTTGCACTAGGTTTGGTCCAGTAACTAATTTTTTTTTTAATATCCGGTTACCGCGCGCCGACGGGAAGTTTTGTCTGCCAGCGTAAATGGGGTTGTATACTAACTACCTATGCGGACAAATATCGGTACAACCATTGATTTAAAAAAATCACCCCCCCCCTCCGTATTCGGCCGCCATACCAAAAATATCAAGAGAGAAAATACTATGGTACTCATATGGTCTCTTTGATTACCGAATGGCAGACGTAACCTTTCAATGAGAATTTGCACGCTATTACCTAGACTATTACGTTTAAGCAAAAAAATATTACCTGATAATGTTTTGTTTAATTCATCTATTATTGCGTCTAGTTGTTTTTGATTCAACTTTGCAGTCACTTTAGTTGAACTGTTATTTTGAAGTGATCTTCGAGATCTCGATAATAAGGGTAAAGTAAATTCGCTTTCTGATAACGGTGTGTCATCAGTTCCAAATTCCTAAAATAAATCAATTCATATTAGTGCTAGACTAATGTAAATAAAGAATATTTTCTTAATATAATGTGCCAGAAGATATTGAAACGGGAATTACTTTAATACATACAAAAAAGAATTTTTCCCATTAGAAATGTTTATTTTTAAATATTTTGTATCATTTACGTACATTATTGAAAGAAAAATTATGTTGTTACATCATAAATGCAAGCATGTACCTATTGTTTTGTACCAATTTTATAGCAAATTATGTGATGAAATTCAAATTAATTATAAAACAGGTCCGACCAGGGCCATCTATTGAAACCAGAAACTATCTACCAACAGAGGAATTTATGGTATGATTGATTACTTTAATATAATTGTCACAATATGTGAAACACGTTAAATTATGAAGGTAAGTATTTATTAATCAACTTAAAATTTATTTTATGATAATTACATTCGCATAGAAAAACTTAGTCGATTGTTTGTTTGGAAATCTTTTCAGTGTTATCAATAATGACTTAACTATCAATGACGCCACACTTTTCTGGTACATTTTTCTTTCAGTGGTATATGAAAAATTTTCTTTCTTTTTTTGGGACTGGATATGAATAATTCTACGTTATCTAAAAGATATAGTTAATTATCCAGTATGTTACTAGAAAAATAAACCTCTGCGCTTGTGACTTTACGTCAGAAAATTAGTCGGAGGGTGTTTTTTGACAACTAGTATGAGATAAAAATAATAATATAATTCCCCAACGTTTCAGAAAACGAATCTGTTTTCTTTTTTCAAATCTTTTTGTAGAATATGTCAAGCGTGACACTTGACATATATTATTTGTTTATGTAATATCCATAGATACTTACATAGAACTGTTGACACTTAAAAATTATACAATATTGATTTTGTTCAATTCTTCTTTTAACATCAGTAACCACGTTGTACCAAAATCTACAGAGCAATGGGATAAATATTTTTTCTTCATTCAATAATATTATTGCCGATTCCTTAATTTTTCTTTTTTTGCTGTAAATATCAAAAGTTATATGTAACTATCTATGGATATTACATAAACAAACAATAAATGTGTCAAGTGTCACGCTTGACATATTCTAAAAAAAGATAAACAACTTTGAAAAAGGAAACAGATTCGTTTTCCGAAACGTTAGGGAATTATATTATTACTATTGTCTTATATTAGTCGTCAGAAAACACCCTCTGAATATTTAAACTACACTTTTTCGCTGTTTCCAACCTCGAATAAATGAAAATATGCACACGTAATTTAAATTTAAATACATGTAGTTTTTTACAATAGATTCACTAAATAGAATGATTTTTTGATTTGTAGTTTTGCAAAATGGGCTGTTCTAACTATGTACAGTGACAAAAAACACCGTAACTTAGATTATTCAGAAAAACATTTCATTTGTAAAGTCATGTCGTGAACACTGTATAGATATATGAAAGTCAGAGGGAGATTAGCGACTAGTATGGTAGTCAAATATGTATATGTTGTCGACTGATGTAGAGCTGTAATGATATTCAACTTGGTGACTTCGCCAAAATTGGCACAAATAGCTATATTTGAAGTTAAAATTAATTCGCTAACTTAAAACGATAATTAAAAATACATTGATCAATGCTCAGTAAACACCAAAGTGTGGGCCTTTATTAGGCTTTTACTAGGTCTTTACTGGAAATGCTGGCCAAATAAAGGCCCCGTAAAGGCCCGTATTTGAACAATAATTGTTATTAATACTTACTAAACATTTTCCACTAACACAGTATGCTTTTTTATCTGAACTACCTCTTGAGCAATCTGTTCCAAATGGGAACCATCCCTCTTCCCCATTAACTAAATAAAACCGATGAGAAATGGTATCGTCTTGGCAAGCTATACGACACGGTCGATCTGGATCCTCTGTAAAAGATTTGAGTTTTTCATTAGCCACAAAACGATTTCGTTTTAAAAACCATAAATGTAAATTAAGATTATATAAGTATAGAGAAAGAAGTAATATAGCTGGTTTATATAAATTACAGTACAAAACAATTTGATTTAACGGGTACGCCCGCATAAAGAATGCAAGGTGGAAGAATGCAAAAACATTGCAAATGGCAGAAGAATGCAAACCGTAGACATGTGTTTCTGACTGATGGGTCGTCATCTGCACGGTGTAGCTAAGTTAAAATAATGGACAAGGAAAACCACTAACAGGAAGCTCCTTTGTGTCTTCCACTTGGATGGCTCCACAGCAAACCAACTGACGAAAAATGACGTCGCCCTAACGTCCTTTTTTGGCATTATTCGTCGACGACGTCTCATACCTATAAAGTAACGTCACCACGACGTAATTTTTTTAACGTACATACGACGGCTGCCCGCAGACGTTATATCAACGTCATATTTACTCGTTATTTAGAGATGTCTTTAAGAGTCATGAGACGTTATTTTGTAGTCATACTACATTGAATAATTCTTTAGAAACTAATTTTAATCGTTCTATGATTACCCTGTTTACTAATTTAAATAAGTACCATCTGATTTCTTATTCCTGATGAAAACGCAGCATCAACCAATATTTCTTATTCTAAAAATATAAAAAAACCACATAAATTAGACAACCCCAAACCAAAGCCGAAGCTGCACGGACAGAGATTACACAATTGAAAAAATCGCGCACACACACAACCAAACCCTTGGACTTTGTCGGAAGCGAAATCGGGATTTGAACCCGGGAATCGATACGTAGTAAACCAGCTACGTTTGTCACAACGCTCTGGCCCACTGCGCTACCGAGCTGGGTTCTAATAAACTGGCGGTGAAGTCGGCTCTAATAAACTAATTGGCCGAATAAAAAATTAAGACATGGTTGCCAAAGATTAAAAATATGCTTCTGAATATTTTTTAAATAAATTTTTTTGATGTAACTAAACAAAGGGATAAATAATTTAGCCATCAATATTCAAATATCAAGAAGACACCGTTTTATTATAAATGTAAGAAATGTAATAATAATAATTCTGGTTAGAAATTGACAAATGATATTGGCTACTGATAATTTACATTTGATTAGATGCATTTGTTTTGATGTCCAAACAAAGACCGTTATTTACCTATTTTGTTTTAGTCAAGATCACTGACATTGCCTACGTTGTTGTAGAATTCACAGATGATTTGGCTATATGTACAAATTGGTGTAAAATTGAAGTGTTTAGGCCACCGTATAAATATCAAAACAATTGTAATAAAGCACTTAAGATATGTGTTGATGTATATGACAGACTATTCTCTGTATAGCATTATAATTGTTATTTTAAACTGTTTAAAAATAAACTTATAGATAACCAAAAACAATTGGTTCCATTAGTAGTATTGCTCTGGTATGAAAAATTACAGTTAATAGATAATATATTTGGACCAACGATGAAGAACAGGAATCTGGTTATTTAAATAGTTTTAACATTTTGCTAACACTACTTCTGTCAGGTCCTCTTGATATATTTGTTTATTTCTATTAATTTTATTTTTGATGGTAATAAAAATTCGTAGTTCTTTCTCACTTTCTCACATTCCCACTCATCTAGACACCAGTGTTATAAATTGACATTTACTACGTTGTCATCATCTGAAAACGATTAAAGCTCACCTTTAGTTTTAATCATCTCTAGATGATGACAACTTGGTTGTCGAAATATGTGTCGAAGTGAAGTGTATAGTGTTTTGGTCTTTGTGGAAACTACTTATATGCAAGTGTTACGCCAAAGGTTACAACCCTCTTCAGGAATAAATCGACGTCGTAACTACGTAATATTAGGTCAGTGGTAACGTTTTCGTGACGTCGTATACACGCCATTTAACGTGATATTCTGTAATTTAATGTCATTGCATGATTTCGTGGAATGTCATGTGGTGACGCTATTTATCATTATATAGTGACGTATTTGGGATATAACTTAGGCCCGCCGAATGGACGTCATATATACGTAATCCTAGACGTCAATACGTCATAAAGATGACCTAATATTGTAGATATGATTGTGTTTGCTGGGTTTATATGAGAGCATCGACCAAGTATTGCACATGCGGGCAACTATAGCAACCTGCGTGGGATTTCTGACCTGGGAGAATACATAAATACAGAGAAAGAAGTAATATCGCGGATTTGTAAACATTACATTAAACGATGTACCGCAATAGGTATCTTATCATTTGAAAAAAGAGGGGATATGTAGGGGTGATGAGATGACACTTGAAAATATGTCTTGTAGACACAGAATAGCACCCTCAAAATCTGAAATTTTCGTCTATTTAAAGGGTGTTTCAATACGAGCGCAATATTTCAATGTTGAATAAAACATGGTTTTCTGCAGCAAAGTATTGAAATATTTATTGAGTTATAATGTAGACATTTGGGAGTTATGTATGGAACAACACATCTTTGGCGAAATTTTGATTAACGGTGTCGCATACATGTGGCGTTATTTCGTTGAATAGCGTCTAATTTCTGCCTTCAATGCTTCGGTGGTCGCGGGCTTGTTGGCATAAACCTGTGACTACAGATAACCCCACAGCCAAAAGTCCAAAGGTGTTAAATCGCAAGAGCGTGATGGCTAATTCTGGCCACCAGACCGAGAGATGACACGACCAGGAAAAGATTCGTGGAAGACCATCAATGTTTCACGGGCGGTATGGCAAGTGGCACCGTCCTGCTGAAACCACATGTCGTCGAGAGCAATACCGCCCAATTAAGGCACAAGAAACTGGGTTATCATAGCACAATAACGGTCACCATTGACCATTACTGTATTACTTGCGGCGTCCTCGAAGAAAAACGGCCCCATGAATCTTCCAGACCACAATGCATACTAAACAGTGACACGCTTTGGATGCATTGCTTTCTCATGAATCATTCGTGGGTTTTCTAAACCTCAAATGCGGCAGCTATGCCTATTAACGAAGCCATCGGGGTGAAAATGGGCCTTGTCACTGAAAATGATTTTTTCCGTAAAATCAGCATTCACTTCTTGTTGTTCAAGAATCAAATTGGTGAACTTTCTTCGCTGTGCATGGTCTGTTGGCAGAAGTTGTTGAGTTAATTGGACTTTGTAGGCATGGAGATGCAAATTTTTTGTGAGAATACGCAGAGGAGTGGCTGTTGTAACGTCTAATTCTTGTGCACGATGCTGAATCGACGTCCACGCTCTTGTGAACTGCCGTAATGTTTTGTTTTGAACGACCTATACGAGATCGTGACGTGTGTTTCACATCACTAACCGAACCAATTCAATTCAATTCAATTCAAAACAATTTTATTAATAGTTAAAGAAAACAATGTATCGACACCCGGTCCATTACCAACCTAGCATCCCTGCGTAAGGTGGAGACGGGACAATTGTTAGGTCGGGCGGAGCGGGGCCAGTCCGAACTTAAAACTAAAACATTAACAACAAATACAACATCTAAAAACATTTTTAAATTGTATAGTAACTCCAAAAAACAAGAAAACAAAGACGCATGCAAAAGCATGCGCAGTTGATATAAGACTTTAAAATAATGCAAAAAGAATATATAAAATTTTATAAATTTGTGTAAAATAATTTTGAATTTTGACGATGCTTCGACGAGCCAAACTGTCACAGTAAAAAGCTCGACTCTAAACAATACTGAATTGGGAAGCAGGAATGTCCCACTCCGCTTATTTTTGGGTATTTAATGATATTTCGTGTATATGATAATGTGCCGCAATTTACTGATGGTTTGCTTATAATTTGTAATAAATTTTTTGGGGAATTTTTGATAACAAAAACGAACAAAAAGAAAATAAGAGAAAAGGGAGAACAAAATTTGGAATTTTGGCGCCCCTTTATAATGTGGGAGTGTCCTCCCATTTTGTGGGAGGATTGTGGTCTAAAGATGTCTGAAAATTGGTAACGTTTGGTACGGTAATTTGTGTTTTATTCGAAATGGCGCGTTATACTCCCTTATTTGTGTAATGTTGGCGGTTAGTGGACAATCAGAGTTTAAATTCGTAAAATTTTTGTGAAGTATCTCTGATATAATCCACTATGGGTACAATGTCGTTGCAAAGTTGTCGTAATTCCCTTATGGGGGGATATCTTGTTGAGTTACTTATGAGGCGCAGGAATTTTTTTTTCCAGTACCTGCAATTTGTGTAACGTCGTCGCGCTCGCAGAACACCAGGCTGGCGCAGCATTATACTAAGGCCAGTCTCACTATCATCGTGTAAATTCATTTTTTATTATCCCTGTTTAGTCTGATATTCCCCGCCATCAGGGGGTATAAAGTCCTGGACAAAGAATAAACTTTACGTATCATCTCATTAATGTGTTTTCCAAAATAAAGTCCCTTATCCAAAGTTACGCCTAAATATTTTACGTCTTGTTTCGTCTCAATTTGGCTGCCCCCCATCGAAATAGGTGTAATTATTTTATTATTTATTCTTTTTCTAGTGAAAACAATAGCCTCCGACTTGGCGACGTTCACCTTCACCTTCCACTTGGCGTAGTACTCCGATGCCCTTACCATGTGCGCCTTTATCAGATGCCCAGCGGCCTGAGCATGGTGACTGTGGCAGTATATGGCGGTATCGTCGGCGTACATCGCAAGCTTGGTGTTCGGAAACTGTGGAAAGTCGGACACGTATATGTTATATAATTTTGGCGCAAGAACCGACCCCTGCGGAATGCCTGCTCTAATGTCACTCTGTGTTGATAGAGTTTTGTTCACTCTCACTCGCAGTGTTCGGCCGTGCAAGTAAGAGTGTATTAGTTTCGTTAAAACTAACCAAACCAGTACTTCCGAATTTTTGGATTATTTTTTTCACAGCAGATGAATGAGGAACATTATTTCGACCGAAAATTGGACGCCCCTTACAAATCGTGGCAACCAAACTTTTACCATTTTGATAATAATGTTTAACAATCAGGACGCGTTGTTCTACCATGTAATGCTCTATATTTACCAACTCCCATCTGTCTCATATCGACCTGGCATGACATAATCTTGTGACATCATGACAGCCAAACTGGCGCGCAATTCAAATCTTGTGCTCTTATTGAAACACCTTTTTAGTTTTAAATTTCTGTTGAAAATTATAAGTATGGGCACCTCCAAAATTACCAGGGGGGGGAGGCGGAGCAAAATTTTTTAGAAATGAGTTTGAACACTTTTTCACAGTGAATACTAGCAAATATTTTTCTTTAATATTTGTTTTGTTAGCATTGCTGCAATGTATCAGCATTGACATTTGATTTAATTACCAAGAAAGCGTATATAGTTTTTGTTTATATAGGAACGCGCCACTTGTGGAGTGTACCCAATAAATATAAGATAATTGTTTTATTGCCTACACTTTGTACGCGTCGGTTTTTTCGATTATCAGTATCCGGCGCGATACCGCCGCGGCGGTATCGGTACTTTTAATCAGGCCCGTGGAGAGCCGTTACGGGCCCAGGGGTAAAATCAAATTAGCTGGCCCTCTAGATCGGGACAAATCAAAAGTACTACCTTTCAACTACTCTCATATTCATTTCGCAATGGTACATGAATTCCGCCACGTTTTTGTTCTGAAATTTCGTTTTCCCTTTAAAAAAAATGAATGTGGTCGATATAAGGGCTCAGTACACGATTGGCACTCCCGTTTTTATAGGAAGCCCTTACAAAACATTAAAAGTAATTCAGCGCTGTTCATTATTATTCGTTTTTACTATTCTCACGGTTGAGTACACTGGCTCGCCTGGACCAGCGGTTGTGACGTCACGTCGCAGCACTGAAGCCTTGCTTTTAGGTGTTAATGGTAAGTATAAAGTAATACTAATATAAATTGCAGTAGTTAACGGTATACTTCTATGAGTGTGTGGCCTACTACTTGTTTAATTTTTATATAAAAACATGTAATGTGTGTACTGTGCATCTGAGATAATCATTTCTTTACACAAAATAAAAAATAAAACATATTTTTATTTATAATTAATAAACTTATTTTAATACTGATGATGCCTGGCCCTTTCAGTCCCCGGGGCTAGAGCCTTGTCTACCCCTCTCTTTCGCCAGCCCTAATTTCAATACTTAATAATAAGGATTGCCTTATGGATATTAATTGTGCCTACTTTTTTAACGAAAGGGCGGTTTAGAACTGTCTACAGTCGTCTATAAGTTAAGAGAAACTATCAGCCCTACTCTGCTCATACGAGTAGAACATTAAATTTGTAAGGCAATCAATTTGAATAATGCTATCAAAAAGAAAGCAAAGTTGTACTATTTATGTTTGTATCAATTTCTAATTATGATAGCATTAAATATGTGATAAAGTAGGGATACGCCAGGTATATTTAGAGGGCCGCAAAGGTAAATCTGCACACGGGCGGCAAGTACCCTAGCAGCGGTCCTAGATAATATGGTCTTATCCAAATCATACGAGAGGCTGTTCTGGTACCTTTTTTTTATAGCTCACGGCGATCCGTGATAAAATGTCAAAAGTACGGAATTGTTACTCAATTAAAGAATTTTATTGTAGATATTTTGTATATTGATGACTGAAAAATTGCAAAAATATTTATTGGTGAATGTTAATTAAGCCATTTTCAAAAATTATTTAACGTATCTAATTGTTCGGTTTTCATTATAGGACCTACCTATTCATACATTAATGAAAAATATTTATTATCTACCCTGCTCTACCTTGTTGTCCATGTTATATATATATATATATATATATATATATATATATATATATATATATATATATATATATATATATATATATATATATATATATATATATATATATATATATATATATATATACATATATATATATATATATATATATATATATATATATATATATATATATATATATATATGTGTGTGTGTGTGTGTGTGTGTGTGTGTGTATATTAATTTTTTTACTATATTTTGACAAAAATATTCATACCCACAGCTGGAGAAATTTGCATTCCTAGACCAGAAAGTCTTCTAACTCTTTCTTTGTACTTTGCACAAACCATTGATGCATGTTGAAAAGGTGATTTTACTCTTCCGCATCCCTAAAATAAGGTGAACAAGATTATGGTGGTAAAAAATCCTAATATTGAAAAAAGGATAATCGTTGATGTGAACTTTTTCAATAAATTATGGTTTCTGAGGAACTATCTTTCTGTTTCATGCATGTTTCTCTCTGAAGGTGATAATGTTCCACTACTAACCAGCCTCTTAACGTTTTTTATTAATTGCATAAGGCTCTCAACTACTGAGCGTGAACTAAGAGAGCGGCACCTTCAGAAACAAGCACCGATCAAAAATAATTTTATTGCATAAAATTAATTATATAAAAGAAGTAATATCCTCATTAAAGACACTTTATTTTTTTTAATATAACTAATACCCAAACAATACGAAAACATCCTATGGATTTCCATTGAATGTATTCAATGGATATAGTACCCACAACGGACGACCACTGGATTATACATTTGTCACAACTAGGAACATCCATAGATGATCCAGTAGGGACATCCATAGATAGTCCAGTGAATGTCCATGTGTGTCCATGGATATACACTGGATATTTTTTTTGCGTACATTCAGTGGATGTCCTGGTATGTGCATCCACTGGATATCCAAGTATGTCCATGGACGTCCAGTGGATCTATTTTTGTGTACATCCAGTAGATATTCTGATGAATATCCACTGGATGTTTAAAATGTATCCGTGAAGGACACATTATGAACCTAAAATTGACCTCCAATGGATGTTGTGTGCTGTATGGGTAAAGATCTTTATTGCGACGTGAAATAAGGGTGACAGTATTGAACCCTCACTTTTTCATAAAATGTCTACAGGGTAAAACAATTTCATATTCATAATCTTGAACAGTTTAGGTACCCAAAGATGATCCAAAATTTGACATAAATTTGTCATGTATATATTATAAAGAAATTTTTTTTGGTAAGAAGGACTTACAATAAGTAGAAAAGTTCCTATCAACCTACATTCTTAGGCGATTGCTAACAAAGATACAGGATGTTAAAAAAAATTCTTTAATAATTGGAAAACTACGAAAGCCATTGAATTTTATAGGTGGTAATACTTTTAAGCCTCTATTTTTTTGCGAAATCTCTTACCTTTGTACTGCCTTTATTGGCGTCGTCACGGGGTGGGGAGTAGGGGAGTAGTAAAGATGTAGGTTGATAGGAACTTTTCTACTTCATTTTAAGCCAGAAATTTATCAGGTAAACTTCGGACCACCCCATACAGGGTGTTTCTGTTTTAAGGAGCAGGACCACCAGCGGTCCTAATATTAATGAAATTTTGTTAAAGATTAAATAATTGCAATGTGCATTGATGTTTACAATACAGCCCCAATTTTACTTGAAAACCGTGTAACCTAGGAAAAAAATTAAAAAATAGTTTTTCTTCTTATAATATCTGAGGATTCCAAAAATGATGGAATATTGCAATTAAGACATTGGCGTGTCATTATTTTTTTAAGAAAAGAGTAAAATGCACTCAGTAAGTACGCCACTGGTGTGAATATATCAACGTGAAAACTGGCACTTTGTAGAACAATTCAGCAAGATAATTCCTCCACGCAAAAAATTATTCTTTCTTTCCATTCACAAGATAAGGCAAACTCAATTTTTTTTTAGAAAACTCAACACCCTGTATCTCGAAAACGAAGAGGTTTGAAGAGCATGTTCAATGAAAATGTTTCGCTTAAAATGACCTTCTCTATACAATGGTGAGGACCTGCTCATTAAAACGGAAACATCCTGTATATCTAGTAAGAGCTAATTATTACTTACATATTTATCAGGTTGACATAACTGAATGCTTGATCGTCCATATTTTCCCTTACTCATAACTAATCTAATGCCAGATCCTGGAGAAATACAGTTATAATGACAACCACTAGCACTTTTCCATCTAATTGCACCTTCCCTTCTTCTCAATCCAGTACGCCAAGTTATTTCATTATCGTCCTTGTCGACAGGACATAATTCGGGTGATTGAGAAAATGCTGCTTCATCGAATGGATCACAAACGAATTCTTCACACCTTCCTTTAATACAATAACTTGCCTTCCCATAACGATTTCTTCGAATCTGACAGGCTGTTCCATCTGGATACGTCCAGCCTCTGCTCTTGGTACCGCCATTACGTTTTTGGCACCAAACTAAACATGCTTCTTCAGCTAAATCAAAGGGAAATCAGTAAAGTACCAACATTTTTTACAATTTTGTGTAATTGGAAAATATCCTATTGATTGTTTTTTTATTACTTATCTGTTAAAAAAAAAAGAAATTTTCTATAAACAAAAATATAAAGAAATAACTACTACAGAGACAATTCTTTAATACTTACGATCTGAACTTATTTTCTGCATTCCTGATCCTGTTAAATCTTTATCTACATCTTTCGCTCTACTACACATTTGTTCAGCAAATTCACGGATTGTGAGTCGAGGAACATTCGAACACTGTTGAGCAGTACATGTGGAGTATTTTGTAGATGGTCCCTCGCATTCTACACCAGCGCCCTGAGGCCTGAATTTAAAGGGAAGCAATTTTTATTTTTAGTATACCTACAAAAATTGCACTAACATTGAAATAATTTTACTAGTTTCCACAAACCAGAACGCTCAGCATTACGCTCGACACCCGTTTCGCCTACTATGTTACGATCATTTGGAGATGATGAAAGTAAAGAGTTTTAATCATCTTCAGGTGATAATGACAGCGACATGTGGAGAGCGTTTTAGTGTTTATAGGAACTATTTCAGTATTAGTGTCTTCATACCAAAGCTTCCAATCCACTTCAAGATAAAAATAACAATTTTATAATTCTTGGATCAATCTGGGTGTAAATTTAATTAAAATTGCAAATTCTCATAACTGTATTATAAAGTTCATTCTTGTTTAACAATGAAGTGTATAAATGTAGTATATATAATATGATGTGTAGATGTTGCTTGCATACCTAAACTAGGATCACGCGTCATTTGCAATTTAGGAAAGTTTTTTTCATATAGTGCTCAACAATTGAAACTTAACAAACAATAATTCTGGTAAAGTTTGAAGTAGTGTAATTCGAAAAATGTGTGTTTTATTTTCAATTGGTTTGCGGATTCGGAAAGTTCCATCTTTTTTCTATAAGACTGTTTGTGTGAATTTTTCGAATTTTTCACCATCTAGATTATACAGGGTGAGAAACAAAACTTTGCGAAATTCGTCAATCGGTAAGTGTTTCCTATTTCAACAGGAATTTTTTCCTCTTTTTATTTTTTTCAATATATGAACATGTTCCCTGGTATGATATCTCTAGACGTTTGTAAAAAAAAATTTTATATCTTTCGTAACAAGTGAGTTATGAATGATTTTCAGATTTTTAGCTTTTGGTTTTTTGGGTTATGCGTCGAATAGGCTTTATGTTGTAACGAAATTTTAACAAATTATGGTTACGACCTTCTACCTGTTTTAAATCGAAATGTCCTGATTTTGGTTCATGCCGAATCAATGACTTGACGAGTCACGGACAGAACAGAACGAAGAGTCTTTGGGTGTTCTTCGAGTAGGGAGTGAGCGTAGCAATTTATTATCGTCAAATTATTAATTTAAAGTATTTAATAATTAATACAATTTCATTTTACCAATTTGAGCATTAGGGTATTCCTATGTCCTTGATAAAGTAATTTATTTCCTTATATAGGCTTTAATATCGATTTTTATCGATTATATTAGTTTAATGTAAAGCTCGTTGGCTAATTGCCATATTTGCGCGTCCTTTACATTTAACTAAATTCATGAGTTTGGATAACCTTACTGGCTCTATAGATGAAATTTATATCGTTTATCGTATCTTATTAATAATTATCTTATCGTACCACGTAAATTAGCATTATTGTTGCTAATTTGCTACCCTCACTTACCTCTTGGACTTAAGTCCTTTTTTCTTCCTGTTGAAGAACACGCAAAGCTCGTTGTGACTAAAAAGTCTATCTATTTTGATGTCAGTTAATTACATTTTTCTTTATTGTTACAAAGCACATATTTTGATTTACGGATTCATAAAGGCTTTGCCTAGATTTTTAGCTAGTATTAACGTATTGAAGACGATTAACTTGATTTCTTAAAGTTTATTAGACTCTACCGATTTTTACCGTAAATAACGTTTATAACTTAAAGTACCGCACCACTTATCTTTTCTGTGGAAATTAATAGAATTTATTTAAATAATAAATTCTTCATTATTTCAAATAATAATTAATAGAATTTACTTTTTGAAAATTCATATAATTTATGTAAATAATAAATTATTCACTATCTTTCTTTTTCTAAAATTAATATAATTTATCTAAAAGGTAAAGAAGTATCTTTCTGCTTTCCTGTTATACTGTTACACGGTGTGACACTGAAATAAATCACTATATTTCAGTTGCAGAACTCATTTATTTTTTCCTCTTTTATATTTGTTTAAGCACATTTATTAAATTGTGTTTAAAAACTTATTGTCGGGTATTAATTTTTCCTTTGGATAAGGTATATATTTATGTTTGGTAAACCTTATAATTTATTTCAATTTGCATAATTATTATAAATAATTAATATCGTAATTCTTAAGAGTTATCTTAGTGTTTTTTATTTTTTACCTTAACTTCATTTTTAAATTGAATTAATTAAACCATAAGTTATTACTTCCAAGTTGAGTAATTATTTTGATTAAGTAATTATCTTTTTTACTATTTTTGTCTCTTAACTATTTTTTCTTATCAAGGAAAATAGTATAACTTTTTCAAACCTTTGGATTAAGTTGTTAGTATCTGTCGGTAATTTTCTCATCTAGAAAATTGACCGAGTAGTAATTTTTTTTAACTAATTCTATTAGTTGATTTTAGTACTGTTTATACACAGTAGTTTTTTCTTTGCCTTATTGTATTTTTTCGTTCAACCGTAGCTTCACTTATACATATTTTCTGTATTTGTTATTAATTTTGACTGGTAATTTTTCTTTTATGCTCGAGACCGAGAAGAAGGTTCAACTATAAATCCCATAGGACAGGGTATTTTTTTGTTGGTTGAAATAACCATTTAGACTCAGCAGTAGCCGTTGTTCCCCTAGGAGTTTGCAGTCTATAGGTATATCCTCACCAGGAAACTCCGCCGAGCTATAGTTCGAGAAGGAACAAGACGATCAACCTGGAGAGACTCTATTGACCTAGTTTGGAATAAGGTACTGTCTGTCTGTCTGTTAAAAAAATCTATAACCTGCCAGGTCTTATCTTTCATCGTACCAGCCAAAGTATCAAATTTTGTAAATGTTGGGGTAGTTGCGGGGAAGGAAAATACAATTCCCTTGGTAATATATATATATTTTTTTTTTGTTGTTCTGCTTCACAGTTTTAGTTTTCTCTATTGTTGTTCAATATAATTTCTCCCTTTCTCCCTTCAGGCAAATGTTCAAACAATTTATACTTTTTCTATTGTAAATAATTTTTTATTTAATTTGTAATATATTTGTTTTTATTAAAATTCTGTTTTTTATTTTTCTAAGAGGGACGGATCTGTTCTCATATTCTGAGTTTGTTGGATTGATACCAGTAACTATTGTTATTAATATTTTTATTGATAACATGGCGCCCAATTATCTTGTCTTTTAATTAATTTAATATCGAATAAAAAATAGTTACGGGAATCATCCAGCATTCTATAAGTGATATTTCATAAGGTTAAACTACAGTAATCACTATTTAGCTTTGTTGATAAATAAGGCTAAAAGCATCTTTGAAAATATTTATCAACATTTAACAACTGTCCTGACCTACGAACCCACCGAAATCACTGAGCAGCCGACAGGCAACATAAAAAGTTAACCAATTGGACCACTCTTTGTTTATGAGAGGCCTAATAAAACAGGTAATTATAAATTATATCTTAGGGTGGTTACAATGTTATGTAATTTCTTACCACTTTTGAACAAGTGATGGTTACATAATGTACAATAACCACTTTTCACTATAGAGAGTAATTTAAAAATTGATTTAATCTAATGAAATTGAAGAAAACGTTGACAAGATCATTTCTGTATCAAAGTAGAAACAGGATTCCGGGCAAGACATCTACATAAACTTTTTTATCGATATCTTCCATAATAAATCACATGAGCAATTATCATTCTTCTTTGAACTTATCAACGATTATTCTAAGAATCATCGCCTGTTGACGTTGTCTACGACATTTTCTCGATAATTCGAGATATAGTATTAGAAAAAATTGCCTTCTTCAATATATCGTACATTTAATAGAGATGGTAAATATAAGTTTACTCGAATAACATACACTCGTTAGAATCAAATTATCGTATATAAAAATTCACTCGCTCCTGACATTCTTTATTATAGTGTCAGAAAATATGAATTATCTAATATTGTCTTACCGTGGGTTGTTACATATTCTTTCCGACACCATTATCCCCGTGCTTCCAGATCGCAACCGACCTTCCTCACCGAATAAACAACCCGAGGCACAATCACTAGATGATCTCCATTTACTCCACCCTCCATTAATTCTTTCTATCTTCGATAAAGTTTGCTTGGAAGTATATGTTGCGCTTAACGCTAGACCCTTGACAACACAACGACCTCCTCTACACCACTAGAGAAAATTAAATATTTACATTATTTTAGTCAACCATCCTAGAAATAGAAACGAATGGACCACCGCTAGTTGTGTCGACCGGAATGACAAATTCACTTCTTTAAAAACCAGTTCAGCAACAGCGTAAACAGTTATCACAGCGAATTTATGAAAAACTTAATAGTAACGGGTAGACATAGGGAAAACTTATGACATGACGTGAATAACAGGGTGGCATTGGGAAGGGATTATTTATTTCCACTTTTCCTCTATCTCTAAAAATTATGGTCATTGCCAGTTTTAGTGCTGTGTTTATTAGATTTAACAAACAAACTGCTTCAGTATAAAATACACATAATGTACTTTCTAACACATGTGTTTACACAAGCCATAAATTATGCACTAATTAAATTTCAAACTCGTCTATTAAATATCAAACGAGCAGACTTTCATACTGCCATGAAAATCTGTAAAATAGTCAGTATCAACAAATAAACGTATAATTTATGACTTTGTAAGCAAATGGAGTAAGTGGAAGTAAAGAGAATACAATTGGCCTTCTATGTACGTAGTAGTAGACTTTTAACGCAGACCAAAGTAGACATTTCGAGGACTGGATTCTATTAAACCATCTTTAATGTTATTGGCAGAAAATTTCAAAAGTGTCATTAGCAAATAGTTTTTTAAAGTCAAAAGTTGCTATTTTTTTCGTTAATAAAAATATTATGAATGGTAAGGAACTATGCATACTTCTTTGTGGAACTTCTACGTTAACAGATGTATTTCATGACATGTATGTAATTTTGGTACTCCACTGGAACTCACACAGTGTCGTCATGTGGACATCGTATATGTATCGTATAAATCGTCGGGTATCGTGCAAAATGTAGCGGCGCCCTATCAGCTTCTATTTCTAAGTTGACTGATCTGAATCTCTATTTCTACTGGCGAAATAACAAAGTAAATTGTAATCAACCGAACTTACCATATTATTTCCGCACATGGTCCCTTCTAAGGCCGGATGGGATGTCCAAGTATATCTTTCTCTTTCACAGTGTAAATCACGACATACGTCATCTAGTGGCTGTTGGGTTGAATGTTTACTACCTCCACCATATTTTAGCATACCTTTAAATATATTTAATATGTGATTACGTCAATATATTCCTGTCACAATTTTTAGACCGAATTTTTAAAAGCGGTAATTTAATATCGTAGCGGGATTCCTAAGGATTATTCGGTATTAAACCATTAATTACTTGGTAAAATGATATATTTGATGAAATAAATGGCTAAATGCGTCAAATGGTTTAATGGAAAAAGAGTGGTAAAGTAAGATTAAAAATATGTCACAATTTTTATTGCTTTGGAGGAACTTCAGTAAAACTTAATAAGATAAAGCACACGTTAACGCAATGCTTCGCATTGGTACCATATATACGATAATTGGTCAGCGTTTGGGTGGGAAGTTAACGTTGACCCATCTTCTATTGGTGCGTGGCTTCTGCAATCAGTTTATGATAATGGGCCAGCTAGGGTAACGTTTTTATTGTTAGTGGTACTCTCAGATAATCAATAAAAGGTAGGTACCAAGTTACTTGTAAAAAGAATCTTAGCATAAGTACATGCTAATAAGCAAAGAACAATAGAGCATAGAGATATTGTAATGGAACTTAACGTTGATTAAGATACTGAATTAGACATTTTCTTGATTAATATATTTGACATGCGACAGACGATAGATCTGTTGGCCGGCATTATATAAAACCAATACATTATGATAAGTGATGACATTTATGTGTACTACAAAGCATGTTTATATATTTAATTGGGTGATTTCAAATACGTATGATTATAATACAATATATGTATAAACGATAGTATAACATTATTTTTTACTTCTTGTTTAACAGTTCTTCAGTAAAGATTGTGAACTTGACGAGATTTTTTTATTAAAAACAAGTTAAACGGTTACAGTGTGTTTTTATTTATTTTGTGCCGTCTATTTTTATATTCCCCATAAATATTATGTTCTCTTAATAATTTTTTCCGATAAAAATTTTATACTTGTTTCATTCGTAAAAAAGATTTTATTTTTAATAAATTTTAAAAGATACATATGTATACACGTAGGTATTAATTACATGGATGGTATGTGTTGTCGTGTTATAAATGTGACACCGTTAAAAATGTTATAACTTCTGGCTATGATTGTAAAATTTTGCAAGCGAACATTTTTATTTTTTAGAGGATGATCTTAGGTTTTAAAATTATTATGACCACCTAAAATTTCTGTACGAAATACATCAAAAGGTGAGATAAATTCTGGAAATCATACATTTTGATATTTCTATATTTCTTCCTTATTTTATAAGAGTTATCGTTTTCTTTTTGTAAGCAGCCTTACACAATTTGATAAAGTAGTTTTCCGGCTTTATAAATACATGTAAGACCGCAAAAGATTCTAAAAGCATTTTTATAAAAATTATAAGTTTTTAAATATCACATGCTTACTCGGTGACTTTATAATGGATTCCATTTAAGGTTTCTAAAATTTTTATTACGTTTCAAATTAGAAAACTAACAGCTGTGTCCGGTGTTTTTAATATGCCTAAGATACTTATGTAAGATGCAAGGTCTGTGAATTTTTTTTACTTCTTTGTCAACTACCTATACGTTATTTTAATATCTGAAGAATTCTTTATCTGAGTTTATAAAAAAACCGAAAATCAAAATCCCTCTAAACAACGAAGAAAATAGTGTCTCACTATAATTATTTATATTTTAGGATATGATAAAACAGCAGCATAGAAAATCCAAGATTCTATTGGTATATTTTTAAACAGAGGGTTAAATAATTGTGAATAATTCATTACGAATAAGATGGCAGCAATGCTTAGTACACAACAATGATTAAATGAAAGATTTCCAAACAGATGGATCGTGAGAAGAGGATTAATGGAGTGACCAGCTAGACGTCCGGATTTAACATCGTTGTACTTTTTCTTTTATATATGATGATTTACTCAACCAATGTATAATACATTCTTACATTTAATAGCATCGTCTTTAGGAGATGTATATTTACATTTTTGCAAAAATATGTTTGACATACTTACATTGTTGATTTGCATCAAATCGTTCACCTGGCAAAGCACCTTCCGCGCTATGGTCTAACTGACCTGCCGAACTACCATGATCTAGTAAACATCTTGATTGAGGAGTACTAAAAACGGGTGTAATAAAAAAAAAGAATATTTCGGTTTATACTTTTACTCACTCTAAAAATTTCTGCAAATATCTTTTACTACAGGGTGACCAAGTGATTTTGCCACTACCTAGTGTTGGTGACATTATATAACTGCTAGGGTCGCAATCATTTTCTGCTAATGGCCCATCATGTCTCATTCCCAAACTGTAAAGTAAAGCAATGCCATCAACAATTATTTCTGTTTTATACTGATTCACAAATCGCGGATTTTCATCACTTTGCAAAATGCGAATATGAGTATTTTCAAATAAAAACAATAAGTTAGGACATTTTTAAGTTTTCTTTGTGTCACTATGTATATGTATATGTATAAGTGTCTATTGCAGCACGTCATATCACTGAATCAGGAAGAAATTGATAAAATAATTGTATATAGTCTATTACTACGCTCATACCAAGTAAAAACACTTTACACGCAGGTGTTCAATTTTTACATAGGTAATTTAACCTAAATTGTCTGATTTTTGACCTCTTCTTTCTAAAATTGTTCTATCTCAGAATCTTCGTGTACGAAGACAATTTTCCCAATATCTCCCTCCAAGCTCATGTTAATTTGTTTGTTATTGTTGTTTTAAGAGTCTAAATTAATCATGTGCTTTATGCATTAATGGTAAATACAAAATGCCACACAGTTTAGACTCTTTAAAATATACGATAATCCGAAAATAACGCATTTTAAAGGACATTTCCAGCTTAACTAGATCTAAGATCTAGTCCAGCAGTACACACTTATGATAACAAATTTGAAGCAGGAATCGTATATTCAAGGAGAAGTGTCGATGTTTCATGTCTGCATGTTATAGTTACAAACGATGTGCGATTTCCAGTGTTACCGTGTCCATTTAATGTAAGTACAACTAATATCTGATAGGTTTTTTTTTGGGGATTTCAGTCAGATATAATTAAAAAAATATTTTTTCTAACGTTTCGATTTATTACACCATCATCAGAGAACTACAATTAATATAATATTTTAAAAACATAGTTATGGTTATTTTAAATTACATTATTTACTTACACTATTAATTATTAGGTATTTGTTTTAAATTTTGTTACATGTTTGGTGTTATTGGATTGTCTGTTTTAACACAACTGAGATATTTTAACATGGCGTGTTGGCTCTTAAAGTTTTGTTTATCTTACAGAGATAACGTTGGAAATATATAACTACATATAATTTAGTGTGGGTGTTTTGCTTAAGTAGTGAGTATATAAGATATTTTATTTCAAGAATTATTATTTTGTATCGGTAAGATGTAAAAATTGAATTCATGTTAGGATGTAGCCCAATCATTTAATTAAGTTAAAATAGATTTCGCTTAAATTTTCTATATCAGTGCGATTATTTATTGCGTTGGTATGTCTTTTATTTGCAGCATTTCATGTATGTTTCTTCAGAAGTAAGGAGGCATATTATTGAAAATATCAAGAACGCAAAATATTTTTCAATATTATTTGACTGTACTACAGACGTCTCTCATCAGGAACAATTAGTTCAAATAATACGTTATGTTAATATTGACTCTAACAGGAAGTGTACTGTTGAGGAGAGTTTTATTGATTTCATCAATACCCACGAGAAAACAGGCGAAGGGCTTGCAAAAGAAATAGAGGAGAAATTGGTTGCTGACAAATTACATATAACTAATATCAGAGGGCAATCATACGACAATGGCGCGAATGTGGTTGGTAAGTACAAGGGTGTTCAGGCTCGAATTCTATTACTGAATGATAATGCTCGATTTATTCCGTGTACTGCTCACAGTCTTAATTTAGTGGAAGTTCATGCTGCTCAGATAACTCCAAAAGTGCAAACCTTTTTCGCAGTTCAATAAATATGGAACTTTTTTGTTGGGTCATCTTTCCGCTGGGAACTGTTGAAAAGCAAACTTAAGGTGTCTTTAAAAGGAACAAGCGATACACGCTGGTCATCAAAAGCTAACGCTGTCCATGCTTTGAACACCCAACTGGAAAAAGTTGTCGACATTCTTGAAGAGGTCAGCGTATCAGAAAAAAGTAGTGGAGATACAATTGTGCAAGCAAAAGCGTTATTAAAATTAATAAAAAAATTTGAATTCATCTGTTATTTGACGTTTTGGAATATTCTTTTGAATAAATAGGATTAACCTTTTCTTGCAAGAAAAACAGCATGATGTATCAAAAGGTGCCCGAATGATTCAGGGACTGTTGGACGAAATGAAAAAATACAGACAAGAAGATTTCCGCACACCACTGATTCAGTCCTCAAAGTTGATGGCAGAGAAAGTAGACATTGAACCAATACTTCAGGAGTCTCGAAAGTGCAAAAAAAACAAAAAATGCCTGCGGAGAAAGCAAGCGATGAATCTCATTCTTTTGATTCCACCACGCAGTTAAGAGTTGGATTGTTGCAGGTTCTTGATACAATCATCATGCAAATGGAAGAATGATTTGTGGCTCTAAATGAGCTAGATGATTTTAGATTCCTAAACGGGGTTTCTATCGAGACAACCACTTTGGATGAATTAAAAAAAGAAAGCCACAGATCTTGCACTCAAGTATCCTGCTGATTTAAATGCTTACGAATTTAGATCAGAAATAGAAAGCTTCAAATTCCAAAGTAAAACACTGCAAGAAAATTTTATTGAAATGGGTCCCTTAGAGATTTTGCAAGGTATGTAAAACGTGTCCATAGAAAATATTTATCCAAACATACAGATAGCCTTGAGAATATTCCTAATTATCCCAGTGACAACAGCTACGTGCGAGCGTTCGTTCAGCAAGCTTAAGCTTGTGAAGTCATATTTACGTTCTTCTGTAGGGCAACAACGATTAACAAATATGTCTATAATTTCAATTGAAAAATCAACTGCAATTAATTTAAATTATGATGAGATTATAGACATATTTGCTGAATCTAAATCTAGAAAAGTTAAATTTTAAGTTGTATATTTATATTTGTTATGTCGATATGTGATTAAAACCAAATATTTTAACTGTTTTTTTGTTCGGAGAATATATTTTCAGTTATTTTATTATTACACTACTTATTTGACATTTTTAGGTTTTTTGTTCTTATGTCTGTTTTCATTAAAATAAAATATATATTTCCTCAGCTCTTTAATTTGGGTTGGGGAGGCGCAAAACTCGTGATTTGTCACAGGCGCCAACAATAATGTAATTTAAAATAACCATAACTATGTTTTTAAAATATTATATTAATTGTTGTTCTCTGATGATGGTATTATAAACCGAAACGTTAGAAAAAAATAATAAAATTAGTTATATCTGACCGAAATCCCCAAAAAAAGTATCAGATATTATTTGATATTAACGGTCAAGAAAAAAATATATACATATATATATATATATATATATATATATATATATATATATATATATATATATATATATATATATATATATATATATATATATATATATATATATATATATATATATATATATATATATATATATATATATATATATATATATATATACATATCTAAGTACACCTAATTACAAGGACTTGATTCTTATTTTTGTCCACGAATAGTTGTTGTTTGTGGTTCTCAGCATACACTTGCATCATAATAAAGCATCTATGTATGGTATCCTCTGATGAATTTCTACGTTTTGCTGCAAACGTCGACGTGTATTATGAAAATAAATGTTCTACATCCAAAGATGTAATATTCCCGTATGCAAAATATTGTTGGGCATTTTCATCATTTAGACACTCTTTGAGGTGTCAATTTTTAAATATCTGGATTTTTACTTAACATGTCTTAAAATTTCTTGGCAACACGAACACTAGCACCATCTGTTAACATTTGTAATGTCAAGTTTATTTTGTCGACTATTTCCAAAGATTGAGATGAGGATAAACTACTTTGGAATTTTTTGACAGAATCTAGTAAGGTATAATTTGTATTTAAAGTGAACAAATCTTGTTTCACCTGTGCATAGTTTGCTGTTGAGTTTCCTGGTGTTAGAGTCTTGGTATTGAATGTGAATATTACAAATATAACGTGTCGAAATATTTATTATAATAAAACGTCGCTTGCAACAGTGTTCTCTAACATTGTTTTTCAATTTTCTAATGGATAGCAAATATGAGTTCGATGACCCATTTGGATTTAAAATTCGAATTAACACGTTGTCCACGACAATTCTTGCATCAGAGGTTTCATCAACGGCGGCTGGTGGATTTTGATTATACCATATCTCAATATTGGAGCATGGGACCCAAGCAATATTTTAAGGCATGAATATCCGAATGATGAAGAAGTTCTACAAAAAAAATAATTGAAAAAAAATTGAGAAATGAAAGTTGCAGAAATGCGCTGCCACACCAGATTGCTTTTAGAACATTAATAAACTATTTTCAAAATATATATTTTTTCGTAATTAGAAGGAAAATTCATCACCCCATTTTTTTGGTTTTCGAAAAAATCCGATTTTTTGTAAAGTTATGACATTTTGAAATTTACACAATGAAGAGTTTAAATTTCAAAATATCATAACTTTACAAGAAATCAAAATGTTCGAAAAACAAAAAAACGGGAATGAATTATCCTTCTGATTATGAAAAAAAACATATTTTTTAAATATTTTAGTAATGGTCTATAAGCGCATTTTCGCAATTTTTTTTTTCTCAATTTTTTTTCAGTTCTCTTTCTGCAAAACTTCTTCATTCAGTACAGATAGTCATGCCTTAAAATATTGCTTGGGTTCCATGATTCAATACTGAGATACGTGTGTACTCACACACACGCGATTATTTTAATCAAACTCTAATGCAGGCGAGGCTCCCGCGATCGCTACTCATGAGTTTCGCAGATTCAACCGCCTTTAGAGTACAGTCTTTGATTCTTTTGTTAAAATAAAAAACGGTATCTCATTTACAATTTTTTTTATTAATACGTTTATAAAAATACTTACTTATGGCCGATTTCGTGTGCTACTACGTAAACGCTTTCAAAATGTCTGCCTTCATTAACTGTACAACTACTAGACGCAGTGCACATTCCGGATACAGGTGCAAGTCCTTGAAAGTAACAAAATATGTTATCAAGAAATCTGTCACAATGAAATATATATCATGCCATATATGTATGAAGATTGTATATTATGTAATCTAATTTTAAACTTACCAACTACCTGGCTGGATATTTTACCATGTTTTCCTCGCACATATAAATCCAATCCAGTTAAAATTAGAGCATGGTCCCAATGCAATGGCTCCCTATCACCAACTGGATTTTTAGTCCTCTGCCAGTTGCAAAAATTTGATAGAAATCTGTCAATGTCTGGTGGCCTGACCAATCCCGCAGTCTCTTCTTTCAGAATATCTAGTCGTTTTAGTACGAAATTTACTGGCCTACCTAAACTTGAATCGTGATAAAGCAGCTGAACCTACAAAAAAATTTTAATAATGTATGTCTTACTTAGCGAGTCTGCGAAAACTGTGAAATTTTAGATTCTATTGTAATTGTTTTTATTCTTATACTATCATTAGTAGTCTTTTTCTTACATATTTTATATTTTACACAAAATTTCTACATAATCTCTACACAACATCAAAGTTGTCTTTTTGTGTTTAACAATTCTGCATTTAAAAATGTTGCCAATATTGAATCAAGTGATATCTATAAACAACGTACTGATTCTTACGAACATTCATTTTTCTTTAAAAACATTTAAAAAATCATATAAAAAAGTTTACTTATAATAATAATAATAATATTTTATTTTCCTTTATGACAATACAAAATATCGTATAGGAATAGTCAATAGTCTCTACCTTTAAAATACTAGGTACAAAAAAATTCTGAAATTGACATTCGTCTAATAAAAATGCTTTTAACCTATTCCTAAAAAAGATTTATCG
The DNA here is from genome assembly GCA_029963845.1 of Rhamnusium bicolor. Classification (NCBI taxonomy): domain Eukaryota; kingdom Metazoa; phylum Arthropoda; class Insecta; order Coleoptera; family Cerambycidae; genus Rhamnusium; species Rhamnusium bicolor. The sequence goes on from JANEYF010001716.1 coordinate 42,733, forward strand.
TTTCACTACATTTTATTTCGTCAGGCAAATGGTTATAAATTTTAGGCCCCATAACTCTAGGAGACTCCTGAGTAGTTTTAAGTCTGGCATAAGGCGCATGAAATTTATTTTTATTCCTAAAAACATACATACAAATTTCAAAACTATACAGAGAGGACAGGCTAAGAATTTTAAACTCTTTAAAAATATTTTTACAAGAGTGAGTAGTCGGTACGCCGGCAATACTTCCTATAATGCGTTTTTGAGCAACAAAAACATTAAATGCTAGTGGTGAAGCATCCCCAGAAACAGACACCGTACCTTAAACGAGAATCAACTTGTGCATAATATAAGTTTATTAGCTGTTCTTTACTTAAAAAAGGTGCTAATATTTCGGAATAAATAAGTTATATATCCGAGTTTAGAGATCAGGGTTTCACAATGAATTTTCCAATTTAAGCATTCACCGAAATATATCTCTAAAAACTTTGTACTTCCCTCACTATTGAACGAAGTGGTACCATTTATATTTAAAATGTTGCATTTTTTTGCCTATTATAAAATCTAACTAGGAGAGTCTTTTTGGCATTAAAATAATGAATTATTGCCAAACCAATTGCTCAAAGTATTTAAAATATCGCTGCAGTTATCTTCCAATACATAGGGTTAGATTTTATAATAGAGATATCATCTGCATACATTGTGAAATGTGCACTTGTTGGCAAATAATCGATGTCATTTATATATAAAAGAAACAACACAGGAGCCCAATATGGACCCCTGCGAAACACCCATAGTTAAATCTAAACACTCCGAATCAACCCTGCACACAGAGTTTTGTGTTTTATGTTGTAAACAAACACATTACCTCCGCTCTTCCAAAAATGTGGTTATCCAGTTTAAAGCAATTTAGATATAAGTAAATTATGATTTACGCAGTCGAATGCCCTGTTGAGATCACAAAATAGCCCAACAGGATAGGATATTCTCCAACGTCAACAAATTCCAATATTTTATTTATAAAAGAATGTATAGCCGTATTAGTCGACTTTCCATTAGAGAAACCATATTGATTTTTTGTTATCATTTTTAAAGCTTCTAAGAAATTTAATGATCTGTCTAAATAGCAATATTTAAATATTTTTGAGAAACCATAGGGCACAGTTACAGGTCTATAATTTTCTAATACCTCCTTGTCATTTTTCTTAAAAATGGGTATCACCTTGCCAGTCTTTAAACTATTTGGAAATGTTCCCGTTTCAAGTGACAAATTGACAATATATGTAAGTGGTTCAATAATAGAACATACCACTTTTCCTATTAAAAAACTAGGTATGTCATCAGGATCATACTTTTTTTTGTTTTAAACTGTTTTGTTAATAAATCTAACATTTCATCGGTAGTAAATGATTTGAAAAATAACGATTTAAGCTGTAAATATGAGATGTTTCTACGTTACCATTGTTTAATTTCGTAATTTGATTAGGTTTTCAGGAGCTTATATAAAATATTGTTAAACAGTGAAACGACTATTTTAGGCTGTTCATTTACAATGCCATTACATGTATAATAATATTGTTAATAGACTTTTATTTGATAATTCACCTATCACATTCCAGGCAGTTCTTACAGGGTTATCAGACTGTATAATTTTATTTTGATAATAATTTTTTTTGTTCCATTTATCAACAAATTGTGGTTCTTATTTGCGTTGTTATATATATTGGACATATTAGAACATATTTTCTTTAAAATAAAAAAGATCTTTTAAATTTGCACTTGAAATCCTCACCTAGGCATTTACCCATTTTTTATTTGACCATTTATTAACATAAAATTTCCACTTAGGAAAATACAAATTAAAATAAAAAACAAATATGTTACTAAAGTAGATGAATGCCTCATGAATATCCAAGATATTATAGAGATTTTCCCAAGATTCATTTTGAATTGCTAATTCAAATTTAGTCATCGAATTTTCATTATAACTTCTTTTGAAGAATGTCATAGTTTTTTAATGTATTTTCTAATTTTATATCAAGAAAAATAGTAGGTACTTACGGCATTTATCATGGCTAATACGAAACGTATCAGTTCCCTCTCCGTATCAACGGGAAAATTCGTTTTCATGTGCTCAAAGAGATCTCTGTCTACAAAAACAGCTGTTTCAACAAAAGCCGGTGCACCTTCTGGAAATGTTTCCCGCTTAGTTCGTTTTAGGACATTTAATGTACTCATATTAACTTTGGTTTCGCTAAAATCTTTGGTTTCTTGAGAGGGCAGTGATAGAGTTACATTACTTTCTAATTCATGAGTATCCAGTGACGTTTTATTGATATTAAATTCCTTCATATTGCAACGTGGGCAGAATTCTGTTACATTTGTAAAATTTATTTTATGACTCTTGCGAATTAATAAATGTGGATTTGAACTTTGATTTTGAAATCTCTTTGGCAGTGGATGAATTATAAAAAATTCTTCTTCGTTGGAATGCACGATTCCTCTCTGAAAATGTTATTAAAATACGATTATTATTAAGATTACTTAAGCATTATGTAAAGACACTATTAACAAATAGGAAGAAGAACGCTAAAGTTCGCAACTTAAATGTTAACGGCATTGATTATAATATTATATGTTTTTATTTACATAAAAATTATATAATTACTATTTACTACCTCAATAATAATAACACAGCCCTACAAATAAAAAAAGTCTGTACAAGAGATGAGTCCCAACTTTTCCGATATATTTTGACGCGCTGAAACCGAAATTGGCAATTTTTGTCTACGAAAAATATGACATAATGACAGATGTCAACAAGCTGTTAAATTTCATGAAAAATGTAAAAAGTCAATATTTGGAGCATATTATAAAGTTTATTGGGCTGCATCAGAAGTCAAAAATGAATTTTAACATAATGACCGGTGTCAACAAGATGTCAAATTTCATGAAAATGTAAAAAGTCAATATGTCATAATTCATTTTTGACTTCTGATTCACGATCAGCATCCCAGAAAACTTAATAATATGCTTCAAATATTTATTTTACATTTTTCATGAAATTTGACAGCTTGTTGACAGCTGTCATTATGTCAAAATTCATTTTTGACTTCAGATTCGTGATCAGCGACCCAAAAAACCCTTAGAAAATTTTTTTCAAAATATTTCCCCTTTAAGGGATTATAGAGGGTTATAGAGGGTCGTAGAGAAAAATTGACGGATCAAAAAGAAGTTTTTTTTGCCAAATTCGGTTTCAGAGCGTCAAAATAAATGGGAAAAGTTGGGTCTGATTTCTAGAACAGAACATTTTTTTTGTAGGCCTGTGTAATTAATAACAATAACAATACAACAGAGCACAGTGGTGCAAATTGTTGAGAGTAGCAAAAACAGTTGCAGAAAAAAATATTGTTTTTAATACACCCGGAAAGTGTCTTTACTGTGTATTTTAGGCCTAATCAGTAACTAAAGATTAACTAGGTTTTTCTTATTTTTAAATATATTCTCTAAACAACTCTTGATATTAAGGAACCCCATTTTTTTACCCATTTATAAAATAATTATTTATCTTTTACTTTTGTCTAATACAATTGTTATATCATATTTTGTTGAATGAGATTTGCAGGAAACAACTACTCAGCGGACAAAAGCCCCGACCTGCATTGAATTAAACTTGCAAATCTTGTTTGGTAGCTAAGATCATTTGTTAAGTCCTCACTAGACATAGACCGGTTTCGAACTTTTTATGTTCTCGTCAGCATGCCATAAGTAATGGAAAAGACAAATAATAATAGCAAACCTGGCTAGCCTTATGCAGACTAAGCAAAACAGGCTTGTGAGTGATAAGTGTATCCCTCTGTATAAGTGTATCCCTATTTTTTAATTAATAACGAAAATTAAAATCGTTCAGTTGGTATAGCAAAAAATTTAATACGCGATAAAAACAAAGGTAAAACAAAACTTTTAATAAACAAAAGAAAATTTTAGCACACATTCTAACAAGATTAATAAAAACAAAGTTAAAACGCTAAATACTAAATGTAATTTTACTCTAGATGCTCAAAATGTTGTCCGTTATTATCTCTGCACAATCATGTTCTTGTGACGATAGTTCTGAGCACGTTATCTATCTATAATTCAATAATCCCATTAATTGCTCTTCTGACTCTCATTTCCACGTCTTCTCTGTTTGCTGGTAGAATCTTATAAACTTTTCCCTTGCGGTGGTCCCGTATAAAAAAATCAAACTTCGTAATGTCTGGTGATCATGCTGTTCATCTAGCGGGCCCATTTGCTCCTATCCAGTTTTCTTCAAACTTTCATTTCAGTAATTCACCACGACTCTCCTGTTGTGTTCTGTTGAAATATTATTGGACCAGTATTAAATGGCAGTTCTCCTAATCCTCCTCCTAAAATCCTCAATTCAAAACTGCGCTAGTTAGAAAATTATTTCATTCGAGATCGTCCGTTCCTTGTGCGAACCTCCCACGTCAACGGAGGGGCTGAGGACTCTTGAGCCTGGAGTGTACACATGGCAGAGTAGTACCTATTGAGTATGGCCAAAGATAAGTGTATATAATCTTTGGTATAGCATATAACATCCTCAGGAGCTCAGATCCCCTCTTGCGGTTTGTGAAACACCATGAAACTTTAGGAATGGGAGCAGGATTGTTCAAGTTAGCACAAAGAGCCGCAGAGCAACTCGGTCTCCTATTCGACACCAAGCGAGGAGGTCGGCAAGGTAGATGTAGAGTCTGTCACTGAGTTTCAGTTAAATCGTTTGAAAGCCCGAATCAGAGCTGCTGAACAGGAAAAACTGTTTCAGCAGCACATCGATAAACCACAACATGGTGTCTTCTATAAGAACATAGAAACGCTGGGTTTATCGACCAGGCTGACATTCGCTTTTCTAAGGTCGGCCGGGCTTAAGTCGAAGACCGAAGGATTCATTATGGCCTGCCAGGATGGTGTTATCAACACCGTGGTCTACCGTAGCCTCGTGTGGCCTGCCGTCAGGCGCCGGAATCGCTCATGCACTTAGTTTTTGCATGTCTCATATATGCGATTTCGGCCTATATCTACCGATATAACATCGCGTTACGAATGTCATATTACCACCTAAGGCACTCGTACAGAATAGACCAGACAGCAGTGCTGCCTTACGCCCCGAAGATATTGAGTCCATTGTCAAGAACGAGAAATGCCGCATTTAACGGAACTACTCGTTCCCGACTGTTAGGCTAATTCAAGCCAATAAGACTTAAATAGCCCTCCTCCATCAAACCAAGACTGGATTTTATTGCCTTCTTAAAAGAATATACACCTTTCAATTTTAGGTTTTCATCTAAGATGTTATATATTTTGATAGTATTGTAGATAAAGCATCTTTGAAACATTGCATATTTGACTCGATGGTCTTCACGTTGACCAAATGTTATCGTAAACACTATATTTCATGTTAACGAAACATAAATATCTATCTTATACTAACTACTTTATGATAGTGGTGTGTTTTCTCATTATCATGTTTTTGTAATATAATAACAAGTCGATAACGTTTGTTCTCAGTTTACATTGCACTTTGTTTGCCCGTAAGTGGGTCAAATAAACCTCGTGTGCAAATATCGCAGCGTTTCTCTCTAATTGTGTTTGTTTTACAGATCAAGATCAATCATTCGTGATTAAAACACTTTAATTGATGAGTAAGTACATTGATAATTATTGCAACTGACCAAGAAAATAACTAATCTTATTTTTGTTTGTTCTTTTCTACGCGCTTAAAGAAAATTGTATAGAATTAATGTACAAAGTGATCAAAGACCGACTTCCCAAGTCTTCCAAAGTGGATTTTTTTATTGTATAGCTGTTCGTTCTATAAATAGCCTTAAACAGGATGTGCCTAGAGCCTACAGATCAGGCATCGTGACCTTTAATATATTTCATACAAGAACACCCAATTTGCAATACAGCATTTAAAAGGTCTTTTAATTATAAATAAATTTTCTTAACTGAAAAAAAGCCTAATTGTAAAAATTTTTTCTTAAACAAATTTTCGTTGTGTTCTTTCAAATGGTGTATTTCAATTTCGGTATTCCTGGAAAAAGAAATAGCGTTTTTAACATTAATTGTAGAACTGCTGATTCCATTTCTATGTACTAAGAAACCCACTGAGTTTCTTCTTTGAGAGTATTATAGCGATCAAGTATATGCAGATCAGTTTCATCCTTCTCCATTCATTCGGGCTTGGCATAACTCCTGTGATTTTCCTTATTTGTCTGTTTTTTGGTTTTAGTTTTGGATGCTGGGTGAAACACTTAGAGTCTCTAAGCCGAAGCATTTCTTTCCCGTAATATTTATATAATTCTCTCATTTGTTCCCTGATTTTTATCCTTTCACCTTCCTTAGCAGATCCCACAAATTGATTTGGGCCAATGAGAGCTATTTCACTACCTCATTTGTAATAATAACCTTCAATACCTTTTATGCTCTGATGCTCTGATGTTCTTGCTCTGATGTTCTGAAGTTCTACTGTTAGTAGTTAGTTCTGTATGGTATTCTACTATTCTAGAATTAAATCTATAAGTGCTTTAATCACTGCTTGACAATCCGTTACGGTATTGAGTCTCATATTTTGATAGTTAATCACAGCTTGACAATCTGTTACCGTATTGAGGCTCATATTTTGATAGTTTCTCAGCAGCATAATCTCATCTCAGATCAAAATTGCACATAATTCAATTTGTACATCTATTCAATTTGCTTACTAGTTCATTAATACATGTAACTGTATTTCTGTAGATCATACTTGATCTCCAGATTTGTAATCTATAATCTTACTTTTTCATCATTTTCATTATGATATGGAACGGAGGTGGATTCAAGAGGACTTCTAGTACTGCAGTTGGCAGTTGCGATCGTTGGCATTGATTCTGTTATACCTAGGGCATTCTAAATCTAATCTTTGGATATTGCTTAGTATAGTTTTATTTTCACTTAGTTTAGCTTTGTACTAAAGATACATAATTCATCATCGGAACTTTACAATGTTTTATAAAACCAGTGCACGATATTTGGTTATGGTATCCAAGTTGCCCTAAACATACGTTTCTTGTAATAGCTTTGTGCACTATAGTTTGTATCATATATAGTTTATGTATATAATTTATTTCAAACTTGCAACATAAAAAACGTCAGCTTCTTTGAATATGGTAAAGGGATTAAAGAAGCTGACATTTTTTTATATTGCAAATATGTTTGAAATAAACTGACAAGTTTATACGAAACTAGGTTAAAAACTTATATGTATACCACAGTCATGACAATAATAAAAGATATGTAAGCATTTTTTTTGATATTTTAAATACATCAAGAAGATTTTTTTGAAACTTACCTACTAATTTACTAATTAAAAAACAGACAGTCTACGTACCACTCCATTGCATAAGCTAACTGCTGCTTGCGGGCTCCTGAAATAGCAGTTTTTATCCTGCTCGTGAAGGAGAAGTGGATACGAACCATTGGCAAATGTTTCTAGAACAACAAAATTGTTTGCTAAAAGATTTGGACTTGACTTTAACTCTAAGATAAAATTTTGGCCTAATTCTGGTGCTATTATATGCAGTCGATGCACCGAAAATTTGTCTACATCATTTTCTTCAATTAATTTTATATCGTCCACTGGGATATAATTTGGATATGTAATTGTAAAGTTTCCAGCTGAAACAAAGAAAAAGTAATATTAGCAAAACTTCGTGAGTTCTACATGTACTCGAAAAGTAACTCATATGGCACGAAACTTAAAACAAGAACACACATTCTCCTTTTTTGTAAAATTGTATTATATTAATTAGAAACCATAACAAAAATTTTAAATTTAATCCTCAAAAAAGGTACGAAAAGAAGAGCGTTCGCTCATTATCCTAATATTTAAGCCTGAGTTGAAAATTATGTTATAAAGAAACCTGAAAAGCAAATACTAGCCTTAGTGCAAATTAATTTTAAACTTCTTAAGCTAATATCAAATATATCACAATTGTGTTGTATCTCATTGTAAATACTACATATGCTATGGAGTGGGGAATTTATTTGGTAATTTGTACTAGCAAGTTCTAAATAAAAAGTTCTGGATGCTCTGGCTGGATACATAGGTACATTTAAAGATATTAAGGACAGAAAGTTAAGATCATCAATATTGCCATGTAACAGTTTATGTAGATAAATAATATGCCCGTTTTTTCGTTGGATGTCCAGTGCTTTAAGATTATATCGTTCCCTTAACATATTTCTTTCTACAGTAAAGACCAGTTTCTTTATAATTGATGATCTTAAAACTTTATTCTGGACTCTTTCTATACTATCCACATGTATGGGATAAAACGAATTCCAGACAATGGAGCAATATTCCAAAACAGATCTAACATATGATATATATAATTGTCTAATAACACTTGTACTGGTAATCATTTTGGTATTACGTATTATGAAGCCATACATTTTAATAGCCCTATTTATCATGAAGTAAATATGACTATTAAATGTAAGGCGGGTATCAAAAATTATACATAGGTCATTCATAATTTTAACTCTGGCCAAATTTTCTTCATTTATTGTGCAATTATATGCAATCGGATTTTTTCTTCTAGTATAGGACATAATAAAACATATTTTAATGTTAAATAATGTAAATTGTATTTTAATGTTAATAAGTAATTTATTTTGAAGTGTCCATTAATATATTTTATCTCAGTCATTTTGGAGCATGATGCATATTACTTTCAACTTTTACGTAGATTTTTAAGTCATCAGCAAATAATAAATATTTAGAAGATTCAATTATTTCTGTAATACTGTTTATAAATATGAGAAATAGCAGTGGTCCAAGGTTAGGCCCCTGAGGAACCCCAGTCAAGGCGATAAAATGATTTGACGCATATCCATTCACAGACACATACTGTTTTCTATTTTGTAAATATGAAGTAAGGAGTTCGATCAGGTTTTCGTGAAATCCGAATTCATTTTTAAGTTTACAAAGAAGGAGATTATGTGATACCTGTGATATCATATCAAACGATTTTTGAAAGTCGGTATAGATTACGTCTGACTACCATCATGTATTACTTGTGACATATACTGAGTAATATTAATTAGGTTACTAGTAGTTGACCTATATCTCATAAAACCGTGTTGGCGTATGGATATTCTATTGCAAACTGAATTGTAAATAACATTATATATAATACATTCACATAGCTTCGCTGGTACTGACGGTATAGCAATAGGCCTAACATTGTTAGCTTTATCGCCTTTCTTATGTGCTCGACAAGTACGAAGTTCTTTCCAGATTTCCGGAAATGCATTAGTTTTTAAACTTAGGTTATATAAGAAATGAAGAGGGTACACAAGAAAGTCAATGCAGCCTTTAACGATGTACGAAGGTAACATATCAGGACCAACAGCTTTATTTGCCTTTAATCTTTTAAGCATCACGCACCTCATCTTGTGTAATAGATTGTATAACTATTTGATCTACATGCAGGTTAAGTTTTATATGCGAGTCATTTTCATCGAAATCAACATTATATACACTATTAAAGTGACTGGCAAATGCATTTGCAATTGACTCTCCTTTACATTCCAGATTATCCAAATGCATTACATTCGGAATAGAAACTGACCCCTTTTTATTATTCATGAATTGTCAGAATGACTTTGAATCATCACTAATGTCTTGTATTCTATTTATATAATTTTTGTATGCTTGATCAGTATCATTTTTTAGTTTAGCTCTTAGATTATTAAATTCATTTTTAGATTGCTTGAATTAGAAAAGTTATGCTTTTTACGAATTTTATTTATTTATTTTTTTTGAGATCATTTATAATTTGTTTGTTAAACCAAACTGGATATTTCTTGCATTTTTTTGTTTTTGGTATACAGATATCAAAAAGATTGTATATAATAGTATAGAAATATTCAACAGCCTCATTGACATTAGAAAACTATTCAATATCAGCCCAGTCTGTATTCATAAATAGTTCATACAAGAGATTAAAGTTTGCTTTTTTATAGTTATAAGTAGATGCTAATGGAGAAGATAATTGGGTTAGTTTATTTGTTTTTAAGTAAATTTCTATATACAAAGTTGGATGGCATACATCCTCATCTCCTATACAAAATGGGCTGCGTTGAACTGTGCATTGTAGATTTAACAACACCAGATCTAATATTCGGTTTAAGTAATTTGTTATTCTGTTATATTGCTCACAGTCAAAAAAATTTGAAAATTTACAAACTCTGTAACATACAGATCATTTAATTCATTACTTATATAATATTGATTCAGTACGGAAATATTGAGGTCACCCAGTATTACAAAGTTATTTTCATAGAGAAATGGCAAGTTTTCCTGATAATTAAAATAATTACTTACTGAATCAATGTTACAGGCAGGATCTATATACACTAAGATAACATATAATGAATTGGACTCGGAGGTATTTACTTTTATACAAACTGTATCAATAAATTGATCATTAAAGTCTAGATGTATTTTCTTTGCACTATAAATATTTTTCACTGCTAAAACTACCCCACCACCTTTAGTTTTTTCACTTGTTTCATAACACCTATCTTTTCTAAACACCAAGAAGTCATTTGGAAATACTTCATTATCCTGTACACCATCTTTCAGCCAACTCTCTGTTATTGCTATATGTCGTACTCCTCTGAAGTAGCTCCAACGTTGTTTAACACTGTAGTCTTTGTATTAAGGCTCCTTACATGTTGATAAATTATTGATAAGTTCCCTAGAGACAACTCATCAGCTGGGTTAACAGAATCTAAACTTTCGTATAAATAACTAGGGTTTTGATTAAGTGATTGCTATTTTCCAGAGAATATAGACAACTTATAATGTTCTAATTTCTTTTTATACGCTTGACATTCAGCTTTATCCCAAACAAAGTGATTATTCTCATCTATACCTGCATTGACACAATTTATACATTTAGGTGTTGAGTTACTAGGACATTTTTTAACAGTGTTCTGCGGAACATTTTAGACATAAGAGTTTACTATTAATACATGACTTCTCAACATGATTTAGACCACTACATTTACAACAAATTTTAAGTTCAGTGGCGTCATAAATGGCACATACATCATAGTTCACAAATAAGTTACCTTGTTTCTCAATTTTGCAAAATGTTTCTGCATCAACTTCTAACAACGCCTGGTATATATTACTTCTATTTCTCGTAGCTCATATTTTTTTTACATTACATACACTCATCAGACCAGACATCATTTAGAGATTTTACAAATTTTAATATTTGTTCATCGATATATTGTTCTGTCATACCTACAACTCTTATCATAGGTTTAGCGTTTTTAACTTCTCTCACTTCATAGTTAGTAGACAATTTATTCTTAGCTATTTCTCTAAATTTGTTTGCATCATCAAGATTGTTGCAACCAATTAGTATTCCACCACCTCTTGTGTTTTTTACTTTAGACATTGATATATTTATGCCAACAGGATTTAATTTATCCATTATATCAGATTTAGTTTGGGTATTTGGTTGTTCCACATTTTTAGGCTTTATTACTACCATAGATTGTTTATATAAACGATATCCGAATTATTTTGACTATAATTTAATAAGAGCTGAATTTAATATCCTTAAATTATCGGTATGAAGGAAAATATCGAGTGTCTTGTTTATTTCTACTGTAATAAATGAACGTATATGTTGGTTCGATATATTATTGAGATTGAATTATTATAATCCACAAAGAGTGAGACCTAGAAATTTTTTCTTTTGGTATGTGTAAAAAACAAAACTTAGGGAGAACTCACCTATTGTCAAAATGTGCAACACTGTAAATTTGGTTTCCTCAACAATTAATGTATTTAAAAATTCTCCCAATTGGCGAAAAAAACAATTAACAATTTTTTTTAAATAACTAATTATTGTCTCTAATCATTTTTTCCTTAATATTCGCTTTTCTCTTTTCTGTTTATGTGTCACCATATTGCTAATGATCACATTGTTATTTATTTTTAATCTAATTATTGTTTGCTATCCCCACAAACACTTATAATCGTAGATTCGTTGATTGAAAGTCCAGTTAACACTTATTCACTACTTTATTTACTAATTAGCAATTAACAACAATAGATTAATTAATGTCTTAACTATAATCACAACTGAACACTTATAAGTCTCTTTCTTATTTCTTCTTTACTCGTTCACGTTCGACTTCAGACTGAGTCTCAGCCCACCGTGCGTCTTATTTATACATCCATTCACATGGTCTAGAGCATTCTAGAATATTCCCGGCCATCCGCATACAATTCCAGTCTCATCTAACCAGTCTACACAGTCCAGTGGCGTAACATTATTATTGTTATTATTATTATTTTGGTTTTGTTTCATAAAATAGGTTTACGTATTAAACAAGTATTATATTTATAGTAGATTATTCTGAATCATATGTCAATTAAGTGATGTAACTGTAAATTTAGGCAACTTGTCTTTGTTACATCAATAAATAAATAAATAAATGTACACATACTTGGCACTTAGCAACACGAAAGCATATGGTTGTTTTCATGCAGTGGTGTTTGGTTTGGTTCTCGCATAAAACGCTCTTAACAATGGCGCAGTCACTACCGTTGTAAATAAACTACAAAAATGATTGAAAACTACAATGACCTTACAACAGATGGATCATATATCCTGTGTATTCCATGCAATAGACGGTACGTATTTCATACATGCCGTGATTGTGAAAGACGTTTAAATTCGGTTATCCATAGACAGAATATTGCCTGTACAGTCACAAAAGAGGAATTTTATTATTTGTGTCATGTTCTGTGCATGTAGTCTTGGAACGTAGTCGACAATGTTGAGTTTAGAGGTTTCTTTGCAAAATACTTACCAGATTTTCCATTTCCTACTAGCCATACATTACATAAAACATATCTACCAAGTGTGTGTAAAATGTTTTTGGGAATATTATAGAGGACGTACGAAATAAGTTTTTGTGTATGAGAGTGGATGAAATAACTTACTTTCGGTGTAATAAGGTTGTTAATATTATACTAAGAATTTTGAGTGTTGAGGCTTTATTTCCAATATCTTCAAGATAGACTGGACGAAAACATAAAGCTAAGCGCGATAAAATCGACTGCGGAACGCTTCGTTTTCTTATAGGTCTACCGGTAATAAAATCAGAGAAAGACGAACCCCGCCTATTTTACAGAATTGTAATTAGACGCGTCGTGCATAAAAGTGAGCAGTATTTGGTTTCTTTGTTTATATTCAGTCTATCTTCAGAAATAAATAGACTATGGTGATAAATGGCGATTTATTTAAATACTTTCTACCCTGTATATAAGTTATAATATGATATCTAAAAATGTATTTGTTTTATTCACCATGAAATATGTATTATCAACTAGAGAATTTTTATTGTTTCTATAAATTTTTTCGAGATTATTAGAAAAGTACATAATATCATCCGACCTGCAACAGCCACATATAAATTTATGTAATTAAATGGATAATAACAATAACCTAATATAAACGATATAAAATTCCTCTTTGAATTATTTAAATTTTTATATACTTATAACCTGTAATCACATAATAAAATAAATTATAGAACATATCTAAATAAAGTATTTCCGGTTGCAGTTTTTGGTTAGGCACATGGATGTATAATTACTGCAATGAAAATGCGGAAAGGCAAATCTAATTAACATTTGCATCTATTGAATCAACAAAAGAATTGACTAACAGATAAGAAGAGCGATTTAACCGAAACAAATAAATTTGCAATTATATCCTCTCATATAATTGCGACAGAACAATGTTGTTTTCCGATTAAATTACTCTGTAGGTAACTATTTCCTTATTATTACTGGTTCTTTTTATTTGTTCCTTATTGGGGATGTCCCACTACTAGTAGGATTATTTAAATGTATATGATTCTGCAGTATACATAGTGATTAAGTTTTTAATAGATACAAGGCCTGAAAATAAGAAAAAAATTTCATACAAACTTATTAGAGATACACGTTACAAGTCAAGAAGAATAAACTAACAAGGAGTGCTTAATCAGGCTTTAGCCAATCAAAATTTTAAACGTCAGGGTGACGTCATTGGTAGCCAGTTAAAGGCCCAGAAAACATAATATAATTATTATTACACTAAAATCTTAAATCAATACAATGATTATAGTGTAAGTTTCCATAATATAAAGGTCGTTACTATAACTAATTGTTGACTGAGAATGTCAAAAACTTTATTAAAATTACCGCTGTGAGAACATAAAGAATGAAAATATAAACTTTCTCATGATATAAACAAAATCAGCAAAATTGTGAAATACAGATAAAGACAAATCACTTGACATAGTTAATCCATATAAAAATAAAATAAGGGCTGCTTATTTAACGCTGAAAACCTGGACAAAAAAATTCTAATGCACAATGTAGATTTGGAGGTAGTCTTTATGATCTTTAATTATTTACAAATAACAAAGCATACAAACAAAAATTCTCTCACATGGATCATGAAAAGTAAGAAAACAATTACAAAAGAAATTGCGAAGGGTAAGAGAAAGTCGAAAGATGTGACAAGTAAAATAAAATTAGCTCACAAATATATACAATTGTTTAAATTATAAAACAATATGACACAAGATGATTTATTATCCACATTTGTGATTCTCAAGGTATGTGTAGTTATACGACAAACCTCATATGTTCCCACGATATAATTTGAAAAAAAATGTATTTTACAAAATATCTAAACATTTTAATATTTACACATACAAAACACGTTTGCAAATATTACAAATAATACAATATTACAAAAAGATTCAGGTACATTTTTTTATAATTATCTGTTATATTATATTTCCTTCATTAGTATCAACAATAATATTTTGTACATTTTCATCTTGTTCTTGTAAAATTTTATTTACTTCAAAGCTCCTGCTTTTTCTTTTTCTACCTTCTCCAAGATATTGCCGATAATAATGCTTCTATCTTCTCATTGACACTCGCCTCATCATTCTCAAATAAAATACTGGGAACAGCATTTATTTCAGTATATTTTAAATGCTCCAGCTATAAATAAATTAAAGTGTCATAAAACATTGAGGACATTATTCATTTAAATATCAATTGTTACAAAAGAATACACAATTTTTTTGTTTAGTTTTCAGATAACCTCAATAATGGCATTTAAATAATGTTATAAAAAATAGACAAAACTAAATAAATGGTGCAAACCTTTGATGATTACGAAAAGTTAGACAAAATCTAATTATACGTTAGTTTCCTTCGTAGATCTCTTTAAAAATAGCACTTCTCAAAATGTATTGAACAGATTTGGCTTAAAGTAAAGACGGCAATATCTTCACAAAATAAAAGCCATTCCATTTTCAGCTCGTTTTTCTTTGGAAATCTGTGGTAAGATAATAAATACTATCTTCCATCACTTGTATCGAGACAGTACTTTACACAGCATCTGGTAAACGTTGTACTCTACAGTAGAGTAGAAAAGGTTTAATTTAATATTCCTACCTTTTTGATTATGTAGATGTAGATTATCAAATTGAAACGAAAATATCAGATTGATTCATTCTAATTTTCAGCTTGCTGTTTTTGGTTACTATTACATATTAAAAACCATTACTTAATATTTATTTTAGCGGAAACGGAAAATATTTAAACCTATTTTTATTGATGAAAACACCATTGCGGCCTACTTACGTAGTTTTCAAAAAAATTACCCTTATTATGATGTTGATATAGTAAAACGTGCATGCACTAAAGTCTGTCTTATATGATGTAGTTTTGTCACTTAAAACTTCTAGGTATTTTTTATTAAATGTAATAATAAAGTAATACACATAATTAACATAAAATCAGTCAAATCGTAATTAAAAATCATACAACCTGCCACTATGAATACTACGAAAATAAACGGCCATTCTGTTTATACTAGGAATTTACGAAAATTTACCCGGAGTGGCCACTGGCCAGATCACTATCTCTGTCTTTGTTTTTCTTATAGTTTTAGATAAAGAGAATGATATTTGTAAATGGCTCAAAGAATTTTCGTAAGCGCCAACTGTCTACCGGTGACGTCAGTTTGACATTATCTGTCTCTTTCTAATTTGCTTACATTGCTAAATGGGGATTAAACACTCCTTATTAGTTTAATCTTTTTTGCGTCTATGCGTCCTCTGTCTGTATGTATTCACGAATTCCAAAAATTACTATTTGAGTTTTATTATACTTGTAAGTTACACATTCATATATGAATTTATATTTAATAATTAGATATGTTTCCATCAACTTTTCCAATAATTATCTATCCATTGCACATTTTTCCCAAAAATAACATCATCTAATTTGGTTTGCGTAAGCCCCAATACAGCTTCTGACATTTAAATATGCCTTTGATCAAGTAAAGTAGAAACTGACGAATATCTGCTAACATGTGTTCTTCCTATATTGATCGTCAAACATGTTTTGTATCTTTTTGTTTTTCAGTATTGTGCTTTCTACAAATACAAATACACTAAAACATTGAAATAACGTTTGCTACTTTTGTGGTGGTATTTAAAAAAAAATAATAGGTGATATAAATGTAAGAAACTGTAAAAGACATAAACATCTGTAGACAGGGGGCAACTGAGATTGTCATTTTCCGAATTTTATCCATAATCCATCTGAGACTATCACACATGCATCTTTAACAGCTCATACTTATGTGGCAAACAAAATTGGTTAAAATATTGGCAAAAGAGAGCATAACATTATTTGCAACTTGTCAATTGTATAGTTGTTAGAACTGTCAAATGACCTATTAAAAAATGTAGAAGAGAGTTGGACTAAATTTACCGGAAGACCATCGAAAATATCAAAAATCTGCAAGTCGTTTTTTCAACATAAATTTAGAATAACTCAAAAATAATTAAAATTTTTTAACATCCATAGGCGTAGAAGTTTTAAAGAAAAAAAGTGGTTCGTGTCTCCTCTATCACGCCAGTAGTAATATTTTTAACAGATATTTTTCATAATTTTCCAGTTTCCACCTAACATAAATGACCGCCAAATGTGGAATAAATATATTAAAAAATGTAAAAGTTATATGACAAAAATATTTATCAAATATAAATTTTAATCCCCTGTATCTTAGAACCTAATCGCTTATGAAAAAAAGTTCATAGCGCAAAAAAAACACTTATTTCTCAAAAATGTCCATTACTCAGTGTTCTGTATTTAAAACGGTTACACCCTGTATAGTAAATAAGCACTGTATAAATATTAACTGAAATATTAATTAAACGTACTTTCTCGTCATTCCCTTACTATAAAGACAACAGATCTAGTAGTCTTTCATTATACACCATGACGTATCTTTACCGTAAAAACCAATAAGTCGGGTATAAATAAATAATATGAATAATCGATAAGTAACAAAACAGATACTCTGCAATATTATGCGCTACACATATTTTAAAACTGACAATTTTGATATGACTAACAATTATTTCTTGCGTGGAAGGAGAAAATTGTATTACCTAATTTTGTACTAATATGTCACCAATAAATTCAGAATATTGCATATTAAACGCGGTAATAAATAATTTCTTAATTATAAATTATAAGTAATTTAAAGTGTAAAACCGTCTTAATAAAAATAAATAATATAGTATGTCACATAAAAAATTAGAAGGCAACGTCACTTGCCGTTAACTTTTCACGACAGTTTTCAGATCCTTACACCAGCTTCTAATTTTTTAAGCAGTTGTTTTTCTATTATATTCTGTAACATATGATCTTTACGGGGTTACAGTTTATATGTACAGGGTGAGCCAACGGTGCGATAAAGTTCAATATTATCTTCATTATTGACAAAAAAAAATGTATATATAAATGTTGTAGGAGACCAATAGTTCTACATTTTAAATTTAGTTAGAAATATACGAGGTGATTCATGAAAGCGGGGCGCTATGGATGTCATTATTTTTAAATGGAACACCCAATATATTTTTGAACATTTGAATTCTTCCTGAAATTCTCTATATCTTTATATTAGGTATCATAGTCTAAAACTTTTATAATTCCCGAGATATTTAAATAAATTTAAAAAAAGTGAAATAGCCAGCATTTCTTTAATTATGGATATTTCGTCACTGTGTTAAATTAAACAAAAACCATTTCATTTCGGGATAAAAAAGGTTTATTTTAACTACTAGTTTAGGGAGAATTAATTTTTCTGTTACAGGGTGTTCACAAATGTTGAAATGTTCAGAGAATTTCGAAGCTCGTTATCTGGCTTATGTCAAATTGAATGCCCCATATTTTTTTGCAAAATCTTATAGGCCCATTTAACATATTTCCACTAAAACCTATGTAGTGGGTGATGGGATCAAAATTGTTAATTTTGAAAACCAATTTTCAATTTGTCGACGTTTCGTTTATTATTATAAACATCATCAGGACACTGAAATTACACAATTCTTATGGAATTACGTAATTTAAAAAGTATTAAAAAGTTTAAGATAAAACAGTTTACATTAAATTACCTGACATTAAAATTTGCATTAAAAACGGTTTATACAATTAAATATTGACATATTCACAATTTTAAAAAAACAGAAAGTAGGTAAAAGACAATTTACACAACAATATGAGGATTAAAAATTAAAAATAAAATGTTAGAAATAGACTTACAGTTAATTGTGGTTTTTGACGTCTTATTTGTTTGAAATATCTTCCTGGACATCACTAGATGCATTGAAATTCTGTACTTATAAAATTTTTAAAGTCATTGTCACAAACAAAACACAAAGAGAAAAACAAAAAACACTAAACACTTTAAAAAATAAATTATTGAGAAAAGCCAAATCATATCTAAATGATTCGAACACCTACACTGATGTATGCTATCAATGTTCACATTTTTTATTAATTAACTTTACCTTTTTGTTCTACTAATGATATTGAAATAAGCTGCATTTAAGTTTCCCCCCCTCCCCCCCCCCCCCCCCCCCCCCCCCCCCCCCCCCCCCCCCCCCCCCCCCCCCCCCCCCCCCCCCCCCCCCCAACCCCCCCCCCCCCCCCCCCCCCCCCCCCCCCCCCCCCCCCCCCCCCCCCCCCCCCCCCCCCCCCCCCCCCCCCCCCCCCCCCCCCCCCCCCCCCCCCCCCCCCCCCCCCCCCCAAAACCAACACCCCCCCCCCCCCCCCCCCCCCCCCCCCCCCCCCCCCCCCCCCCCCCCCCCCCCCCCCCCCCCCCCCCCCCCCCCCCCCCCCCCCCCCCCCCCCCCCCCCCCCCCCCCCCCCCCCCCCCCCCCCCCCCCCCCCCCCCCCCCCCCCCCCCCCCCCCCCCCCCCCCCCCCCCCCCCCCCCCCCCCCCCCCCCCCCCCCCCCCCCCCCCCCCCCCCCCCCCCCCCCCCCCCCCCCCCCCCCCCCCCCCCCCCCCCCCCCCCCCCCCCCCCCCCCCCCCCCCCCCCCCCCCCCCCCCCCCCCCCCCCCCCCCCCCCCCCCCCCCCCCCCCCCCCCCCCCCCCCCCCCCCCCCCCCCCCCCCCCCCCCCCCCCCCCCCCCCCCCCCCCCCCCCCCCCCCCCCTCCCCCCCCCCCCCCCCCCCCCCCCCCCCCCCCCCCCCCCCCCCCCCCCCCCCCCCCCCCCCCCCCCCCCCCCCCCCCCCCCCCCCCCCCCCCCCCCCCCCCCCCCCCCCCCCCCCCCCCCCCCCCCCCCCCCCCCCCCCCCCCCCCCCCCCCCCCCCCCCCCCCCCCCCCCCCCCCCCCCCCCCCCCCCCCCCCCCCCCCCCCCCCCCCCCCCCCCCCCCCCCCCCCCCCCCCCCCCCCCCCCCCCCCCCCCCCCCCCCCCCCCCCCCCCCCCCCCCCCCCCCCCCCCCCCCCCCCCCCCCCCCCCCCCCCCCCCCCCCCCCCCCCCCCCCCCCCCCCCCCCCCCCCCCCCCCCCCCCCCCCCCCCCCCCCCCCCCCCCCCCCCCCCCCCCCCCGCCCCCCCCCCCCCCGGGGGGCGGCCGCCCCCCCCCCCCCCCCCCCCCCCCCCCCCCCCCCCCCCCCCCCCCCCCCCCCCCCCCCCCCCCCCCCCCCCCCCCCCCCCCCCCCCCCCCCCCCCCCCCCCCCCCCCCCCCCCCCCCCTTCCCCCCTTCCCCCCCCCCCAAATCATTCTTCCCGGGTCCCGGGGGTTTGTAAATATGAGATCGTTTATTTACACACTTATCATTTTTCTTTATACATATCATTTCATTAGTTAATCTTTTTTTAAGTTATTTTGTTCCCCAATTATTTTAGTTTTGTCAACGTTAAAAGTATGTCCTATCAACACATGTTCTACGAGTTGGGTAGCATTATTTTTCTTTAATACATTTTTACTGTCATTTTTATGTTCAGCTATCCTTTGTTTAAGGTATCTTCCCGTTTGTCCTATATAACTTTTCTCGCTTTTTTGTGTTACAGATTTTAATTTTGCAAAGAAATTATTTTTAATTGTATTTTCGTTCTTAAAAATTATATTATTATTTTTGTGTCTCATATTAGTTGTCAAAAAAACACCTTCTGACTAATCTTTTGACATAAAATCACAAGTGCAGATGTTTATTTTTCCAGTAACATACTGGGTAATTAACTATATTTTTAGATAATGAAGAATTTATTCATGTGGTAGTAAGTCCTAAAAAACAAAAAGAAAAATGTTATAATTTCTATTCAACTCTATTTTTGCTCTTTTTTCTTAATTTTCTGCTGCAAATCCCAGTTTTATTAACACATGGTCTATATTTCCACATCTTAATAAGTATTTTATGGTCCTTTTTGTTCTTCGTATAGTTTTGTCGTTTATCATTCTATGTTCCATGTTGCGATTTCTGCTTTGTCTCTTTTTACCATGTTTTTCTATATTTGTTGACTGTGCTATTCCGTAGTTATGAATTGATTCAATGTCTCTGTATTTTATGTGTGACATGGTTCTAACTTTAAAAGTGCGTTTTAGCTGTTTACTAGGCTTTTGCTCTTTGCTACGTTTTTGTTTCAATAATGTTTTTTTTATAAGTATTTAATATTCATCGGCAACAGAGAAAGTGAAATATTCATGAAATAGATTTTTCTTTATAATGTAAAATGTAATATTGTTTTATGCAATTTTATCTATTATGTTCATAATTGAAAATTTGTTTATTAAAACATAAGAAGTTGTATAACTGTTTGTATATGTGTTGTAACAATATTTTAATTATCTAAGAAAAAACGTATAATCTTTGGTAACACATTTACTAAAAATGAGTGTACATTCTAATCCAAAATAATTGTTACAAAAAACTGCAAATAATAATAATGGGCTAACTGCAATTTAATATATTAACAGATTTTAATATCAGGTTTTAGGTTCAATAGCGGAAAAATGCATCAACTTTATAATGAACATAAAATGTATTCGTTTAAACAAAAATTTGTTATTGTAAAAAAATAACAATTTTCTGACCTCGATAGCACTTTAACAAAACACACTTGGATAGAGTTAAGTAGAGCTGGCCAAATTCACTGTCGAAAAAATACTTTCAACAATAAAAGCCTCTTTCAAATGATTTTAAGCCCCTTGAATGGATTTAAAGCTCTTTCTTGAACCGGGTTGGAACCTTTGATGTGAATATAACACTGACGTAGTTCTCCACAAAACACCAAAACATCTTATACCGCACTCGACGAGCGTTTCGCCAAGTAAGTTGGCATCATCTGGAGATGATTAAAACTAATCTTATGCTAACAGTGTATCCTATATATACCTAACTATTGCTACGGTTAAGTGAACCGTGACTCACTAACCAATAGAGCGGACTCTGTACCGGCTAAATTGACAAAATTAAGTTTTTAGCAAGAAGCTAGAAGATTTTGTTTAAACTTAAACCATATTTTCCGTACAATATTTAATTATTTAATTATTTCTGCACTCCTCACACTAAGGCTTTATTGGATTCTAATAGACAAGACAACTGACTTTAAACCAATAATTTTGTGTAATTTGGATTTAACCCGTTATGGCTCTCAGATACAGATATGGGATCGGACCTCTGTCACTATTTTTACACCTTGTAATTTCCAGCTTTCAATGCATCTTAATATGCAGCTTAATAGGCGACGAACTAGAAAAGTAAAACTCGCTATTTTGTGTTGAGCACAATGATGAGAGTCCTTAGGGATATTTCTTAGAGTACTGGTATCTTTCTAGAGTTAACTTATTTTCACCGTTTCTAATTACACTGGCCGACACAAATTTTGTAACATTGTTCACTCTACTGTTTTTATATTGTTAAACTGCTAAAGAAACAAAGATTATGATTTATGGTTAGAAAAAGAAATGCAACATTTTCCGCATTTTATAATATGGAAAATTCACTATGCGCATTTATTGATATTTATGGTTTAATGCAGGAACTGAATATCGAGCATTCTTCTTCTGAGTGGCGCTTATTCATAGATTCCTCCAAATACAGTTTAAAAGCTGTATTACTACTTAATGGAAATTTAAAATCATCTATACCAATTACCTACCCATTCAGTAACAATGAAAGAAGATTATAACAGTATGAGCACCATTTTAAATAAAATTAATTACAACAAATACAAATGGCAAATATATGGGGATTTAAAAGTAATGACCATTTTAGTAGGACTTCAAGAAGGCTTTACAAAATATTACTGTTTTTTTTTTTGTTTGTGGGACAGTCGTGCAATATATGTGAAAAGAATTTGGACGGAAAGGAAAGAATTTGAACCAGGAACTAGTGATGTTAAATATGTGCCCCCTGTAGACCCTAAAAATGTTTTTTTATCACATCTTCATATTGAACTTGGGCTAATAAAAAATTTTATGAGGGCTATGAATAAAGAGGGTGAAGGATTTAAATACTTACGACAACTTTTCCCCAATTAAGTGACGCCAAACTTAAAGAAGGCATTTTTATTGGTCCTTAAATTAGAAAATTGCTTGACGATGCAGATTTTAAAGGAACACTCAACAGATTGGAACCTGGAGCTTGGAACTCATTTGTAAGCGAGTCAGGGAATTTTTAGGGAACAAGAAGGATATGAACTATAAGCAACTAGTGAGCGAATTTTTAGATTCGTACCAAATGCTTGACTGCAGTATGTCTTTATAAATTCACTTTCTTCATTCTCATTTAAATTTGTTTTTCTGAAAATTTGGGTGCGGTAAGAGACGAGCAAGGAGAAAGGTTTCATCAAGATGTCAGCACAATGGGATCCAGCCATATAGGTGATTACTGGTGGTCTTAAAGCGAAACGATTTGATCCCCATAAAGAAAAAATGAACTGAGCACATGTTTTTCAAAATTACTCAATCATTGTAGATATATCTATGTAGGCCTAATATATGTCATTTACATCATTATTTAGAAAAAATAGATAAGCAAAATTAACAATAATGTATTCCTGCCCAATGTTTTATCAATGTAACAAGAAAACGTCACGTGTTACGGCTTTATTTCAGTGGAACATGTCTTCAGGTACATATACCGGGTGTAACAGAATCATGGTCTTACAGCCCCCTTTTCTCTTTAGTTTTGAAGATAATTGATTGAAATGGGACCAATATAGCGACACTGTTTTTTTTTCACTTCCAATTTCACTGTAAGGACACTAACTTTCGATTTTTAAATGGAACCCTGTATCATTTTGAATTCTGCATAATTTTCCGAGCCAAGCCAAAATGTTCACGTTTTTTTCTAATTTGGTTCCTTTAAGTTGTCTGACGGTTCAATATTCTAAATGACCCGTGTAATGCTAGAAAAATCGAAATCCCATCAAAAATACTAAATTACGTAATTTATGAGCAAATAAAGTTTATCAAAATGGTTTTTATGGCAAAACTCAATTTTTTCAAATGGAACCATATTGGTACCGTAGTACCATTTTATTAGTACTATTAATAAGGAATTTATTAATATGTCATATTAAAATGTGTGATAAATACAAACAAAATTACAACTAAAAGAAAATAAGAAAATACAATTTTGTTCTAATTACCTTGTTATACATAAGGTGGCTTTGGAATACAAAAAATGAACATAAAACATCACAACAGTTGTTCAAAATGCTGTCCATTAACGTCAATGCACTTCTGAACTCGCGTAGCTGTTTCTCGAAGAACGTTCGCCAATTTCTGGGCCGTTATGCTATTAATTGTGCATCTTACTCGTAGCTCCAGGTCTTCACGGGTTGTAACGGCGGATGCGTAGACAATATTTTTAAACGACGCCAAACAAATAAATCAAGGGGGTGTTAAATCAGGTGACCTGGGAGGCTACGTCACAGGACTATTCGTCGATATTACGTTTTCTCCGAATCTTCATTGAAGGTAATCAATTACTATCCATGAATTATGGGGAAGAGCGCTATCTTGTTGGAAATACATTCCCTGTCGTAAATGGAAAGGCAATTCAGCTAAACTGTCCTCAATTTCATTTTGCAGAAATCCCAAGTATCTGGCACTAGTCAGGGGTCCTTCAAATATTATTTGAACCAATGAATCTACTACCGGTTAGTCCAAGCCAAATATTGAAACCGAACCACACTTGAAAGTTACCCTCCTGTAATAAATTTTGAGTTTCTTGTGACCAATATTTTGTATTGTGTCGGTTAAATAATCCCAAATTTGTAAACCTAGACTCGTCCGAAAATAAAATCATTCCCAAAAAATCATTGTTTGGCTGCACGTTATTCTGCAAAATCCAATTGCAATATTCCATCCTAAGTTCGTAATCATTTTCGTACAAGTGCTGGAGCAATTGGTATTTAAAAGATTTATTGTGGTATTTGTGCAAAATTCGGCTTACTGTTTGGTGACTGATTTCCAATACAAACCCAATTTGCCTTAAAGAACAGTCTTATCAACTTCTACTGCCAAAACATTAATTTCCGTTCCTTCGTCAAGAATGAAATTTTCTTCGAGATTATTGTTGGGCTCACTTCGGAATTGATTTTCAAGACGATTAAATAATTTCTCTCTGGACATTGTCTCTCAGGACATCGTTGGGCATAAAAGTGTCTAGCCGCAAAGGCATTTTTTCTACATTTCCCATAAATAATAATTAACATGTCCACTTTGTCATCTGTTGTATAAATTTGGGGCATTTTGAACACAATTAACAAGAATTTTAAAAAATTTTTAAAGACGTAATAAAAACACCGGTAAACCAACAAATGTTTGACAAGCTAAATATTTCATTGTTTTCAAAGCCACCTTAGTTACTTCTTAACATTTAATTAGAACAAAATTGTATTTTCTTATTTTCTGTTAGCTGTAACTATTGTTTGTATTTATCGCACATTTTAATACGACATATGAATAAATTCCTTATTAATAGTACTAATAAATGGTACCACGGTACCAATATGGTTCCATTAAAAAAAGTTGAGTTTGGCCCCAAAAACCATTTTGATGAACTTTATTTGCTCATAAATCACGTAATTTAGTATTTTTGACGGGATTTCGATTTTTTCTAGCATTAAATATTTAAATGAACAACCCCATGGCACACTTAAATGGAAAACAAAAAATTATATTATAAAAAATATTGATGATTGTAATGTCACTTATTTGATATCGTTGGATCCGAAAAGTTATGCAGAATTCAAAAATGCAATAATATACAGAGTGTTCCATTTAAAAATCGAAAGTTAGTGTCACATCCGGCGAAACTGGAAGTGAAAAAAAAAATCACTTGTATGTCAAAAAGTGTCGCTTATTAGTATATAAGATATCCTAAATTTCAATCAATTATCTTTAAAACTAAAAAGAAGAAAGGGGGTGTACCATGATCTTGTTACACCCGGTATATTTTTTGCCAGTGATTATTAAAACACCCAAAAATGGTTAGTCGAAAGTTTTCAATTTCTATGTAGTCGGCGGCCCCAGGTACAATTCGAAAGGGGTCGTCTTATGGTACATCTTCTGTATAAGAGTTAATGTGGAAATGCAAAAAAATTCATTTTTTTATGCTTTTTTTGTTCAAGACAAGAATCAC
This sequence comes from Rhamnusium bicolor, assembly GCA_029963845.1. NCBI lineage: Eukaryota > Metazoa > Arthropoda > Insecta > Coleoptera > Cerambycidae > Rhamnusium > Rhamnusium bicolor. The sequence continues at coordinate 68,809 of JANEYF010001716.1, forward strand.
TGATACAGCTCTTAGTGATCCTATTGAGAACTACTTAGTGCTTACCCTAGTTTGTCTATAGTCTATATCGGCTAACTAGTTGATCTGAAGCATATTTATTGCTTTTATTAAAATGATGCTTCATCTAAAGGAGCAAATATAAGCTTTCGTTCCGGGCGCAAATTACATAGGATGGATTACTATTGTATATTGAATTGTCCATTAAATCTTCGAAATGTATATTATCTAACTAATTTCTTATTTACCAAACATGTACATTAATTTTCAGAGTTTGGCTCCGCTTTAGATCGAGTGAAAGTATTTGAAAACTGTTGCAAATTTATTCATAACATTCTATTTGAAAACGCATTTTTATTTTGAACAACTAAATTCTAGGAACAAAACAATTTGGATAATATAATTCGATAATTATCTCATTAAACTTTCTGTAAAAACCAACGTCCATGACCCGCCATTTATTTGAAAGCTGAACAGACTACGACCTACGAAGTCGGAAGTACAGATTTTCATGATACTGGTCGATTTCCGCTAAATCCGTTCGCTGAACTTGACTGGGGCATCGCATCTAATTTCATATTTAAATTTCGCTCTGTTTTATTTGCTATTTGGACGTGACGTTTTTGGTATTTATATAAAATCAAGAGCATAAATTTGTCCTAAACAACAATTTACAGACATGATTTTTTTAGAAATATATTTCTATTTATTGTGAAAACAGTGTTTCTTTGTTTACTGTTTTATTGATTCATATACAATACAATGCATAAATTTGTTGAACCAAAAAATGTTTGGTATCGCATATTCAACGTGACAATAATATCTGGTTTATTGCACTACATGGGAGTATGTTTGATAATATTTATTTTACATTAAAATTTTGTTACGCTGTAAAATAACATAGGATGGAGTTGAACCCCACCCAATCAAATTAAGATAAACCAAAAACCCATTTACCAATTTAACAAGTAACAACACTTCTAAACTATACAATGATTTTGACGACTGTTAGCAACAAATACGATAATAAACCCTTACATTAATAAACAATAAACTTTTAAATTGTTTGTTGCAATAAGTAAGCGCCATGAACTAATTATTTATTATATTGTGTACACATCCGAGTTGTCAGTCGAATATGAAATCCGCATTCTATCCTATTGTCCACCACCATCGTTCCTAATGTTTAGTCAGCACCTGATATCACCTGCTCCAAAGAACCACTCGCTTACATTCGATCCTTCTGCTAATAGATCGTCCCCACTCAACAGCGAAATCCGGCAATCTGAGGGTGCTCAAAATAGTTATTAGTTTTGTGCTTTTATACACACAGTTTCAGGCATACACACACATAGACATAAATATACTTGATAATAGAATCAAGATATATGGAAGTTTTTCAAAGGAAATAAACTAAACCTAACTAATAGATCGCATGGCTGTGGCCTAACTTAAATTAGTGGGCCTATACAACAGGGATCTCTGACTGACGAACTGTATCCAGGCTAATCCCACGATCCTACCGTCATGTCAGGTGAATGGCAGACTATATGCAAATCCACAGTGGTTCGCCCGTGGGAATCATTAATACTGTCCTTGCCTTACTACTTACTTACTTGTCCAGTACTAGGACCAACCCAATTCAACGCTACTAGCCCTAGTCACAAGTACCCTCCAGTACTTTTTACTCTTTGCACTTCTTTCTGGCACTGTCTCAGAAGAAATCCAATATTTTAGATTTTTGGTTTTCTTGATTGGTGAACTGTACCCGGGCTGATCACACAGTTCTACGGCCATAAGTTACTGTCACAACATACCTCACCGGCTGGATACATGTACACCCATTAATACTTCACGATTCAATCCACTTCCACGACTGTGTCCAGTGTTGACAATAGCAGCACGTAGGGTTGTTACTTTGCTTTCCTAAATTTTATGGGGACCTCTTAATGCATTTCCGTGACTGACGAGCTGTCCTCGACATTTTCTTCAAATATTGCTGACAGTAACATGCCAGTAGTCCAATCACAAATACACTAACCATCACCATCACAAAATAGGTTGGCCGTAAATCAATTATTTATTTATATATTTATTATATCTTTAGAAACAAATGCATTTTAATAATTTAATAGTTTATTACACAATAGGCAAGTGCGATTACATGAACCAATTATTTATTTGAAATCTATGTGGTATCTAGATAATTTTGTTCACGGAATATTTTAATTTAAGGTAAAATTATCTGATAAAATGCAATCATCTTGTGACTTGATACGATTTCGTAATGACTGTGAATGGCAAATACTCAAATATTTTATATTTTTATACAAATTTTGGAACAACATTTTTTACCCGTGTAAAATGGTGTCAATGAATTGTCCTTAGAATATGATTAAATTTAATGTATCGAGCAATCTTTGTTATCATTCTAATTAATTCATATGCTTGCAAAGCAACACCTTAGAGCCACTGTGTGTATAAGAGATTTCCCAATTACACAAATTCCGGAAGTTTAATTAAGTATATGAATTTATTAAAGTTTTTATTTCTTAACATGCTTTAATAAACAGCAATTTTGCACAATATATTGGGTAAAGGTATGAAATCATATAAGGTCATACTGGCTAATAGAAAAACATGTGAAAACAAATTTTATATCCGCTGTTTCAATAGGAATCACCACCAAAAGGATTTATGGTTGTTTAATTTATTTCATTTTAAAACAAAACAAAAATTGTAGGGCGTGAGAATATCAAATTGTAAAAATGTTTGCTGTGATCCATATGACAAAATTCAATTATTCTTTCCTTCATTTTCCTCATCGTTTTGTGTTTGTTATTCCTGTATTAATTACTGTGTCAATATTTATCCCATCAGTTTTCAATTTTCGGTTGTATTATTGTGTCTGTTTAGTCAAATAACTAGCAGTCTTTATGTCTCTTCTATATAATATTGGAAGAGCATATATATATATATATATATATATATATATATATATATATATATATATATATATATATATATATATATATATATATATATATATACATATATATATATATATATATATATATATATATATATATATATATATATATATATATATATATATATATATATATATATATATATATATATATATATATATATATATATATATATATATATATATATATATATTATATCACATTTAGCAATATTGTAAATTATTTTAAAAGGTTTTAATTATTTTCGTTAGTATAATAAAATGCAGATAAATAGAGGTACAAAAAATAGAGTGCAAACATGCAGTAAAAATAAAAAGTTTAATAAATACATGCATACATTTAAAAATGAACAATTTCAGAAAATAATTTTAATTTAGTTTTTAACATATGTGTAGTAGTATTAAGTATTTATTGTTCATATCAAAAATGTAGTTAGGTATAAGGTATTTGCAAAGCCAAATTGGCCATAAAAATTTAATGAAAAACAAATAAAAAAACAAGAAAAAGGTGTCAAGTCGAAGTCCTGGATCTTCACTGGCAGAGCTGACGAGAGACCTATTGTGTATTTCCTGCCATCGAAAAGGTGTCACCAATGTAGTCCCATATAAAAATTCACTTCCAATCAACTCCAGTAGTATCAAAAGTTGCATAATTTCAGGGAAAAGATTTTACCTATAAAAGAGACAATTGTTATAGTATAAACTTTTAAAAGGGGAAATTTATGAAAATCTAGTGTAGAGTCAATGTAATTGAACTTTATATAAAAGTTAAATAAGCAACAATCAATAAACAGGGGAAAATATTGTAAATTATTTTAAAACTTTCATTACGAAACATAAAAAGTGCATGGTCTGTAAAAGTGAATATAAACTGAAATAAAACTTACCAAACAGGGGTGCAGTAATGTGTTTAGATGAATGCCATAATAATTTTTCCAATATTGGGGTTGAAACATAAACATTTCTTGATTTTTGTATGTGTGACAGCATAGTTGAACTATATTTTCATAAAAAACTAAACAGGAAATCCATTGATGTGCAAAGACATGCCATTAGGACAAAGGAGAAACTCAGTGCTTCGTATGTGAGGGGGGTAGCTCAAGACACAGTGTTAAAGTGTGTAAAAGGGGTGAAACCAATATCGACAGCCTACAAAATGTAGAAACAAAAATATTAGTTTTGAGTAAAGATATGTTAACCTAGATATGAAAAGTTTTGTTATCAGTAGTTATTTAGTTCTAGTTATATAAAAAGGAGTTTGTTTAAAATGATAGGGCATTTGTTAAGAAAATTTTGAAAATGAGATGTGAAAGATAAAAATTTTTATACTGAACGTAACACATGCAAATTTACAGAAAATTCTCAGGAAAGTATCAAGAAAAGAATACTGTTTTAAAAAAGCAACAAAAAAGTAGTATAAAAGTTTTTATTTTCAAAATTAAAAATATTTGACATTAAAAAATAATTTGTGACAACTAGTCAATTTTGAAATTTGGTGATTTTACTATATACAAAATTAAAGTAAGCAGAGAAAACAATGGATAGTGGGTTGTTATTGATAAAAAAAGAGGGAGAGTTTTTGAAAATTAAGAAAGAATCGAAAAAATTAAAGAGAAGAGAGACGAATAAAATAAAGGTTAGGAGTAAAATATGGTAAATAGAAGCTTGTAAATTAAGATTCAAGCCAGAGAATTAAATAAAAGAAACAGTAAAAAAGTTTGTAAGTACTTACCAGTTATAAAAAAATCCAGCTACACAAAACACAAAATTAAAGTAAATAACTATACAAGCATATCAGGAAATTGGAGCGGCCATATCCAAACATTAAACAGCTGAGAAGAAACGACAGGTCGGCCAACCGCCAGGATAAAAGTATAAGGTAAAATCTCGAGATTTTAAAATTTGGTGGGCTAATTTAAGTTAAGATTTGTAAATACATTTGTTAAAATTTTTAAAAAATATTTTATTAAAACAAACTCCTAAATTGTTTTCTGAAAGTGTTTAGTTTTTTTTTATGTGTACTGATTTTGTGAATTTAAATTTTGAAAATATACTAACTAGAAAGAACAAAATTGAACCTGCATCCTGAGAGAGAGTAAAAGAAAATAAAAAGTAAGTAAAAAACTTGTAAATTAAAATATGAGCTAGTCTGGGTACACAAGGGCATAAATATAAAATAAATACAAATTTAAAATAAAGGCGCCAAGTTTCATAGATTTTAATAAAACACAAAATTTTCATTTCAATAACTATTTAATAAAAACAATTCAAAATTTTTACAAATTATATAAATAAATAAAAATACAATAAACCTTATTATCACAATAATATATATATATATATATATATATATATATATATATATATATATATATATATATATATATATATATATATATATATATATATATATATATATATATATATAAATATATATATATATATATATATATAAATATATATATATATATATATATATATATATATATATATATATGTATATATATATATATATATATATATATATATATATATATATATATATATATATATATATATATATATATATATATATATATATATATATATATATATATATATATATATATATATGTATATATATATATATATATATATGTATATATATATATATATATTTATATAGCAAACTATACAGACCCAAAACGATATACAGTACCGACTTGCCGGGCCAAAATTGACGTGCTCAGACCCGGCTGCGGGCTTGACAACGTTTCCCCATATGGGAAGATTAAGAGGAACAGGGAAGTAAAGAAGGAACAAAAATTTGGTGGGCATGAAAAGTCGGCTACATTTACGTTTTTATACAAATTTTGTTCAAGCATTTGCCACCTAGAGGGCAATGCTGTCTTATACAAACGGGACATACACAACATTCGGCTGGCACAGATACAACAGACGTTACCATTCCCGAAACTCGGCAACAGTGTAAAGTGTTCTAGCTGCAACCAAACTTTACACATATTCTTTCCACACTCCGCGCGTTGCGAACATGTACCGTACAATGTGTCAGTCACGACATGCGCTCCGTCTATGGCGTCTGTCTCTCTCTTCTCAACCACTATTATTGGTGTGGTACGTAAGAGGCGAGTTTCCAGAAATCTATCGAGAAGGTTTTGGAAGCTGCTAACATCAGGAAGCCTTCTTTCAGGATAACGTTGGTGATAAATTCTATTGGCAAGTAAACAATTTCTGTCTGACTCGCCCAAAACAAAAGTCATGTCTACAAGTTCCCCTTTATTAAAATTCATATTGTAAAATTCCAAATATTTTAAATTCAATACAAATTGTAACTAACGACCGATAAGTGTGATAAATGCTCCTTTGTACACGAGAATTTATACCAAACTGAGGTTTTATTGCTTGTCGAATAACGAAAACAGCAAAAAAAATGTACAAAAAAAACATTACAGTAAAGGACTGGTTAAATACTATTTACTCATTTCAATGGAAATGGTCCCACTAAATGGCCTCATTTCAAAATTGCATAAAGACGTGTGTCAATCAAAATGGGCAACACGTCGAACACCTATTATAAATTTTTCTAATGAATTATTTGAGGGAACCTCTTTTTTTAAGTTTATTCTTGAATTTGATACTTATTTATTTATAAAACGAAAATGGTTGCAATTAGCCATAGGGAAGTACTTACAAAAAATTTTCGTTTTTCATTTCTACATCACATCGTCGAAAAATATACAGGGTGTTTCATTTGAAAAAATTGAGAAAATTCAATTTAAAAAAGTTCTTAATTGAAAAATAAACACTTATTTATTTATAAAACGAAAATGGTTGCAATTAGCCATAGGGATTTACAAAAAAATGTTCGTTTTTCATTTTTACATCACATCGTTGAAAAAATTGAGAAAATTCAATTTAAAAAGTTCTTAATTGAATACTAATTTTTGGCCACCTTGTACATTTTTAGGAAATGAAAATGATTCAAGAACATTAATTAGATGTCTCGTAACTGGCATTAACATAAGTTTTTCTTAAAACTCATAATTGTGACTGTGGTGATTTTTTTAATATCCATCTGCAGATGGCATTATTTCAACAAAAAAAATTCATTACATCAAAGTGGTTGGGACATAGCCAATAATAGTATAGGAATGAATAGAGCCTAGAAAGAGGCTTCAAAAAATGTACTGATATACATAGCATTCCATTTAAAAAAAAAGGGCACTTGGTCCTGTAATTTCGTCTTGGCTCGCCCTGGATGTTCGAAAATAATTTCCAGTTATAGACTTTTCTATCTAGTTTACTTGCAATTTTTTAAAAAATTTCTAGCTATCGTAGAACTGGAGATATCGAGGTCCGACGCACTATTGCCCCACCCTGTATATAAGACTCATTACATTCGTTCGAAAGAAGTTTTTAATAAGCTTTCGTTTAGTGTATTACAACCTATGTAACATTTGTTTGGTTTTCCATAAAACATATGTATGCAAGTATTATTAATTTGTTATTTTTGGGTAATCGTGTTGAGATTGTCTTGTTACTTCAGTTCTTGATGGTACATTGTACGTTATGTACGCACCTAGGGATTTACGGTGTTGTAATAATTAAAATATATCATTTTTCGTCTTTTTAGTTATTTATATCCGTAGATGTACATAACGTACAATGTACCATCAAGAAACAAAGTAGTAAGACAATCTCAACACGATTACCTAACAATAGGAAATTAATAATACTTACATATTTTTTCTGGGAAACCAAACAAGTGTTACATAGGTTGTAATACACTAAATGAAAGCTTATTAAAACCTATTTCAAACGAATGTAACAAGTTTTATATACAGGGCGAGGGAAACAAATATCCATGGAAATTAAGTTTAATTTCGCAACAACTTCTTCCTAAAAAACTTTTTTGGCCCATCCTATACTTGCATTGAAAGACAAAAAAAATACCTACAATTTGATGGGCCGGTCAAGTCCCTACCTTTAAAATTAACGGAAATACGGGCCTGGGGAGTTTAAAGTGGCGGAACCTGTATATAATTTTTTCCGCATTTATATCTCAAATATTAACAGATGTAGAGGGAGGAAGTCAATTCTACAACAATCACCCTGTAGATATGTATAAGTCATTAGTCATTACTTAGTTTTAAAACTATGTACACAATTAAATGCTCAAATATTGTATTACTCAAATGATATCACAAAATTAATTGATAAGGCAATACTTGAAAATTTTGCACTGAATATACATATCTACATAGGTACATTAACATAAAAAATACTTTTATATTTCATATATTAGATTATATTTCCATATACTCGTCCAGTTAGAACACACGTAGTCACACAATCGTGGCTACGTGTGTTCTAATTGGATGAGTATATTATATTATATAATATGGAACGAACCTCCTACAGGTAAGTCGTTTGTTCCATTAATTACTTCCACATCCACATGGTGAACTATTGTATCGATAAAAAGTTTAAAAAAAATTTTTTGTTTAGATCGCTCTTAAATGTTTTAAAACGTCGAAATTTCAAATTTGAGCAAGAAAAAAATTTTGTCTGTCTGTCTGTAACTATTTTGTGGGCACGATATCTTAAACCGTTTAACGGATTAACTTCAAATTTGGTATACTTATGTAACCCTACGAGATCTCGGTCTGATTGAGCAAAATCGGGGGGAGAGTTGGGCGGGTTTAGGTGGATTATGTCACCAAAACTACAATATTCGTTATTTAAATAGTAATTTGGTTGTATAAATGTAAGGTAGGAAGTAAAAAAATATATATTTTCACCGAGGCCGTGTTGATGTCACCGTACGTGCCTATAACCAAAACATCCCAGAACCACCGATCGGGTCCATTGCGATATATTCTAACATTTACATACATATATTAACATTAAGATTAATCTGGCGTTATTCTAACATTTAACGTAATAACTTAAAAACTTATCTTAAAATAAAAGCTAATAGGTATGGGAGAATATACTATACATTATAATAAAGTTTATTAAAAAAATATATTATAATGTATGTAGGAAGGCATAAAATTACTCGATTAAATGTTTACATATTTTTAAATTAACTAACCGGAAATATGTGGAATACTGTTGTATTATCTATCAACCAGTGCCACACATAACTTTCCGTGAGATAAACTCTTTTTTACGAGAACAAAATTTTTATTCATTTTCTTTTATATTGGCTTCACGGCGTACACACGTCCAGAGCACCAAACCGCTTATATAAATAAGCTAACTTTACAGATTATTCACGCCAAATGAACATCCTGTATTAAGTGTACATGTGTCAACATTGCAAGGTCTGTTAACATCGATTGACAATATAACTTGTATAAAAATGGGCCCCGAAACTCGAATAAATATAGATGGTTTGTCAACGATTACTAAATATATCCAAAATAAAATAATTCAAAAATTATTACCCCTCTAAGGTTGCCATCGTTATTTATTAAAATTTATTACAATTGGCAAAAAATACACATCTAGAACTTTATGACCTCTGGTGGGTCTGTGGTCGTCTTTTAGAAATAACGGGTCTGGTAGCTATATATAGGTATATATATATATATATATTTATATATATATATATATATATATATATATATATATATATATATATATATATATTTATGTATACCTACTTTTACACCATGTGGGCCAAAAAACCGTATTTTTTATTTTTCTTGTTTTGCCAAACTATTGTTTCTTAACTGATTTTAGCGAATTTGGTGTCAATATCTAAAAAAATTTCATGCCGTTGAAAAATTCGAGGGTGGCAACTTACTTTTGGACCTTACTGTATATAATTCTGGGTTCAAATATTTGGAGTACTAGGTATATCATAATAATCCAGACACCTGTCTGGACACTTCTATTATACTACTGTTGATATATTCATATTGGGGTACATATAAATATATAAATTTCTGGAATTCTATAAATGCAATTCTGGGAAATTTGTGTTCGGCTGACACAAAAACATAAAACATACTTCTAACTTTTGATGGTGTATATAAAAGGAGCAACATGTTAAGAAAAAAGTAATTTAATTATAAAATAATATCAATAAATATAACCCTTGAGCTCGATTATTGGAAGTAAATAAAAATAACATTTTCAATAAAAATTTTCCATTAGATTCATATCATTTTCAATAAACAGCAGTTTTTAATTATTAGTTTTTCAACCATATTCGTATTATTTCAAATAATAGTTACTTATCATTAGATAGGACGTTTGGCGCTGTCTTAGGGCCGTAGTGTTACGATATATTTCCAAAAATTTTATTAGATGATTATATGATTTTATTTATGATTACTTATTATATATATTATTAATATTGTTTAATGTTTAATACTTGACGGCCGCTGGAGTGGAAAATGGTTTTTTTAAACAGTTGTACTTATTAATATTGATAGTTTTTTTTGTGGGGGTTTCGGTCAGGTTTAATAATTAAATTTTTTTTTCTAACGTTTCGATTTATTACACGGTCGATGGAAACTTTATTGAAGGAATTTGTTTTAAAATTTCTATTACATGCTGTTTGGTTGTCTGTTTTAACGCAACTGTTGTACTTTATTAAATACTACAACACGACGAGATGTAAAATAGTGTATCAATGTAATAAAAACAAGAATAAACAATTTGCTTGATTTCAAATAAAGTAAAATCTTTTGTAAATTTAATTAGAATCAAACTACCATAATTAATTGTTTTCATTTCGTTATACATTTATACATGTACGTACGTATATTTGTCAGCTTTCATTTCTTCTTTCTTTACAGAAAGAAAATGACATTCCCGTATTTACATTTATGTATTTATGTATTAATGTATTAAATTCAGAAAGTATAGATAAATATTTATTGCACACATATTTATTGACATTTTTTGTATTATAAATTTATGTAATGTGAGGTCGTTGATTTTAAAACGTTTCGAGGAGTGTTAATTGAACTTTTAATTGTCATTAATAAAATTTGCCTTCTTATTTGGTACCTATTATTTAATTGTTAATTATTTCGAAGCTAACAAATGACGTTTTGCGGATTCTTGTTTCAAATGTGGCTATCATGTACAATTATACAGGGTGGCCTAGCGAAAACGAAACAGTCGTACTTTTTTGCACTCAATCCGATATGTTCCAAAAAATTTTATTTTCAAGTGCAACACTTTCATTGGATATTTTCGATCGCGGCACTTCAACCCTTAAGCGGTGGAATTATGTCAAGGGTAGAATTCACCCCTAAAGTGGTAAGGGGGATCGTTTTAAAGTTCGTTAAATTCTCTTTACAACGGTATTTTTTAAATTTAGAGTAACAGTTTGCGATAAATTACGTTCTAAAAGTAAATAATTGAATGAAGTAGTTACGAACAAAACGGGCGGTTTTTTTTTTCGAAAAACGCTCGGACCCGTCGACTTTTTTATTTTCAGGGGGGATACTTCATTGGGTATTTTCATTCACGCTACATCAACCCTTGAAGAGGTAGTGGAATCTATCCCTAGAATTTTAAATGGCAACGGGTTCAAGTAGAACACCGTTTTAAATTTCGTTAAATTCTCTTCATAACGTATTTTATTTTTGGGCAAATAGTTTGCGAGAAATTCGTTCTAATACTAAATAATTTTACGAATCACCGAGTAAATGCGCCTTAACGTTTTGATGTTTTTGCTTTGTTTTTTTTTTGTTCACGCTGAAGGTAAAAAATGGGAAAAGAGTCAGCTGTTATTAAAAAAAGACTTGTCAGTTCCTAGTACGTAGCTTTATCGCCTTATTTTTTGTTTTCAATAATTACCCAAATACAACATATACAGGTTGGTATACTTATACCGGGTACGCAGCTATGCGATAGAAAGCGGTAGAATCGTACTGTCGCCCTATACAATGGCTCCGTTCTTAACAAGTGCCTGTGTACACGCCGAACGTACGCCAGCCGGTATGTAGTTATTGGATGACCCCTGATTATTGTTACTACTAAAATAGGGCTAACACTATATAGTGATGGGCGATGTCGTGATTTTTCGATATCAGCGTGAGTCGTTACTGTGGTTTTTTAATATCAGTGATTTTAATCCGTGACGTGATCACGGCTTTGTAATTGTGACAGTGATCGCATCACAACTTATTAACTTTTGAATGATTCCGTTCCGAGTATTGGGAATTTACCTATCGAAATAAAACTCAATTTTTTATGTCTAAATAAAGACTATATTATTAATAGTGTTTTGACTCTACTATATACCGGAAAGTGCGTCCTTATTCTCTACTAACATCTATAATACACAACTAACTTTATATATTTAAAATATGTTTCTCACATTATGCACTAGCGATGGTTCTTAGCGCCCTAGATGCCAAGTGATTTACTGCGTTATTCTAAACAACTTATAGACTAAACAGACTTGACCTGGACCCTTGGTCCCTTAGATAAAATTAAATTAGTTTTTGTAATATAATACATTTCTGTTATAACTAACACCGAGGTCGTATAATCTGTCTGAGCCAAACTGTGATACGTCACGGTTTTGGTGCAAAATTTTCGATAAGCCCTGCCCCTTGTCAGTTAAAGAAATAATAGAAAAAACGACCTCAAATTTCCTTGCATAGCTATAAAAATTTGGATATTCTTTTGCGTGCTTTTGCATTAGCGAAATTGTTAACTGTAACAGTTAAATCCATTTTAGAAATCATTGGTGAACTCCTCAAAATATCTTTTATGTTTAACTGGCCTCTTTTCTGGAGACACAGCCCCAAAATCCTCGGGGCCCCTGTACGCCCCACCGAACTGCCCTACCATAGCTACGCCACTGTTTTGGTTCAAATCTTGTAACAGTCGTAATCCGTGATTTTCTGATATCAGTTAAAAAATAATAGGTAGTGAAATATCTGCCATCATGTACAGGGTGAAATCTTGAGAGTTCCCACCCCTCTTTTCTCCGTTATTTTGAAGTTAGAAAGACGTTTCGAAAAATAGATCGTAGGAAATTTTATGAATTTTTTTTATGATGACCTCTGTGGATATACATGGTGTTGCATAAAAGTGTGTTCAAACCAACTTATATGTTTTTAAAAAGAACAAAAAAAAATCATAAAATTCCCTCCAATCCTGTTTTGAAACGGGGGGAAACCCCGTAAATATGGATACATATGCCAAATCTCTATGCAACTATGTTACGATGACGAACGTCATATCTCCACTTATAACTTAATAACAACTTAATAATTACCTATTCTCTTTTTTTATTATCACATTCTTCTGAATAAGCAAATAAGCCTTGCGAGAAGTTCAAGGAGTGACCCTTCAGACGATAAATTTGTGAAAAATATTATGCCCACTCAGTAATGGATTTACACTAGGGGCAGTCGGGGCTAGTGCCCAGGGCGGCAAAATTTCTGGGAGGCGGAATGTCTAGGGGGCAAAATTTGCAAAGTGAAAAAAAATTTTTTTAGTGTTATCAAAAGTTTTTAATAGGAATTTTTTATTCTTTTAATTAATCATTTATTATTTAAGAGATAATTCAAGAAATTCAACTTATACATTATTTGTCAAATCGAAATTTGGTAAATTATAATTTTGGCACCTTAAGTAAAAATTAATCTTCGAAATAATTTAATTAATTCATTTCCTTGAAGATTTGAAATGGTAATATTTGATTTTTTCATTTTCTGGAATCAAAAAATTTAAATTTGGTTTTTTTTTGGAAAAATTAAAAACGTTTTTGAGTTATTTCTGCATTTAAAAAAAAAAATAAACCTCAATTAATTAATGAATTTCTTGAAAATTGAATAACTTGTCGATTATACTTACTAACTTAAATTTAACGAAAATCTTATACTTTTGAATCTAATCAACTTGCAACTGTGCATACTGCCACCTGCAGTCTGTTTTACAAATATATCTAGTTCTATCTAGGTTCTATCGGTATAGTCATTTTTACATTTGACGTTTACATGGATCTAACCTGCAAAAAATTTCATTCATGTTGAGCATCAATATACGATCAATTGTCAAACATGGCTGATGGACGCAAAAAATTGAGTGGATCTGAGTATCGAAAGCGTGCTTTGGACAAAAGTAAAAAGGAACAAGAGGTTTTGAGTAAAACTCCTAAGCTGGATGATTTTTTTACGAAAACAGAACGTATTACACATAAATCAAAATTTAGTAACAGAGATTGTACGAATTTAGATCATGAAGGTTTGTCGCGACAATCTTTCTAAGTTCCATATTTTTCCAATTATAAAAATAATTCATTTGTCGATATGTATAATGTATATTCATTATTTATTGTTATTATTAGGTTAATAGAATAATAGTAAATTTTGATAGGTGATGATGCATGTTCTACTTCAACTTCAAAACAAACTCCGTCTACGAGTAATAATACTGATAGTACCACGACTTCTTCGTTGCCACAGAATATCCATCATAAAAGTGAACTTCAAGCTACAATTGCAACAATAAATATAGAAGATAATGAGCATGGAGATATTGTGATAAGCGATGATCCAGGAAAATGGGTTATAAACGATTTCACCAGAGATTATGTAGCTACCCATGGGTGTAAACAAAATGTAAATTTGAATTTCTCCAGTACAAAACGTGATTACAGTGATGGAACTTCACGATGGCTGTCAGAATCACTATTTGTAAGAAAACTTATCAACGGTGAGAAAGTTCCACGCCCATGGCTCATTTACTCAGTTAGTAAAGGGTCTGTATTCTGTGCAGCTTGTCTTCTTTTTGACGGAGACTGTTCATTTAATGGCAAAAACGGATTTAATGATTGGAAACATGCAGGCGTTCGTGTTAGTGAGCATGAAAACTCCAAACATCATAAAAAATGTATGTTAATCCTTAAGCAAAGATCGGATACTAAGAATAGAATAGACCATGACTTAGTCATTCAAACAGAGACAGAAATCTCCTATTGGAGAAATGTTTTAAGGAGAGTAGTCGCTGCTACTAAAGCCTTAGCTTCTCGAGGGCTTCCATTCCGAGGAAGTGATGAAAAGTTTGGCTCACCAAATAATGGCAATTTTTTAATGCTGATTGAATTTCTTGCTTCTTTTGACCCATTCCTAGAAGAGCAAATTCGAAAATTTGGAAATAAAGGATCTGGAAGTACAAGTTATTTATCGAAAACTATCTACGAAGAATTTATACAGCTTTTGTCAGAAAAAGTATCTTCTATCATAGTTCAAGAAGTCAAATCAGCGAAATATTATGCGATTATTGTAGATTCCACACCTGATATATCTCACGTTGACCAACTTTCTTTTGTTATCAGATACGTGCAAAGAGATGGAACGCCTGCTGAACGTTTTCTGATGTTTATTGAAAATTCTGGACATAAAGCTGAAGATTTGCTAGTTGCTGTATTGTCTATTCTTGAGTTTTTTGATCTTGATCTCGCAGACTGTCGAAGTCAGTCATATGATAACGCTAACAATGTATCAGGAATTTATTCAGGTTTACAGGCAAGAATTCATGAAATTAATGATCTTGCAGAACATGCTCCTTGTGCTGCTTATTCTATGAATTTAGTTGGAGTTCACGCAGTAGAATGCGCGCCAGAAGCTGCTTCTTTCTTTAATACAGTACAAACTTTATATAACTTTTTTTACTGCATCGACGCACCGCTGGGAAGTTTTACAATCTCATACTGGAAAAAGAATTGCGTTACAATCTTTATCTGCAACCAGATGGTCAGCTCGTTATGAAGCTGTTCATGTACTTAATCAATATTTCGACGAAATAATCGAGACTTTGATTATTATTGAAGAAGATATTGAAGAAAATGCAATTACAAGACAAGAAGCTAAAGGTATACGAATTCAATTGGAGCGGCTTGAAACAGCATTTATGCAGATACTTTGGCATTTTTTACTCTCACGATTCAATGCTGTAAGTCAAAGATTGCAGAAAGTTGATTGTAGCATTGCTGACGTGATCGATGATTATCGTGGTTTGATCAAAGTTGTTGCTGATACGCGAAATGAATTCGAAATCTATGAAAAAAAATGCTTTAAATATTTCAGAGATCAAAGAATATAAAACGACAGTTTCTAGAAAAAGAAAAAGAAAATTACATGCTGATGAATCACGGGATGGAGATGTACAACTGTCAGGTCGAGACCACTTTAGAGTCAATACTTTTAATGTCATTCTTGACAAACTGGATTCTGAATTGCGAAAAAGATGTGTTGCATATGAAAAGATTCAGGAAAAGTTCTCGGTTATCATTGAATTTGGCAATTTGGATAATAGAGAGATTCGTAAACGAGCTAAACGTTTAAAAAATTTTTATTCTTCAGATCTTGAGTCCTCATTAGATGACGAATTTGTGCACTTCCATGCTTATTGCACTGAAAAAAAGATGGAACAAAATTCACCTTCCGATATTCTGAAACTTTTGCGTGCAAACGACCTTTATACTGAGTTTCCGAACGTAGAAATCGCATATCGAATATTTATTACTTTAGCTGTAACAAACTGTAGCGCAGAACGATCGTTTTCTTGTTTGAAAAGAGTTAAAAACTATTTACGTTCTACAATGAGTGCAAATAGACTCAATAGCTTAGCTATTCTATGCATCGAATCGGACGTACTTCAACGTTTAGATTGTGAAGATTTAATCGACCAATTTGCAATTCAAAAAGTCAGACGTGTTTGCCTGTGAAAAAAATTATTGCAATATAATTATGAGTCAAGCTTAGTGCAAAATTTGTAGTTCTAAGAACAAAAATAAATATTTTTTTATATTATATTGAAGTATATAATATATATAATAAATTATTTGCAATACATTAAATATTTCAATTTTTTTAAAAAAAAAGATCAAATCTATATAACTTTAGGTGAAATTTCAGTGATGGGGCGGCATTTTTTCCCGTGCCCAAGGGCGGCAGAAATTTAAATCCGGCCCTGTGCCCACTGACTTTGATCCTATCAACTCTAGTACTCTTAATTTTATGCTGTTTCTTTTTCCAGTTCACTTGGCCTCACTTTACACTTGATAGCAACTTTTTTATTTATGTTCCGTGATGTTAATGAATACAGCTTGCACGTGTAAGTAAACAAGTAATAAATCACCAATGGGGTTATTGCACTATACAAAATGGACAAAAAAGTATGAAACAAATGGAAAACTTTTTCATTAATGATTAACAAATTTGTATTAGTGCTTATGCCAATAAATCAAGTTATTTGAAATTGACTCTTGATTAACCTACCCTTATTATTTAAGATACCTAAAAATTGAATTCAAAAAAATTGTTTCTGTTTCCAAGTTATGACCCAATATAAAATTTGATTGACTAATTCGAAATAATTTAAATTTCATCACCAAATTGGTGACTATCATTCTCTTCAGAGAAATATTTTTAATTCAATAACATCTACCAAAAAAATCTATAACAATTTACTTTATTACAATTTTAATGGTGACTATTTGCCCAAATACATTTTTTTGGGCGAAAAGGCATCGTTTTTGTTTCACAAGTGGTTCTGTAGTGTGGGAATTTGTATTATCAGTACTTTATTCAAGACCACCAACTTTTGTCTAGAATAAAATTTTCTGAGAAATTATTAATGCAAATGTTTTCCATTTGTTTCAAACTGTTTGGACCACGTTGTATATACATTATTTAAGACCCATTATAGTCATGAAACTTATTTCAAAACTACGTAATCGTAATTATAGCTCTTCTATAGACAGGACCGTATTAAGTAAATTTGAAGTGCTCTTGAATATGCATGATTTAGAATATTTAAAATTTGTAGGAATTGTTAAAAACCAGTTAAGTTATAGTAAATTTATAATTATCCAATAGAGTACGTTTGTAATTATAATTTAAAATCTGTCTCAGAGTTTTAAAATGTTTAACCACCCTTCGTATAAATATCTCAAAAAATATACAAACAAAATCAAGATAAACACATTTTTAAGAGGAATTAAAATCTCCATCACAAACTGTCTATGCAGGCAGGGGAAATTTTAAAGATGCACCTTGAATGTACTCGAAGTTATAATCATTTAACAAGCTACGATTTGGAGAACCAACAAGATCAACAAGATAATGCTTTTAGCTGAGGAACTGTGTTAAATAACAAGTTTTCAGATGACTGAATCCTTATAAAAAAACCAGTTATGTGATCAGTTAGGTGCTAGGACTTAATACCGTTGAACTTTTTCTTATGGGGACGTCTGAGAGGTTATTTTTCATATACTACCAATATGGAAAATAACCAACAGGCATTGAAGAGCGTAGGACAGAATAATCTATCACTACAGATCACTTGTAAAGTAGCCATTAGCTCTGTATAGGACTCTATGTATCTTTGTAGCTGACTTAAACTCTATTCACATTATGTTCGATGTTGCTCAGTTCCTACAAGTCCGCGATAGAAAGTGGTGTTTGTATGCCTACAATTAATAAACTTTATTGAAAATAGCGAGTAAGCCTTCTATTATAGATCTAGCTATGACAGCAATAGCACTAGTCGAGAAGCAAGAAGAGAATTGGGAAGAGATTAAACCTAAAAAGAGAAAGATTTTGATTCATCCAAGTTTAATTGAAAGGAAAAGTGAAGGAGAATTGTACACATTATTTCCTCACTTGATCGATAATGATAGTAATTTTTTTGGAGTACTTTCGTATGGGCAATTGGAATTTTCGAAAGTATACTTTCAAAAATTCATGATAAGCTCTATAAAAGTAACTCGGAGTTTTGAGAATATATTACTCCAAAGGAAGTAATAATCGTTTTGTAAAACAAAATTAGAAATAACTACCTCTGCCTATATGAACGCAAACCGATAGACCACTGGCGGTTCTTCTATAGGGCCATTTGGTCAATGACCTCCCACATACAAATAAAAAAATAGAGCTATCATTTTCTGATGTTTAAAAATATATAATATATATATTTTTAATATTCTTAAAAAAATATATTAAAGTTTCTAGTTCATTCTATGCACAATACTATTCAAATATCTAGATCGCAGGATTTCGTATCCGCTCCGAGCACCGAGCACCGAGCCTCTACATTCATATTCATTACATTATTCATTTATAGAATTTAAAAATCTTGGGTCAATCCCACAAAGTGTCCTCAAAGCTAGCTACAGACCGAATTTACAACGAATTGTAGTGAAATAGACTTATGCGAGAATCGTCAGAAAGCAAAAAGAGACAGAAAACACTGGCGGGGACAATGTCCCTGATATTTTACGCAAACAGTAACGCACGAAAGTTTAGTAGAGCAGTCGCCAGTCAGCAGTCTTAATGCTAATTAGGTACGCGTTGGTCGGTAAATTCTGTCGCGTTGTTTTTAATGTTTTTATTTGTGAACATTTTATTAGTAAATCTCTACTTGTCGTGAAATTAAGTAAAACAGTGTTTTTGGTGTTTACTATTAAATATGAGTGTTGTACAAAATATATTAAAACTGAAAGATGGACATAAGTTGGGTTATGAAGACCGAGTGAAATTCAAAGGTGGTGGCCGTCCAAAACCTAATATGACGATAAAGCAAACATCTCTTGATAAGAAAAAAGAAGTTAATAGGTATTTTTAATTAAAAAAAGTTATCCTTCAGCAAATATTCATTGTTACGTTCATCAACTAAATTTAATTTTACAAAAAGCATCAAGTCAGGATAAAAGCATAAACATTTTTTTTTGCTAATTTACATAGCTTTTCTTCATTCTTTGGAAAATCGCCAAAAAGAACAGCCGTGTTAGATAATATTGTTAAGGTGAGATTACCTAAAGCGGCTCCAACACGATGGAATTTTAATACAATGTGCATAGAGATTGTTTATACCTATCGAACAGCATTATTAGATTGTTTAGAAAAAATCATTGATAATGAATAAAAAAAAAACACTCTAAGCCAAGCTATTGGTTTAAAAAACTACTTACAAAATGAACATTTTCTTTACTGGTTAAACTTTTCTAATTTAGTTATGCCTCATTGTGATATATTGTTCAATCAATTACAAAAATGTAATGTCGATGTCATAACAGTAAATAAGTGTATTGGCGTTTTTAATAGTAAAATTGAAGACATCAGAAATAAAATTTTGAATAACTGTTTGGAGGAGACATCCATGCAGTCTGCCGAGAGATGTAAAACGGAAGAATAAAAAAGGAGAATTTCATTAGAAGTTTGTGATATAATTACATCTGAGATCAAAGACAGGTTTGGCTTCAGTAATCATTTAGCAGTGTCTCAGTTATTTCACGCAGATCGATTTAAAGATTATAAAAAAAGCTTTCTTCAAGATATGTTTAAATTAGTTAAAACGGAGTATCCAGTCATAAATCATTTGAAACTTAAAACTGAATTAGAAGTATTATATAGCCGAGAAGATTTTTCCAATAGTGAAGGTGCAGTTGCTTTGTTACAGCTTTTTATTAACAATAATTTGTGCAATACTTTTTCTGAAAGTGTCAAACTGTTAAAAATCTTGTGTACTCTCCCTATGACTACCGTCGAAAGTGAACGTTGTTTTTCCACCTTAAAAAGAATAAAGACATTTTTAAGAAATACCATGGGTCAGGAAAGGTTATCTTCTTTAGCTATGCTTACCATAGAAAGGGCATTAATAAAGAAGATAGAAGACTTTAATGAAAAAGTAATTGACCACTTTGCATCTCAAAAAGACCGGAAGATCGACTTGGAATTTAAATCACTTTAAAAGGTAGGTAATACAGTAAACTTTTCTAATTGACCTCCCTATCTCTTGACCCACGAACCGCCGTTGCGATAGACTATTGCCTATTACCTGTTGAACATTCGTTGGTAGCATGTAGACATCAATTCACACCGGCTCGTGACGGTGATTACGCTCCAGGCAAATATTCTTTCAAATGATCGTCCGTTGAACGAGAACGAAAGCAGATCGTAACTTGAAGGTGATCGGTAGAATGTATAGTGTATACTTCTATCTGAAATCAACTGAGGAATATTTGACTGGACTGTGATCGCGTGAGGGAACGTGACCGTATCTATAGTGTGAATAGAGCCTTAGCTCTATATTATTATGTGTGTATGTCAGGAACAATCGCATGCTAATTTTTCTAATTGACCATATAACTAATAATTATGAAAAAGCTAAAATGCAAAATGCAGTAGAGTATTACCGCTGCATATTAGACGGTACAATATGTAAATATTCAAGTATACACTTTCTTTTAATTAGAATACAATAAAATTTTAATGAAGAAAGTTTATCGAATGGTATATATTCTCAAAAAAATCAAAGCCTATGGTCGTTCTGCTCTATTGGTGCAAGGAACTCTCTCTGTACATTTATAAATATTTATGCGGGAAAACCACAGTCGCTAGCACTGTTATTAATTAATTTATATTTTATTATTAAAAAACGAGGAAATTACTGAAACACGTGTTAATTTTGTACGTAATAGACAATGATAAACTCGTTATGGAAGTCTAGACTTTACAAGATTTACCATGAGACCTGAGAATTTCTGTGAAGCTAAATAAAGTTAAGCTTTCCTTGCTTAATAATTATATGACGCTATAATAAAATTGTGAGCAGATTGAGAGCCGCATAACGTCTAGATACTGCAGGTCCATATTACATTATAATCTGTGCTACAGGTTTTGTGTTCATATAACATATGTACGTAGATAAAATTCATAAAGTACACATTAAATTTAAAAATAAATTAATATTAAAAATATCGATTACTTTTCATATGGGCGGGGAACCATACTTTTACTTCAAGACAATCAGGGACGGATTGGCCGGGCGCTGCAATGGAAAATTTTCCAGTGGACTGCGTACGGACCACTTATATAATGCTACAATAGCGGTCTAGGTTGAACGAACCATATAGAACGGTTACAGTTTTATTCTCAATAAGCCGATTCGAGAGCATAAACCCGGATAATATTTGGTTGACCATTTGGTGAATATCGGTTGACCGCTCGAATTATTCTGGTTATGGTAATTACTTTTCATGTTTATTTTCAACTGAACTTGCTTGCGAACATAACCTCATAATTTATCTAAGTTTAACTGCAGAGATCTTTTAGCAGTTTCAGCTGTGATTTTCACAAGAGGAAACTGTGCTGTAGTGAAAAATGGAAATTTTGCAACTTTTTGCTGCTTACATAATGCTGATAGAGGATAATATGGATTTTCCTATAAGTAAAGTTTTATTGTTTCATTCAAATTATCTAAAAACATATCTCGCTTTGGCATTAACATCAGGGTTATCCATTGGGCAATCTTATTTTGGAGTATTCTTAGAAACAGAATTCTATAGGTATTTTAGGATAGGAAGAAAAATCTTTTTTGTTCATTGGTGGAGAAGCGAGAATCTATTTATAACTAAACAATCTCAAACAATTAATAAAATATTTACTAATCGTTTTCTGGGGCGCGCCACTGTCAGACCACTTTCCAATTTCAAATAAGCATTCAAAAACAATTTCCGATTATAGACTTTTTTGTCTAGTTTACCTATGTTCTTAAATCAAGTATATAGCTACCATAGAACTCGAGATATCGGAGTCGGACACACTATTGCTCACCCTGTATAGTCTACAAAATTTTACTTTCATTTTGAATAATAGAATCGCATCTCTGTTGAAGAATACGTTGTCCATATATATCTAGTTTATTTTCAGCAGCAGATATAATCACGTATTACATGGAGAAAGTTTAATGTATTAGTAAACAAGAAGTGTCAGAAATTACCATTTTTTTTCATTTATATATCGCGCGTTTTTCAGAATACAGTATTAAGTTTTAACCCGTCCCTGGGATGTCGCCCAGAATTCCTTTTATTAGATATCAAATTTATATCTTTTATTTATTTTTACTTTCTTATACCTAATATAAGGAAGTATAGTAATCGTGATTTTTTTCGACCTCGAGATTTTCATTGATATATACGTTTTGAACTCTCCTGAATCCATTGTAACTATTTTTCGAATGATGTCTGTCAGTGCTGTGTGTGGATGTGTGTGTGTGTGTGTGTGTGTGTGTGTGTGTGTGTGTGTGTGTGTGTGTGTGTGTGTGTGCGTATGTGTGTATCCGCGTTAACTCGAAAAATACTAATGGGAGACTTCCCAAATTTGGCACTTAAGATTATCAACAACATTTTAGGTAACACATTAAATTTGGTAAATGTGGTACCACCAGAAGAAACGTAATAAATGAAAGAAAAAAAGGTACAGGATAATTCCTCAAAGTAAACCATTTTGATTATTTCATTAAAGAAATGTCACTTGTCAAACATAATAGTTGTCATTTTCATAGCTCACTTTAATTAATGTTAACCTTTCCATATTTACAGTAACTAGTTTAACTAAGATGTTCGACGTTTAATAACTCAAAAATATGGTATATTTGTGAAATCAAGAACAAAAGATCATTCCAGAAATTTAATAATATACAGGGTATCCTATTTAAAAATAGATATATAATTTTTTTGTATCCCCTGGAATCTGCACGCTACTGTACTTTTGAGAGCATTTGAACAAAATTCATAACGACATAACTTTTATTTAAAACTTTTTTTTCTATAGGCAATAATAACCATGGTAAGGGGTGGGTAATTTATAATTAATAACCCTGTATAATTTCGGAAAAAGTCCTTACTTTCGTAAGGACTCCATTGCGTTGTTATTTATGTCAGACTTTAGTTTTTATTTTCTAAAATAATTCACAAAACATAGCTTGCTCACCCTCTTATAGTAGTTAAAAATCGAGGCAAAAATGTAAGTACTTACCTGAAATAAGGGGCTTTAATAAATTGAAAACAGAAAGATACAAATTATCTACATGACTGGCCTTATGTACCACCTGATCGCTTAAAGTGGTATTTTCGTCACGTGGCCATTGATTTTTGTAAAAAAATATAGATAAGATCATTTTCTTTAATCGCGATTCTCAAACATATATTTAAGTTATTTATTTAGGTCAGATACAGTCTTATAGATACATTTTTTTTATTTTTAGAAAATTAGGTTATAGATAATCAATATACCTTACCTGAATTTAAATTTCCTAGTATAGATATCCATTCTGTCGGGGTTAGCAATTCTTTTAGTTGTTCTGGATTGATCTGAAACAACAATAATTACTTTTAAGTAGAACTTGTTATAAATATAGCATGTTACTAAGAACTGATCACGGATCATGGAATTGAACTTATTAAGTTTTCATTCTCTAAAGCAGTACGAAATGTACGGAGTGATCAAAGACCGACTTCTCTTGAAATTTTCTCAAAAATTTGGGATCGCTTTTGATGTGTAAGTATTTAATAGCAAAAATAATCTTTTAGTAGTTTACTTTTTGAGTTTTTTTTATATTTATTCCAAGTAGACGTGTGTCATCTATTACAGGGTTTATCCGTTTGTCAGTAAATTGCATATTAATGATTTTGTTTCCGTCATTAGTCATTAATCGTAAAAGTGAAGATGTCTTACGAAAATTACGAGAAATATGATATGCTAGAATGCTTTATTTAAAGTAATAACATTGCAACCGAAATATATTTCAATCGCTATCCAGAAAGAAGACAACCTAATAAAACTATTTTTAAGAGGTTAAAAGAAAATCTCATTAATTACGGGTCCGTTAACAAGCCAAGCTCAAAAAATCTAATATTTATATATAATTTTATAATACATTACAATTACAAAATAAAAAATTAAATTAAACTAAATGTTCAAAATGATGTCCGTTATGTTCGATACATAAATTACACCTCTTCATAACACTCTGAACTGTATTATAAATAGTAAGATTTGAAATGAAATTTACACAGTTATAAAATTTCATTTATGTCGGTACTGGTGTTCTTGTATAATTCGTCTTTAATGTGGCTACAAAAGAAAAAATCCACTGGCGTTAAGTCAGGTGATCGTGGTGGTCACATCACTGGTCCGTTACTTCCCATTCAGTTATTTCCAAAATTAGTATTTAATAATTCTGAAATGATTCTGATATTATGAGGTGGTGCACCATCTTGTTGGAAGAACTGATTTCTTGCCTCAGTTAAGGGTAGATTATCCATAAATTCCTCAATAATTTTCTAGTTTAAGATTTCGTAGTACCGTTAAGATTTTCTTGATATATGTGATGTGTTAAAACACGATTGCCACATAGAGCACACCAAACACTAAAACCAAAGCGTCCCTGAGATCGCACATCAACGCTTCGGTGAGGGTTCATATCAGACCAATAGTGCTCGTTATGCCTGTTGAAAATTCCTGCACTGCTAATGTAGGCTTTATCTGTCTAAACTACATTTCTAGAGAAGAATGGATCTTGTTGACTCTTTTTACGATACCATATGCAAAACTCCAACCATTGCTGAAGATCAGTTGGTTGCAGGTGATGTTGTTTCCTTATTGTATAAGGCCTGAATTTGTGTGTCTTCAAAGTACCCAAAGCTCGACGTCTTAAAATCCCAGAATCAGCTTCAGTTTGACGACTTGAAATTGAAGGATACGCAACTGCCATTCCAATTACAGTTATAGAAGTTTCTTCAGCATCTTCAATGTTGTAATTATTTGGTCTTGGCTTGTTGAAGGACACACAATTAATGAGATTGCGTTTTAACCTCTTAAAAATATCTTTATTAGGTTGTCTTCTTTCTGGATAGCGATTGAAATATATTTCGGATGCAATATCAGAATTGTTATTACTTTGAATAAAGCATTCTAGCATATCATAAATCTCGTAATTTTCGTAAGACATTTTCACTTTTACGATTAAATGGGGTATAATTATGACGGAAACAAAATTATTAATATGCATATTACAGACAAACGGATAAACACTCTTATAGATGTCACACGCCTATTTGGAATAATTATAATAAATGCAAAAAGTAATCTACTAAAAGATTATTTTTGCTATTAAATACATACACATCAAAAGCGACCCCACATATGGTATATATAGTTTGAAAGAGAAAAAAAATTTCTTTTTTAACTAAACCATAGACAACTATGGTTCCCATTTAAAAAAAATAAAACATTATGCCACAACTCAAAATTGCACATTTTTTTTTAAAAAGTGATCGAGAATTTGTCTTCCATGTTTTTTGTATCTCTTACAGTTACCGAGTTACTCTATACAAACATTGAAATTTCCCTACCCTGTACAAAAAAGATACCAGCACTCTTAGGATATATCTCTAAGAATTCTGACCATTATGCTAAACACAAAATGACGAGTTTTAATTTTCTAGTTCATCACCTATTAAGCTTCTCCCTCAATAAGGAGTTGTTTGAAAAAGAAAAGGCATAGATTAAGGATATAGCTGCAAGCATTCTGTAAGTTTAATTGATAAAATAATTAGGAGATGTAAATTTAAAGAGACACTTCGAAATTCCTCGACATTTCAAAATGAAAGAAAAAATCCGAAATTTGTATCGATTCCATACGATCCCCGATTCACCTATAGTATTGGTAAGATTTTTAACGAGAGTGGTTCATTCATAGGGAAATAAACTATAATAACTTTTAGGAAATCCAAAAGACAAAATTAAAACAAACAAAGAATCAGGGATTTACGAAATTGACTATGGACTGCAATCAAAAGTATGTTGGAAAAACTTGATGATCAATTCAAACTAGATTCAAGGAGTATATGGCTCATCTCAAATATCGTAGAACAGATTAGACTATTGTTGCCCAACATACGTTTGAGAACAACCGTAAATTAGATATTCTTAATTTAAGATTAATTAGGATTAATAGTCACGGTCTATTGAACCGTAGTAATAGTTTAGGTATAAATAAGACATTGTTAACATGTTAGTTTTAATCACCTCCTAATGATGCCAACTTGGTTGGCGAGACGCGCGTCGAGTGCAGTATGGTGTTTTGGAGTTTTGTGGAAAATTACGTCAGTGTGATAATTAATTTGTTATTATTTATTATTAACTAGATGCTCCTAAATACTTTCCACTGAGGAATTTATACCAACACCTAAACTAAAGTTTTTATCAAATCGATCTAATTATATGAGTGTTTAGTGTTAGTTTACTTATTTATGATTAAAAATGTATTAAATCTCCCTCTTCTAGTAACTACTGTTTATTATTATCTTATTTACAATGCATTACTAAAGTATGGAACAAATTTAATAAAAAAAATAGTGATACATGTGTAAAAAAATCGAACAGTGTACATTTAGACCATCTTGAAGTCATACAGGATGAATCCTGTTGAAAGTATGACTTCACCTGTATTTTATTAAATGAGACACCCAGTATATTTTTCATTCTTTGGTTATAGCGTGGTTGCGCATGCAATAGTTATATGCAGTATTTCCCTATGCATCATTATTCATCCAAATTGCCCCTTCATCATAATTATAGATTTTTTTTTTTTTTTGTAGAACGTCCACTGTTTTCTAATTTTGGTCTGTAAGAAATTAAAGCGATACGCAGCTGAGCTATGGACCTTAAAAAAATTATAAAAAGTAAAAGATTTCACATGTTTTGTCTTTTACTGCAACATATTTACAATCCTACAAATTATGTTTATCGAGCTGACAATAATTCGTTGTAACTTTTGAGGTTGTCACCTATTTGTTCATTAAAAATTTAAATGTAAAAATTTTTATCATGATTGGATGTGAAGTAAAAGCACCCAAAAAGAAGTGTGCAGACTGTTTAACAATAAACACCCGAATAGAGAACCAATTAGTCGTTTTACAATAAGCAAGATAGAGCAAAAAACAGGATACCGTTCACATGAAAGATTTGCCAAAAAGTGGTAAACCAAAATTAGAAGAAAATGCTGAATTGAATATTCCCCTGTAAGTTCACATATTCACATAATTCCGTAAGATAAGTTGATACGGCAGAGTGGCTCGATTTCTCAGGAAAAAAATGGCATCCCTATAAATTTTGTTTGTTCAGAAATTAATTCCTGAACCAAATGATTTTGACCGCAAAGTCGAATTTTGAAGACAATGAAACAATCCTAATGAAAAGTTTGTAAAATTCAATTTTTCTGATTAAACTACGGTTCATTGAAAGGGGCACGTAAATCGAAAAAAACTGTAGATATCGATCTGTTAATAATCACCACATGATACACATGCCCCAATATCCACAGGAGTTGTTCACCTCCGACTATTTGATCCATTTTCTTCGAGGGCGTATTGACTGTAGAATGCTATGTACAATTTTTAAGAGATCTAGTTCCCTTATTAAGAAATTTCTATCATAACGAAGGAGATACAAATCATCCTTCAGATGACTTGTGGTATCAGCAAGACGAACCTCCGCCGCATTATTTCCTAGCTGTACAAACACATTTTTATGAAATTCCGTCAGAGGTAGATTGAACAGGGAGAACAATTTGAATGGCCTGGTAGATTTCCCGACCTTACTCTTTTCGACTATTTCTTGTAATCTGCTCAAATACATTTTTTCCGAATATCATTAGAGATAAATATATAATCATATATCGTCATGTTTCATACTTTAGCGACGCACTGTATGCAGCACCCAGTATTTACAAGTAAATCCATTGTACAGTACTCTCATTGAACAACACGTCGTAACGTAACGTATATCCGTACATCGTGGCCATGTTACGGAAGCAAAACGACCTTACACAATAATTCACAATAATTACGTTAAAATGTAATTTAACTTGTTTACAATTAGGTACCTTATTAGAGCTTATTATCGAAACTATTCAAAAAGAAGTACAGTGACCGAAGATTCATGCTTTAAAAAACAAGTGCACTAACCCAAAAGTCCCATTAAGCATCAGGTTACATCAAATCTATAAAATTATGGAACAGAAAAAATAGTAGTATGCAGAGCACAAGCGTGAATAAATAAATAATGATAGTTTTCTATCATGGTCTGACGCCTTTGTCAAGTTGATTATAAACATAATGACTGTGACGTTTATATAGTAATATTACTAAGGTTTTCGAATAAGTACACCACTTAATAATATCTTATCGATTAAAAGTAGGTACCCATGTGAATAGACATGACGAGATCTAAATTCTGTTCATATGTCTGGAAAATAATTTTCCCACGCATTTCTTTTTATACCTTTCAAGTCAATTTAAATTTTCGTTAATATGTTATGGTGTAGTGAATACCTTTTATATATCGAATACCAACACGATTAAAGTTATTTTCAACTAAAGCATTTTTAGAAGAAAAGGGTATTGACAATGGGTTATTACCATCATTCTAATAAAGGTTATTCTGGGCACCTATGAAAATAAGAATTTTACAGCAAAAGCTTATTCAAGTTAATTCATACATAAGTAGATACCAAAAAAATACATATTTAGTTAAAATAAAAGTAAAATAAAATCTCTTAGTCTATTACAAAAAATAGCTAAATTTAATGAGTAATGTGCACGTGGCAAATATAATGCAATGAAAAAAAATTCTGTAATATTTGTCCGCGAGCTTGGAAAAATTCTACCCATTAAGATAAGTATCTAGGAAAGAATTGACCTCGTATAGTATATTAGAGGCAGTATGTATTAATTATTTTCTGCAAATGTATTGCAATATACATTCTCGTTTATCCAAGATTTCGATAAAAATCCTGGTCAGTGATTCCACCTGTGGAAAATCACTAACCAATGTAGTAATTGCAGTAGGAAGTAGATACTATCATTTTAACACCATTAAGCTATTTTAAAAATAAATATAGTTTAAAAAAACTAAAAAACACGCTTTTAAAGCACATCAAACTAAAAAAGTGAAAAATAATTATTAATATAAACTGAAAACAATAATGAACGAAAAATACTAATATTATTGTGAAAAAACCGTGGGTTGCTCGATATACGAAAAATATGGCACAAAGCGCCCCACGCTTTTTTCACAATAATACTAGCATTTTTCGTTCATTATTGTTTTCAGTTTATATTAATAATTATTTTTCACTTTTTAGTTTGATGTGCTTTAAAAGCGTGTTTTTTAGTTTTTTTAAATTATATTTATTTTTCACATTTTAGTTTGATGTGCTATGAAAGCGTGTTTTTTAGTTGTTTTAAACTATATTTATATTGCTTATTGATGCTGATATTATAACATATTACGATCCAACAGATATTTCTGAAAAAAAAAATTTTATTTCAGCCTTGGGATTTGAACTCACGCCCGAGGAGTCTGTCGTTTCGCATCCAATTTCCAATTCCAATTTAAAATATTTATTTAACATTTATATACATTTCAAAAAACTTAGTTAGGTGCCCATTTCGGCTTACAATAAATATAAATAACCCGCTCGACCACCGCGACCTAGCTGGCAATCGTGGAATGTACTTACATATTAAGCCTTTCCTCTCACGCAGAGAATACGTGAGGAAAGGACTAGCTATCCTGATCAGGATAATGATATAAACTTATCAAATTATTGTATTGTTACCGGTTCTTAATAAGTGTACAAAGTTTCAATTAAATCTGTCCGTTTAAAGTGGGTTAAAATCGAGTCCAAAGAGTCGGTTACAAACAAACAAGCAAACAAGCAAACAAACAAACATACAAGTGAAGCTAATAAAAGCGTGTTAATAAATATAGTTTAAAAAAAACTAAAAAACACGCTTTTAAAGCACATCAAACTAAAAAGTGAAAAATAATTATTAATATAAACTGAAAATAATAATGAACGAAAAATACTAGTATTATTGTGAAAAAAGCGTGGGGTGCTTTGTGCAATATTTTTCGTATATCGAGCACCCCACGCTTTTTTCACAATAATACTAGTATTTTTCGTTCATTATTATTTTCAGTTTATATTAATAATTATTTTTCACTTTTTAGTTTGATGTGCTTTAAAAGCGTGTTTTTTAGTTTTTTTAAACTATATTTATTTTTAACTTTTTAGTTTGATGTGCTATGAAAGCGTGTTTTTTAGTTGTTTTAAACTATATTTATATTGCTTATTGATGCTGATATTATAACATATTACGATCCAACAGATATTTCTGAAAAAAAAAAAAAATTATTTCAGCCGTGAGGTTCGAACTCACGCCGGAGGAGTCTGTCGTTTCGCGTCGACTGCCTTAACCCACTCGACCACCGGGCTAATTAACAATTATGGAATCTACTGACATATTAAGCCTTTGCTTTCACGCAGGGATACGTGAGGAAAGGATTGGCGATCCTGAACAGGATAATGATATAAACTTATCAAATTATTGTATTGTTACCGGTTCTTAATAAGTGTACAAAGTTTCAATTAAATCTGTCCGTTTAAAGTGGGTTAAAATCGAGTCCAAAGAGTCGGTTACAAACAAACAAGCAAACAAACAAACAAACAAGCAAACATACAAGTGAAGCTAATAAAAGCGTGTTAAAAAAGCGATGCTGTGCAATGTCGTTTGTTTTTATACAGGATGTTTCTGATATTTGGTATGTTTATGAGAACTGGCAATAGATATTTTTTGGCGTATTGCGATTAAAATTTTAAATTTGCTATCATTTCTAGTGAAACCGGAAATGATAATACTTTTCTTTTATGTTAATTAACGTATTTTGCTTTATTGACTACGTATAATATCACTTATCAAAGTTAAAAATTAAACAAAAAAAAAGATGAACCATTCTCCGCATATTTTCAATAAGTAGGGTGCGTCCTAAGGTCGAAAATTGTTTTATAATTTAAGTAAATTGAGCTAAAATAGATTAAAATGTTAGACAAATAAATAATCGCAGTTGGTATATTCCAAGTGCACTTTTCCGTTTCTTAAATGTAACATTATGAAGAATTTAGTCTAGTTTCTATTATTGCAAGTACCTAGTTAATTTTTACTAATTACAGTTACAATTAACGCTTCGCTTTCAGACACGAATTTCAACGGAAGCATAAAATAATTTGCAGATATAAATCGCAGTATTTACTTACTTACATCAGTCAGACTACTCATACAAGTTTTCTTGACATCCGCTGTTTCTTCTTGAGGTCATTGTTATATTATTGCAGATAGAAGAGTTTCATGTAATGGCGTAACTCTAAGGAGGTGTTTGGAAATTCTCAGGAATCATATTATGTACTACTATAATTTTTTCCACTGCGAAGTTATTGCTACAAATACAAGACAGTTGATAAAGTGCAGACTTCTTGATTGTTTGACTTAGAAACCTTGTTAAAGTATATTAAATTAGCAGGAGTTAATTAGATTTGTACTTTGTTTTAATGTTCGTTTTAATTTGTAGTTTAAAAAATTCCACTAGAAATCCAATTAAATTATCCATCTTAAATTTTAAATTTTTTAATTATTTACAACATTGTAAAATTGTTTTATGTAAAAATTCAACTAGATGGTTGCGATCATTCCCCAAAACAGCAAACATCTTGTACTTTTACTTTCTATTTAGTTTTCTTTGTCTAAATTCTTCTTTTCCCTGTAGTTTTTACCACCATAACGCCGGAAGCCGTTTGTTGTGACTAAATTAACAATAATAAAAAAATGATAACAAATAAAAAAAAATATTTTTTTTTTAAAAACTTGCATTTCTTAAAGTCGTACTAAAAAAGCAAAAAATAATTTCTTTGTCAAATAATTACTTTAAAAAAATTTTTAAAAGCAAGGCGTGCGCACTTTTGGCAAAGAAATTATTTTTTACCTTTTATGGTACGATTTTAAGAAAAGCAAATTTTTATTTTTTTGTTTATTTTCTACTTTTTAGTCATACTATAATTAAATTATTATCATACATTAAGTTATTTTTTATTATACTTTTGCAGATTTTTCAATTCCCCCCTAACTTACTAATTGTGCAAAATTCCATCAATTGGTTATGTCAGAAAGTGTGTTAAATGAAAGATGTAAGATTTGAAGACAAACATTCTGGAAAAAAAACTACGTTGTGAGTTAAAGAAAAGCAAGTAAAAAAATAAAAAAAATCAACTAACTGGACATACTGAATGTGATCGTGTCAGCGTCTTCCAATATTATGCAAAAATTAAAAACTCAGTGTCTTCCGAATTACCTAAAATTAAAAAATCGGTCTAGGCTGTGCACCTAGCTGCTCTTCAATACTTTGACATGTCATCACTAGAGTTGGCAACAATGCGCCGCAGGACATAGGCGTACGCATCATAATAAGTGTAATAAAAGAAATTAACTAGTAATAAAAGCAATTAACTATTACAATTTATAACAATGTATGCACAACTTATCCTCTTAACAGCTTGGTTATCACGAATTGGAAAAGATCTGTAAAAACTATGCAGCATCATGTATATTTCTATGGTTGTCTCCGAAAGTAATGATCCATGTGGTGAAAAAATATGCTTATATTTTAAGAACGGTTCGACATCTATTGATGTAATACAAGCATACTTAAAATAGTCTTTGAACTCACTTAACGGATATGCAGATGCACCAACATCATCAACATCAACAATACAACGGAAAGGAATAAATTACGTTGTACACATCCCGAGGCATAACAATAGACTAATCTTTGCTAAAATAATAAACAAGTATCGCTTACGTATTTGGGTATTTATCTACCTGGCACCGCCCGTGACTTGCGGACCGATTTGCCAACTCTACTGATTACTGCTCTTTCTAAGTAATTGTTGTATACTAAAAATGAATTCCGTTGATTTACTCTATTAAAAAATATGAGTAAAAGAGTGATCTGCTAGTCGACAATTTAACACCCTGTATCTTGTTAAGGTAGCATTTTCGGAAAAAAAATTATTTACGTTTACGTATTATTTCGATTTTATCTACACTCCGTTTAATTTATCGTACTCAGTTTAGAATCACCTTGTATAGGCCGTTTATATAAATATACAAACCTTCTGTCTTAGAATAAGCTAAGGAATGGACTCTTAAAATCTTTAGCAATCATTTAGGGAAACCCTGTATAAGTAATTTTGAAAATTTTAAATAAACATTATTTATTTCGTTCATTTCAAATTATGCATATTGATGACGGAATGATACTCATGAGTGATGACTAGAATTGGCATATCATTCCGCAAGTCATGGGCGGTGTCACATAGAGAAATACCCAAATACGTAAGCTAGACTTGTTTACTATTGTAGCAAAGACTAACATTTAATTTTAATCTATTGTTATGCTACGCGGTGTGTACAATGTAATTTATTCCTCTCCATTGTATTGTTGGTAATTTTATTTGTTGTATTTTATGCTTGATCTTAATTTAATAACAAAGTATGTCAGACCTGCCCAAGGGTGAAAAACGGCCATTCGCTGACAAAGTGAATAAATTTATCAGTGAATTCCGAATTCCAATTTCATTTAGTCAGCTCTATTTCCTATTTTATATACATTTGTAATTAAGGCTACTTTTTATTTTATTTATTTCATATATAAATATATAAAAACAAACAAACAATGTAACATGAGAGACAAAATAGACAAAAAATGGTATCCAGCCAGGACGACAATACCTTCCAGGTACGGCTGGGCCTCTTGGTTGTCGGTGTTGTGGAAGCTCATGTCATATTTCACCTTTTACCATTGTGCATAGGGGCATTTTCGTGCACAGAAACAAACAATGCATTATAATTCATAAAACATAAAAAAATTTTAATTATTAGAAAAGTCAGTTTACAGAGAACATGTGGGTGATTGTATGTACACAGGAAAAATTCCAAAAAACCTGCTCAAAATAACGATCTTTTTATTTTGAAAATAAATATTGACTTTACGTCCGCGGTGGGGTTTGGAGTAGAGAAGGCATGTCTACGCATTGTAATGCGTGAATTTCTAGATATACTCTACAATGGTGCTATAATAATTTGTAAGGTATGCGAGACAGTCCTGATGTGCTAGGACAAACGTGATTGTAAATCTCACGTAAATTCTGTGCAACATAAAACAAAAAAAAAATGGCATGCCTTCGACAACACAGTTTATATTCGATTTACCCTTAATGTGATGTTCCACTGCACATACTTGATAAACAACCATTTTAGGAGTTCTGGAATAAATACATTCCCAAGGTGACGTTACGAAGTCGCACAACGTTTCGTAACTATATCCCAACTATACGCGAAGACATTGTAAATAAGATCAAATGTGTACTAAAGAATACACGGCTGTAGTTATGTGTTGACGTGACGACAGATTGTACCTTTTAAACCGATATTTCCACTGTTACTAGCTAGCAAAAGACTAACTGAGTGTACTGGACAAACAATTACGCGGGTGGTGCTGGAGACGTTAGAAAAATTTGACCTGTCAAAAAGTCAAGTGTGATGTCTGTGACCGATGGAGCGGCACCAACGCGTTTGGTAGGCCGTTCTCTACAAGAACACGGTTGTAGGTTAGTACATATTACGTGTAAAGTGCATGCTTTACAACTTGTGGCAGAAACTATTCGACAAGGTTTTTCATAGGTAGATGCGATAATAGCAAGTACAAAAAGAGTGTTTCTTAAATCTCCTATACGTCTTCGCGCATTTCATAGCATACATGATGGTGCAAAGTTTTTTCAGATCGTTTCCAGTTTGTGATAACCAAGCTAGTTAAGAGGGTAAGTTGTGCATACATTATTATAAATTGTAACAGTTTATTGCTTTTATTACTAGTTAATTTCTTTTATTACCCTTATTATGATAAGTACGCCTATGTCCTGCGGCGTACTTTTGCCAACTCTAATTATAAATTTTTAAATATGTCAGAACTATTGAATAAACCCATCATTTGAAATCAGAAAGAAAATATATGTGCAAAAATGCAAAAATATACAGTGATTCATTTAAATAATAACAGTTTTATTCAGATCTTTTTAAATCGATTTTCAATTGTCTTTCTTTTTTCATATTTAAAATTTAAACATTTTATGAATGCAGGTAATTTCCTTAAAATATTTAAGCAATAATTGCAATTACTTCTCAACTTATTTTTTTGTGTAGCTCCAAATTTTATTATAACACCCGATAACAAATATATTTTCCCAGCGGTGATTCGTTATCCATCAAGCAGAAGATGAAGTATAAATTATTTTAGGTAAAAATATCAAAAATTAAAAGGGTGCATAGGAATTAACACGTTAATTGTCATCAGATGCGACTCACACTATTTTGCCATCGAATCACTGGTTACATAACGATATTTTTAAACTTTTGACAAAACTATTTATTAATCATTTTTAAGAGGTTATGCATCTAGTTAGTTAGTTAAAAATAGAAATCTACGTAACTTCACAAAAAATTGTAATTTTGTATAATCAACAATTTTAGAGATTACCATACCAATTATTAACTTGCAATACACACCTACATATAAATAGTATTTATTACAAGAAGACAAATAATTTGGAAGATAGCGATAGGTGTGACACACTTCCTTTTTCTAAAATCAATTATTAATTGTTTATACCAAATTAAAACAATATATTGAGGATGTTAAGAGGATTTCTCCCTGTTAAAATAATAGTTTCATAGTACCTTTTAAAAAAAATGTGAGGAAATTGCACAAAGTGTTAACGAACATTGCCGAAAAGCTTGTTGGTCAAAAGAATCGTCAAATAAGACTTTTACGTTACTACATATATGTTTAGCAATAACTTTGAACGGATCAAATTTCACATTTATGGACTATTTTCACTTGACTGCGACTCAGCCTAAACATAACATAAGAATTTTTTATAATATAGATTTATTGGGGTCAAAATAAAATAAAGAATGTTTAGTGCCATATCCCCAAAAAAAAAACAACTATGCAGCTACGGACACGTGTTTCGGGGTTATTGCCCCTCATCAGCGTAGCGTAGCTAAAGAATTGGATCTAGGATGGGATAGATCAGGAACAAGAACTAAAACAAAGCTGGAAAGTACAGTACACAGTACTCAATTAGTGCCTTCATGTTCCCATGTGCCCAATTTGGGGCCTCGATGATCATAGTCGACACACAGAGCTCTATGTGTACTGCCCGTTTCCACCTGGCAAATACAAATAAGGCACTAATTGAGTACTGTGTACTGTACTTTCCAGCTTTGTTTTAGTACTTGTTCCTGATCTATCCCATCCTAGATCCAATTCTTTAGCTACGCTACGCTGATGAGAGGCAATAACTCCGAAACACGTGTCCGTAGCTGCATAGTTGTTTTTTTGGGGATATGGCACTAAACATTCTTTATATTATTATAAGAATTTTTCTTCTACCAAATAATACAAAGCTGTAAATTTGTAGCCACAATTTGTAACTCTACATTTGATGTAATTTAGTCGGTGAAAAACTGCGTTTGTAAACTGAATTTTAAAAAAGTTTTACTGTTCATTTATGTATACAGGGATGGCTATAATTTTATATGTCCGCTATTAGGTTGTTATAAATTCTGCTCAAATTTTCGGTGTCCGTTTTTTTATTGACAGTATTACTGTCTGTTTATAAGTATCATTTCGCTTATTAATCGTTTTTTGTAACTTGGTTCGTTGTCTAAAATTTTAACATTATCGAATTGAAAATCATGGTTTGACTCGAAATGGCGTGTTGCATGAACAGTTTTTTCTTTTTTGTTAATATGTCTTACATTACACGAGTATTTATGTTCACTATTCCTAGTTTTTAGCAATTGTTTTGTTTGCCCTATATACACTGCACCACAACTGCAAGGAATTTTATATATCAAATTTGATTTATACTCAAACAATAATTTGTCCTTCATTGTTGAATATAAATTAGTGTGTGTTGTAGTCCTGAGGAAGACCATAAATATTGTCGAAACGTCCACTTAATGAGAAATTGAGGTTTTCTTAAATTTTTATCCAATTCCGACAAAATATCAACAAAATAATGAGAATGTCTCACTATACAAGTTTAATTTTTTTAAAATGTATACGATTCTGCATTTAATATAAAGGTCAGTGGGGTGTGGATGTCCCACTAGATTGAAGGTTGATGTCTCTTTAAATAATGTATATATGGCCTTCTAATTTTTTTTTATTTTTACCCCCTTCCCCTTTTCCCCCACCCTTTCCTCGGGGTCCCTTCTTTTTTTTTAAAAACCAAAAAATTCCTTTTTTAAAAATAATACCCTTTTTCCCTTTTCCCATTTTTCCCCCCCCCCCCCCTTTTTATTTTAAACAAATTTTTTTTTCCCCCCCTATCCCCCCCCCCCCCCCCCCCCCCCCCCCCCCCTCCTCCCCAAAAAAATTTTTTTCCCCCCCCCAAAAAATTTTTTTTTTTTTTCCTTCCCCCCCCCATATTTTTTCTTTTCCCCTTTTCCCTCCCCCTTTTTTTTTTCCCCCCCCCCCCCCCCCCCTCCCCCCCCCCCCCCCCCCCCCCCCCCCCCCCCAAATCCCCCCCCCCCCCCCCCCCCCCCCCCCCCCCCCCCCCCCCCCCCCCCCCCCCCCCCCCCCCCCCCCCCCCCCCCCCCCCCCCCCCCCCCCCCGGCCCCCCCCCCCCCCCCCCCCCCCCCCCCCCCCCCCCCCCCCCCCCCCCCCCCCCCCCCCCCCCCCCCCCCCCCTCCTCCCCCCCCCCCCCCCCCCTTCCCCTTTCCCCCCCCCCCCCCCCCCCCCCCCCACCCCCCCCCCCCCCCCCCCCCCCCCCCCCCCCCCCCCCCCCCCTTTTTTTTTTCCCCCCCCCCCCCCCCCCCCCCCCCCCCCCCCCCCCCCCCCCCCCCCCCCCCCCCCCCTTTTTTTTTTTCCTCCCCCCCCCCCCCCCTCCCCCCCCCCCCCCCCCCCCCCCCCCCCCCCCCCCCTCCTTTTTTTTTCCCCCTCCCCCCCCCCCCCCCCCCCCCCTCTCCCCTCCCCCCCCCTCCCTCTCCCCCCCCCCTCCCCCTTCCCCCCCCCCCCTCCCCCCCCCCCCCCCCCCCCCCCCCCCCCCCCCCCCCCCCCCCCCCCCCCCCCCCCCCCCCCCCCCCCCCCCCCCCCCCCCCCCCCCCCCCCCCCCCCCCCCCCCCCCCCCCTCTTCTCCCCCCTTCCCCCCCCCCCCCCCCCCCCCCTCCGCCCCCCCCCCCCCCCCCCCCCCCCCCCCCCCCCCCCCCCCCCCCCCCCCCCCCCCCCCCCCCCCCCCCCCCCCCCCTCCCGTCCCCCTTTTTGCCCCTTTCCTTTTCTTCCCCCTTTTCCTTTTTTGTTTTTTGCCTTTCTTTTCCTCGCCTTTGCCCCTCTCCCCCTTCCCCCTTCCCCCCCCCCTTCCCCCTTCCCCTTCTCCTCTCTCCCCCCCCTCTTTTTTTCCCCCCCCCCTCCCTTTCCTTCTCCTCCTCCTTCCCCCCCCCCCCTTTCTTCTCCCCCCCCCCCCCCCTTTCTTTTTTTCTTCCCCCCCTCTCCTTTTTTTTTTTTTTTTTTCTTTTCCCTTTCCTTGTCTTGTTTTGTTTTTTTTTCTCTTCCCCTCCCCCCTTCTTCTTCTCCCTCTCCTTCTCCTCTTCCCCCCCCCCCCCTCTTCCTCTTCCCCCCCCCTCCTCCTTCCTTCCTCCTCCCCCCCCCTCCTCCCCCCCCCCCTTTTTTTTCCTTCCCCCCCCCCCCCCCTTTTTTTTTTTTCCCTTTTTTTTTTTTTTCCCCCCCCCCCCTTTCCCCCCTTTCCCCCTTTTTTTTTTTTTTTTCCCCCCCCCCCTTTTTTTTTTTCCCCCCCTTTTTTTTTTTTTTTTTTTTCCCCCCCTTTTTTTTTCCCCCCCCCCCCTCTCCCCCCCCATTTTTTTTTTTTTTCCCCTCCCCCCCCCCCCCCCCCCCCCTTTT
Source organism: Rhamnusium bicolor (assembly GCA_029963845.1). NCBI lineage: Eukaryota > Metazoa > Arthropoda > Insecta > Coleoptera > Cerambycidae > Rhamnusium > Rhamnusium bicolor. Next base: position 108,490 of record JANEYF010001716.1, read on the forward strand.
TTTTTCTTCCCCCCTTTCCCCCCCCCCCCGTCCCCCCCTCTCCCCCCTCTCTCCCTTTCTTTTCCCCTTTTTCCCCCCCCTCTCCCCCCTCCCCCCCCCCCCCCCCCCCCCCCCCTTTCCCCCCTCTTCTTTTCCCTCTCCCCCCCCTCTCCCCCTCCCCCCCCCCCCCCCCCCCCCCCTTTTTTCCCCCCCCCCCCTTCCCTTCCCCCCCCTTTCCCCCCCCCCCCCCCCCCTCCCCCCCCCCTTTTTTTTCCCCCCTTTTCCCCCCCCCTTTTTCTCCCCCCCTTTTCCCCCCCCCCCCTTCCCCCCTCCCCCCCCCTTCCTTCTTCCCCCTCTCCCCCCCTTCCCCCCCCTCTTCTCCCCCCCTCTTCCCCCCCCTTCTTCTTTTTTTTTTTTTTTTTTTTTTTCTCCCCCCTCCCCCCCCCTCCTTCCCCCCCCCCCCCCCTCCCCCCCCCCCCTTCCCCCCCCCCCCCCCCCCCCCCCCCCCCCTCTTCCCCCCCTCCCCCCCCCTTTTTTCCCCCCCCTCCCCCCCCCCCCCCCCCCCCCTTCTCCCCCCCCTCCCCCCCCCCCCCCCCCCCCCTTCCCCCCCCTCCCCCCCCCCCCCCCCCCCCCCCCCCCCCCCCCCCCCCCCCCCCCCCCCCCCCCCCCCCCCTCCCCCCCCCCCCCCCCCCCCTCCCCCCCCCCCCCCCCCCCCCCCCCCCCCCCCCCCCCCCCCCCCCCCCCCCCCCCCCCCCCCCCCCCCCCCCCCCCCCCCCCCCCCCCCCCCCCCCCCCCCCCCCCCCCCCCCCCCCCCCCCCCCCCCCCCCCCCCCCCCTCCCCCCCCCCCCCCCCCCCCTCCCCCCCCCTCCCCCCCCCCCCCCCCCCCCTTTCCCCCCCCCCCCCCCCCCCCCCCCCCCCTCCCCCCCCCCCCCCTCCCCCCCCCCCCCCCCCCCCCCCCCCCCCCCCCCCCCCCCCCCCTCCCCCCCTCCCCCCCCCCCCCCCCCCCCCCCCCCCCCCCCCCCCCCCTCCCCCCCCCCCCCCCCCCCATATGATTCTGCATTATATATGTCATCGAATCAATATTTATAAGTGGTTGCCATTTTAAATGTATTACCATTACAAAATTCAATACAAAGTTTCAAAATAATTTATATAGTTCATATCACGAATGTCGGCGTCACGTCATCAATTTAAAAATTTCAAATCAATCAACTGCTACTTTATTTGGGAGCGACGAGCGGTCGGCACTGCTATCATAGCCCTAGAAGACGTACGTTTTTGTTATTTGCTACAATTCTGCCCATGTACTCGTATAATAAAACTGATAGAAAAATCTGCATGGCTTTGAAATGTACATAAATTGATGAAGTGAATTCCAGCGTTCGTGATATGAACTATAGTTGGCGCGAATTAAATAGCCAACGATCAGAGACAGATTTACGTACAATAGCGGCCTCATTAATAAATAAATTGTTTCGCAAGGACGAATCCAGGAGCTTCCCAAGGGAAGGGGGAGGGGCTTGACACAAATATTGAAAAGTACCTAATAAAAAATGGTAGAAATGGTGTATAACGGAAAAAAATACAGAGATTTTGAAGTTAATTTTTTTATGATAATTTCTGTAAATCGAAGCAGTATTAAAAGTATGGTTGTGTTGTATATTTGCCAACGTCCGATTTTCGAATTTTTTCCCTAACATACTCATTTTTGACTGCTGATGACGAATTTCGAGTAAAAAATTCCCGCTCGGCTATACTTTTTGAGGTATTGGGGATTAAAGTGCAAAAAGGGCACCTGTTCTCACTGCCTGCAGTATTTATTCACAATTTTTTTGTTTATTTTATTAATATCCATAGGGATTCTTTGAATAAATGCACTAAAATATAACTTAAGTTTACATAAATATCTGTTAATTTTAACAAACAAGCAAGTTATAAAATATGAAACTGCTGATCGAATTGTAGTAACTTTAGACAGTTGGCAATTTTGAAGTAGCTAACTAGATATTTAAGATTTATTGAAATAATTTACGGCTCGTATGCACTTCGAGAATGAGGGCCGTAAAAGCCGCCGGCGAGTATGTCCTTTTTTATGTAAAAGATGGATCATACTGTTTTTATGGCCCGTACTCACGACGAAAATACTTCTTCCTTGACCAAGCTGCCAACATGACGGTAAAAAATCCCTAGGTTCAGTTGATAATTTGCAAAACGTTTTGGAATATATGTTACATTTTGAAGCACTTTTCAGCGAATTTAGCAGACAAATATTATTAAAGTGAATGTCTTAAAAGTATTTAAAATTATTCAAAGAATCTATATTAATATTAAAAAACTAAAATATTTGTGAATAAATACTGCAATGAGCAGTGGGAAAACGCGATACTTTGGCACTTTGCACTCTAGTACCTCGAAAAGTATAGCCGAGCGGGAATTTTTTTCTCGAAATTCGTATTCAACAGGTTAAAATGAGTGTATTAGGGAAAAATATTGAACAATGGATCCTTCTCTAATATACAAGATTGCCAAAAGTAGTTCTATTTTCGAAACAAGATCTACATAAGTTTTCGCAAAGTAATGTCGTTGCCATCTTTAATAGGCGTTTTTGATGAGCCAAGGGTGGGTGGCAATTGCACCCATTGCCCTCCCCGTCCTTGGATCCGCGCTTCAGTCGTTTATATAAACACATTTATTACCTAGGTATTTATTTTTGACACTCTTTTACTCATTAATTAGGTTAAATTATTATTATTACAAAAGTATTAACAACCATCATAGACAATCATTTTAAAACAACTAAAATTAATTCAAACGCTTCTTTTTTTGCTTTGGCAATTACAAATTTGGTAATAATAGTTTCTATAAATATTTCTCTTCCTCCGTATTTCTCTTTCGACATCGTATTTAATTGGAAAATTTAATTTAATTTTATTTGCTGAAAAATTTAAATTTTTCGTATGTTAATTCATTTATTTTACATTTGTGCATTCAGTGCGCCCGTTTAAGTGTGGCCCATGGGCATTCACGTAAATTCACCACTGCTAAAGATATAATGTGCGCTATTCTTTGGTCAAGACGATGTTGTCATATTTTCTGTACTCGTGTTTACTATGTTGTGAAATATTTTACATGAAAAATATTTGTGATTTTTAACTATTTCGCGATTTTGTACATTTATTTTGCGTTGTACACACTTTTTCAAGAGTATTAACTTACATGTAGTATAAAACGTAAATAGTTATGTATTGTGCAACGGACCAATACCTTTTTGAGGCGTGTGTTATTGATTTATAAAAATTGTAAGTAACACGAAAATGCTTCATGATTTTTGAATGTAATAATTCAAAGTTTAGTAATGAAATTAATACGCAATAACAGTTTCGCCCAATGAGGCCTACCGTTTTTAGGCTCACCAGTTGGCGCCACTGGCGAGTAAGGTAGTTGTCAAAAGTTATTGTTGGTCGCGGAACAAGTTTATAGGGTTTTATTATAATTATTTCGTACACCAGCAAATAAAAAAACTTGTTAATTATGCCTCAGTGTTGTGCAGTTCCATTTTGTTCGGAAATAAAAGGCGGACATATGTTTCCGAGAAACAAAACTCGCCTAAAACAGTGGTTTGCAGCGATTTGCAGGAATAACTTTACTCCTTGGAAACATTCGCATGTTTGTAAGGAGAAACATTTTAATCCTGATGATTATGCTACAGAAAATCGTAAGTAATAATCATGCACATTGGTTTTTTTCATCTTATTAATGCTTGATATGACCTAAACTTAATGACATAAGACACCTCTGATAGTTACAATAATTTCCCTGCTGAGTAAATTACTACTTTCTAACGAAATTATTATTTCTATCATAGTCTCGAAGTCTGTGAACAGAAATACAGAACTTAAAACTTCATAATAATGCATACTTTTGACAAATCTATCTTAGTAAACACACTTACCTCTGAATTAACTGTTCTTTAGGCCCTCTTAATTTTGCACCTATTTCTCTTAGCTTTGCTTTTAAAGAACTTACATTCATCGACCCGTACCGTATATCTCCCATATTTCATCAGAAGTATCACAATTTTTATAAAAATCACTAAAACCCGCGTTAAAAAGCCATAATAAACATTAACGTTCAGTGACATTTGAAATTTCTGAACTGTACCCGACACTAGTGCCTCTCGTGGTAAATTCAAGCGCGGTAGCCGTCATTAGTGACTAGGAAGTAGTTACATGCTAATAGGTACCTGTTCTCACGATAAAACTGTCTTCGGTTTCACTGACTGCTTGTGTTTCGGTGCGAACCTAGTCGGATGACATCATAGGAGTAAAATTCAAAACTGTTAATATTTTTTACCCTTTCGAAAAAAGTTTAGTGAACTTAGATTTTAAGATAGGTACTATCGGATAAACAAATAAAAAAGAATGCGAGATATGCTCTTTACGGTGTACGAAAATGATATTTATATTCAAATCAAATCAATTTCTCCACCTTAACATTTTCTAAAGAATTGTTAAAGGAACCAGTAGCGCATTTGACAAGATAATTTTGTAGTTTTATTATGAAGGTTGCCTACTATCAATAAGTAATTTCTAAAGAAACTATTTGTGGTATTAGACCTTGACAATTAATATTATCGTAGCCATTCGTTTGGCACACGGTGAAAGAAATTATTAATCATAGAAATATTATACTGATATATGTACGTATTTTATCTATTGAATCGTTTTCTTTTTGTTTTAAAATTGTTTTCTAAAATGATTGTGTTTAAAATAGCTGAATAAAGTATATGTATTTCTTGATTTGCTGTGAGGAATTTTGCTCTAGAATGTGTTTTTCATTTCCTATATTAAATTTAAGCATAAGACAACTTCGTTGAATAAGATTGGATGAATAACTGTTTCCATGAAGTTATTTTTTAAATAAATTTAATTCTATGCTGGATTGTGCAAAAGAGGATAACATTTTTAATTCTGGATTATAACCCTTTAAAGCAATTTACAATTGGATTTCATATTTTAAGGATTTCTAGAAAAGAATAATACAATAATTACTGGGTATTAGATAAGTATTCTTTCAAACCTAACATGATAACAGTAATAAATACCTATAGCTTTTTATATTTTATAATGTCGTTCTTACCTGAATGCGCTAGTATAAAAGCTTTAGGTAGATAATAAGTTTCATACAACACTTCCAATACGTTTTATCGTAAAAACTACACAGAGAAAAATGGCCCAAATAAACTTGGGCAGCACGTCGATAGACCCCAGCATGGTGTCTTCTATAAGAACATAGAAACACTGGGTTTATCGACCAGGCTGACCTTCTCCTTTCTAAGGTCAGCAGGGCTTAAGTCGGAGACCGAGGAATTCATTATGGCCTGCCAAGATGGTGTTATCAACACCTTGGTCTACCGTAGCCGAGTGTGGCCTGTAGAGGTTCTTGATATCAACTGCAGGACCTGCCATCAGGCGCCGGAATCGCTCCTACTATCTGCATGTCCCGTATATGCGATTTCGGCCTACATCCACCGGCATAACGCGGCGTTATGAGTGCTATACTACCATCTAAGGCACTCGTACGGGGTAGACCAGACACCAGTGCTGCCTTACGTCCCCGGAGATATTGAGTCCGTTGTCGAGAACGAGAAATGCCGGATTTACTGGAACTACTCGTCCCCGACTGTCAGGCTAATCCCAGTCAACAAGCCTAACATAGTCCTCTTCGACCATCAACTCAAGGTGATGTATGTCATCGAGTTCTCGGCACCTGCGGAGAAAAACATCACCTTGACGAAGGAGGAGAAACGGACCAAATATCGCGATCTCCGGTACGAGCTCCAAGTGCTGTACCCAGGCTACTCGGTCAAAATGGTCGTCCTAATAATCGGTGTACTCGGAGGGATAAAGCCTACGCTGCTCTCGGAACTGAAGATCATACCGGCCTGCCAAAAATCAGCTGACTGGCTGACAGGCCAAATGCCGAAGGCGGTCATTCTTGGTTCTCTCCGTCTGCTTATAGCACATGATTCTGGTATCTACAGTCACTAACCCTGCGGGATGTGGGGAGTGGCTGTAGTTGATGCGCCGGCGTGACTCCCGTGAGGCGTCGGAGGCCACGGGAGGACTGATCGGCATCGGGAAACCGGAAAAAAAAATAGTAATAATAACAATATAATAATAATATATTCATTCACCAATTCAGATACATTTAAGTACATTTGGTAAGTCAGAAAAACAGACAAGTAAATATAGATAAATTACATAGGGATGGCATTATAAATAGTCATAATAACCACTTATGGACCGATGAAAATCCTCACAGAATAATCGACTCCTGGTACCAACAAAGTTTTTCGATTAATATTTGGTCTGGAATTGTCGACTATTTTTTAATTGGTCCATTTGTTCTACACCGAAGGATTAATCTTTCCTCAATTTTCTTCAAAATGGATATTCCACCTAATTCTTCCTTGATCGTACGAGAATATCTCAAAGAATCTTATGCTATTCGATGAATAGCTCATGAGGGACAACAGCAAACTCTTCTTCATAGGTTTGAGGAAGACCAAATTCGTCAGAATCTAAAAATCTTGATAGAGTAACGTCATTTTGAACACCTCTTGCCTCTTGTGAAGTTATCCCAATAATTTAAAATCATTGTTAAAAATTTCTTGTTTAGTTTGTTTCCGAATAAATTTTATTGTTATAAAACATAATAGTTTTTGTCCAATTTATGCTTTTTTTCATTTTGTATGCTATTACGTAGAACAAATTAGGCCAATAACAAATGTAGCTACGCAAATAAGTTAAGAAATCATTTCTGTTCAACATTAAATTTGAAATCCAAAAAATTCAAAAAAAAAAAAATTTCAGTGGCGTGCCATAATTCCTGTCGAAAACGAAACCGGATTACCCTGGTTAAAGTTGGGGCTTACTTTTTTACGTTGAATGTCATTTGTGTTGTACACACAAAATTCCGTTTCAATATCTTCATTTGTTCAAATGGTATTTAAATAAATATTACACCCTATATAAAGAAAATTCCACTCATACCTTTGTAACTGGTCCGTAGATATACTTATTTGCAGAATTCCAAAAAATGTCGAAAATAAAAAATTGTTACTTTTCCCCTACTTGATAACAAAAAAAATTCTCATTTTCTCACTTCTGATTGGTATGTATGTTACGAATGCCTGACGATTCGGTGATTGACTTATCTACCTTTGGTGAGTTTCACTATCAGAATTACAATTATTACATATTTTATACTTTAAAGCCTCTAAAGAGTATTAAGCAATACAGGCACCTGAAGCCGCAACATTTTGCGCCCCTTTCGGTTATGAGTTTTTTGTTTTTAGGTATATCAATACGTGCAGACGCACAACAAATAAACTTTCTTGCATCACAAATGTATAGAAATTTAAAATTTTGAGGTGGGTTACTCAGTAATAAACAAAAAGTAATGTTATTCAATAAACAAAAATTAAACATTATTTATTACTTAGAATCAAGATTTTATTTCTATTTGGTCGCGCCACCTTTAATTATAGATATAGCAACAATGAATACCCGAACACACACAAAGTTGTGAATAAACCACGTCATGTAACTGGAAAATATTATTAAATTTATAAATATATAAAGAGATTACACTGATTCAACTCCTAGACAATTTACGTAAGTGGCTCTTAGCAAGAAGACGTCAATTGTAAATCTCATTAGAAAGTTTAATCTTCTTGAAATTATATTTTATTACAAAGTAAGGTCCTTATTTATAAAAGAAATAAGGGCAACAATGTAGGAGTTTTGTAAAATCTAATTTGCTATTGCTATGAATGTTGCATGTTTCTAATTGAGTAATTGTATTCTTGTTGAAATTTTCCAGTGGCAGATTTAGGGGGGCACACACCACCCCACTAAGGTTTTATTTTGTTAAATCTTAATAAATTAGGAAATATATAATACATGGTTTGTTTTAATTCACTACAATGTAAAATTTTGTTTTAAAATCTAACAAAATCCAAATGTTGCGGCCCAGTGGTAGCCAGGCTTCTGTTTCGGAAGCTGTATGACTTAGCCACACCCTAGAAAGATGGAGAACGTTTTCCTAAGCAGCAATTAATTTTGTATCAACGTCGCCGCCACGTCCTTACGTTGCGTAGCTGGATAACGTCGTAATAACGATTATCTCGCTTCTGCATCAATTCATAAATCAGAGTCACTACAACGACGTCGTTTTAACGTTGTGCAGAAAACCAACTTTAGCACCAAAATTATCGAAGTTTTAAAGTATGCTTTTCTAACTAAAAACATTACTGTTAGTTTGAACAACTTATCTTTACTGGAAACAACAACGCAGCTGTTCCCATCTAAACTTAGAGAGATAAAAAGTAGAGCTTCACGTTCTGTGTTTTGATATGGACATTGCAGGCCGAAACATCAAACGCTCCTCCACACTAACGAGTTTTTAGTAAATTTTTTTTTTACTTTTTTCTTAGATGCACAATTTTGAGTCATTTAACACATAATGTAATGATTAGTTAGTGGTTTTAACCTTAAAGTAGCATAATTAGATTGACCAAGATCTCCTAAATTCACATTTTTATCACGTTATTGTTATTGTCAACATCAGTATGGCGGACAACAGTATGTAGAGGAGTTGGTACAAATATGGTCTACTATTTTCGCTCTGAACTTCGTATTTTTTTCTAAAACTTTGCAAAAATCTGGCAACTGACATTTAATTTATACTGTAACATGATGCTGAAGCGATTTTTCGAGTATTGAAAAAATATATTTTTCACCAGCTAATAATTAAAACACTGGACTTTTATTAGTTTGACCAACTATACGTCAGATATGGCTGGTACATAATTTTGACCCGAACTGCATAAATTGAAAGCACCAGACGAGTGAAACACAAACAGGCCAAAACAATGCAAAAAAAGTTTATTTGAACCTTAATAAATTCTTTAAAATTCTTTAAACCTACCACACAAATCGCAGACATAGAAAATAGAAAATAAACAGAAAAAAACTCCATTTAAATCTTATTTTAAAATCTCTGGTAGAATTAGGAACAACAATCGCGCTAGAACAGTCTACATAATCCCATAATTTGCACAGAAGACACTGAATCCATTATTCTACCCCAGCCCATATTTATAGTTCTAATATTGGAGAATAGCCTAAAAAGGTTTATACGAATATACATTTTTCTTGAATAAAGAAATAATAAAACTAATCATGGAACACGAAGGCCTTACATATTCATTTCAAACTACCATGAAAAGTTTCTATATATCTTTAATAAATTTGGTTATAACCTGATGTAAATAGATACCTGCAAAACTTTGTATCTGCACCGAAAACTGCAATTGCCACTAATGTTTTTAGAAATGCAGCAATGGCGGTAACCATAGCATACGTTTTAAATTGAACTAGTGTTAGGACTAGGTACAGCAGCCATTTAATAGATAGCGACTCGTACAACTGATATACCGCAATAGCCCATATTAAATGCCTAGCCCATATTTGTACCAGTTCCTTTACGTTTGTCCTCGAGCTGGTCTTGAAAAAATGGCGAAGCTCTGTATAACAACCTCGGTCGTCTTTATATATGAACTTTAATCTATACGTTGATAATTCAGTTTTATGACGACGACGTTTCCGCAACGGCAATAATAAACCGAAGACGTCATCTAGTCGACCAAATTTCGTGGATGACATCATGTACATACTGTTATGAAAAATGTTCTAAAATTGAATGCTTTAAAAATTCAGGTTCATCAAGAATTAAACTGATTTTCTAAAACGAGTACAATTTTGTAGAAAAATTCTTAATGTACGTAGAAGAGATAGGCATTTTCTTGATAAGTTAATTATGTCAGACGAAGCATCATTTCATTTAAATGGCAAGGTAAATAAGCATAATTGTAGAGTTTGGGCATCAGATAATCCCAGAAATTTCCATCAGTATATCAGATCCTCTCCAAAAGCAATAGTTTGGTGTGCAGTATCAAAAAAAAAAAATACGGTTCTTTTTTTTTAACAATCAATGCCTTATCATATTTGGACATGTTAGAAATTTTCTTTTTCCGCAACTTGAACAGAATAATTTGTTGAGGACAATCTATTTACAACAAGACGGCGCGGTGCTACGCCTCATTATGCTATGATAACTAGAGATTCCCTAAATGCCACCTTTGGAAATCATTGGATAAGAAGGGGAGGTCCTACAGCATGGCCCCCTCGATTCCCAGAACACACAGTTCCAGATTTTTTCATATCGGGGTATGTGAAAGGCAGGTATTATAGCCCTATGCCACAAAATTTTGAACAACTTAAAGGAAACATTTGAAATGTCTTTAACAAAATTACCCCCGAACAGTTACGTCGAAGCTATGACAACTTTGCAAAGCGAATATATAAATGTATATCCAAGTTGATGGGCAGCATTTTGAACATTTTTTATAACTAATGTGTATTATTTTGTTTATTTCTTGTTTGTTTAATAAATATCCTATTATATTTTATTATATCAAGTATTCATAAGTACATTTTCAATATTAACAAATGAAGTAACATGCAATTGTTAATAATCTAATTTGACGTTTACAAGTGATATTGTCTTTTATTTCCATAGTCAACTTCGTATATCATTATTTTTTTCCATTATTACCATCACTCTGTATAATTTCCTTGACAAATATGGAATTTTCGGAAAGGGGAAACAATGAGCTTTCCAACTGTGAAAAAATATACAGGGTGTTCCATTTGAAATAACAAAGTTGCCCTATCGCCCCCAAAAATACGATATGTCAATTCCGGTTAAACCGGAAAAAACTTATCAAAATTAGAAGACGACTAGCGAAAACCACATTTCATTATATCAACTAGTTCAGAAGTTATATAGGTTATAAAAGGGTCAAAATATAATGGGGCACCCGATACTAATATTGCCCTAAATACGCCACTGTTGCGCCTCCCCTTAGCTAAATCCTAAATCCGCCACTGGTTGAAATTATGATTTATTGATGGTTAACAAACAATAATTTTAACATGTACGAGGTAGGTTTAAACAAGCATGTCCTCCACACACATTTCTAAAGGCGGTGTTAGCACTCCCTCGTCGCTGTTAACGTTTTTCTGTTAGTGATACTGGAAGACGAAAACATTCAGTTCATTTTAAATACCATGTAGATTTAATATATAAAATTACAGGCAATACTGATGCGTATTTTTTTAAATCCATAAAATACGAATATTTTATTTGGTGTCATTTTATCAAATTAAATAATCGTATTTTCTAGTTTAAAAAAATACACATCAGTATTGACTGTAATTTTATATATTAAGGGCCAGTACTTTCAGTCTTAGTTAACACTAATCGAATAATAATATGCAAGGAAACTATTATTGTAATAATGGGAGAGAGAGAGAGAGAGAGAGAGAGAGAGAGACAGTATCATTCGATTAGTGTTAACCGAGACTGAAAGTACAGGCCTTAAATCTATATGGTATTTAGAAATAACCAAATGTTTTCGATTTTCGATATTACTAACAGAAAAATTTGAACAGCGATTTATAAAATTTAAGTTGGATATCTGGTGAAAACGCAACTATTCAAATGCTACAGCATTTCAATAATTTCAATATTGCTTAAGATAATACTACTATATGAAAGCAAGAAAAATAACATTTAATAGTAGATTATGTTAGAAGTTTATCTTTTACCAGTATCTGGTACTTAATATTCAGTAACGCCTATTATAGGCTTAAAATTAATATCATTATATTCTGTACTTTAAAAAAAGAACTTCCATTAAAATTTAAAATTGAATTATTTAGTCTAGTAAACATCTACTGTATAAAAATGTAAATTATCCTTATGTAATATTAAAAAAATAGTAATTGTATTTCATAACAAAAATGAGAAAGGCTGAATTTAAAATTGAAGCAATCACCAAATTTATATTTTTATATAGAACGAACGGTATCCTCTCAAAGAGGATCTGGTTATTTACTGGTAAATCCAAAACGTTGTGACATACATATCTGATACTTTATCATAAAGTAACTAATTGAAGTACGTTTTGTAGATTTTTTACTATGAAACGCATATTTTTAAAATGAACATTAACATTGATTTGCACTAAGCACCACAAAAAGTAACATATAATGTGTTCATTTAAATTGATAGTTCAAAAATGGATCGTGTATATGTTTCAGGGCCTAGTATATCTACTCTCATGATCAGAACATCTAAATCTATGCTCTGCAATGCCGATAAGTACAAAGACTATGGATTTATCAACCTCTTCTTGTATCAATATTTTGTGAAAGGCGACTGAATTCCAGACAATAGTAAATATTAAGCAGACCCTCAGTTAGACAAGTTGTCATCTGAATTACAGCAAAGTAAACACGTTGATTTTTTCATTAAGTTGCATATGGGTCTTGCAACCAGTGCTAGTTATTTCATGACCAATAGCAGAAGTTATGCTTGTCGTACCATTCAAGAAGAAGTAATATTTCAAATAGTCAAAATATTTCAATTATATTTAATAGAACTGTTTTCCTATCACAATAATCTTCGTTTAGTTCCGAAATTTTGTATTGCTATAATTTTTCTACTTATTGGCCGATATCCTCTATAGATATCGCCTATAATACCTCTAGTGGATTGTATTGGGTTTTCTTCTAATACCAACAATATACTCAATCTCGTTCCCGTCTGAAAACATTCTTGATGTTCTAGTGCACACCGTATGTCGTTCCCCGTATACACTCAATTAAATTAGAGAAGTTCTATTGAGATACAGTTCGTTGATATCGAACAGAATTTTTATTGTTTGCCCAAAGCAGAAGTAAAAACCAGAAGAATTTGCAAGCAATAAAATTCACAAAAAATTGTTGTAGTACGTAGGAGTTCGAGACAAATAAAATGAAATCACCAAAATAAGCCAGCTAATTTTATTGAAATTATGTTATGATACCGTAGTCAATAAACAATTACAAATAACCCTAGGCATATCATGTACAAAAAAATTGTCGTTTTTTAATTGAAAATCTTGCTACAACAAGGAGGCAGTTCCAATTTTGGGCCAAAATTAGTTAGATACGTGGTTAAAAGTGCTATTAGCGATATCATCTGTCAGTGCAACAACGAGCCAACAGCGAGTCAACAGTGAGTCAATAAACAAGCCAACAGCAAGTCAATAACTGTGTGACTATACGATTTGCCTTTACCATCTATTGCTATTTGGTGCAAAACGGAGACAGTTTTTTTGTTGCTCCTGTAAAGTCATTGAAAATGGAGCTGCTCCTTTGTCGCAGCAAGGTCTTTAATTCTACATCACACCGTGAAAAGATATACATGATGTTACATTTGCAAAAAATTAGAAAATTCAGTTAAAAAAATTTCAATTGAAAAATGATTTTATGTATGTTTTTAGGAACTGAAAATGAAAGTTCTTTAACTGGTATTAACATATTTTTTCTTTTTCTAATTGTGCCTTTAATGATTTTTTCAACGTACATGTGTAGATGACATTATTTCAACAAAAAAATCATGAAACTCAGTCGACTGGGTCAATTATTATAGGACTCAAAGGAAGCTAGAAAGAGCCTCAACGTAGATATTGATATGAATGGACTTTCATTTAAAAAAAAATCACTTACCCTGTAGAATTGTTTTATATATTCGAAAATTATGGCTGGTTATAGATCCTTCCATTTAGTTTATTTATCCTTTGTCCCATCAGGGACACCGGTATAATGGATATATTCAAAATTTACCGATTTAATTTTGTAATATGTTTTAAAACATATTTAGTACTAAAAGAAAATGGTTACAGTAACCAGGTTAAGAAGATAATAGCTTTTTTTTGTCAGAGGAAGGCAACTTGTTCATAAACCGTGATTGTTTTATAAAATATACCTAGTTCAGTGTAAATAAAATTTATATTTATCGATTATTCCTATGTATATCCAATTCAGCTGTAAATTGTGTAAAACATAAAATTTAATTTCAACAGGTTTTATTTTTATAAGTATCTGTTTATACTTTAATATTGTTTTTAGTAGTCGGTACGTAATTATTTGACTAGTAATATTTTTATATTATTATTTTTCTTATGACACCCGCGTAGGATCAAAACCCCATGTCTCTTTTTCATCTCCAGGGATTCACTCTCCTGATTTTCTTATCAAAAATACTCTCACGCGGTAACTGCTTATGTTTGCCAAATGTAATCTCGCATTCGTTCTTTTTAGGCCTTGTAACGTATAATTTGTGTTTCCTCTTAAAATATATTTTTATATACAGGGTGTTGTCACATAGGTTAGAAGTGTAAAAAGTCTTAATTTCTCACAATTTGATTTTTTAGTTCGGTACTACTTTCAGAATTATTAATTGAGTTCCATCCTCAGTCGACTAAATATGTTCAAAGATTTAAAATTACATCGAATTGTGTAATTATTTATTTACCTTTAATAAGCAATAAATCATTTAAATGAATGTTTCTCAACAAAGAGTAAAAAATAAGTCAAGATAAAAGATGTGTTCCATTGAAGGTTCTTCGTTTCGCTTAAAAGTGTTAAATTGCAACTTTAATGTGAATATTCTTAACAACCAAATACCGTTAAATTAATTAATGAATAGTGTAATTTCAAAACACCGAACACAGATTAAAGTACTGATGACAATAGGTGTCGACCTTGGTAATTAACGATTTTGGCACATACTTCCCCTCGTGTGTACGGTTTATTATCCGTAGCCAACGAGCGTGCAGAGGACGGGTCAAACACACTGTATATCCGCTTCTTCTGGGGAACACGGACTGCGCGGGAATCGTGAGATCATAGCAAAACCTGCAAAATGCCAGTTCACAAGTACGTTTAGAAAATGACACTTATTATAGAATAATAGTTTATCATTATGTCATGCTTCTTTTATAAAATTCTACTACTATATTATAACTTAACTAATTATCAAACTATTCAATGGATTAATGATAAGCTTCAATTAATTATTTTTAGAATAAATAAGGTGCAATTGGTATATAGTTAATATAAATCTGGAAATGACAAATAACTTATAATATGCCTTAAAACCCTTGTGATAATTATTTAACGTTATTAATCGTCGCGGTCGCCCAAAATCAATGGCGAATTAAAGAAAATAGACTAGGTCAGCAAAACTAGTGCTGACCCCGGTTCGGAAATCCGGTAATGAAATTATTATTATTATTCAGGAATAATAATTTTATTTTTTTAAATAATTGGAATATTAATTTTATGTAATTTAACTGATATGCATTTAGACAAATTGGTTAAAACTAAAGAACGTGTTACAATAAGTGATGGCAAATGATAAAAGTAAAAATTGTATAATAGGTGATTGCAAGTGAGGATAACTATAACAATAAAAAAGGCTAAGCCTAAAAATGTTGCCGTTTGGACTAAGTCTGGTAATCGAATACGAATAATTCGAGTATTCGAATATTCAAGTATTCGAATACGAATTATTCTAATGGGAAATTATTCGAATATTCGAATAGGTACTCGAATATTCGAATATATTCGAGTATTCGAATATTCGAATATATTCGAGTATTCGAATATTCGATTATATCTGAGTAAATTTGAATATTAAAATATATTATTAAATTATGTACGAATAGGTATCAGTTTGCATCCAAGCAAAGTAGGTAGATAGTAGGTATAGGTAGGTACCTATTCTAAAATCCAAATATATAAATAGACCACATTAGTGGCACGTTTTACTCCCTGTCAAACTATTCCATCTCTTTCTCGCCTCGACCTTATTCTTACTGTACTAAGGCAGGGGTTAAAATTAAATTTTAAATTTTAGAAAACCTGTAAATATTTAACTATTGACTTTTCATGTATTTGTTTTACCTTCACAATCTGCGTCTTTTTTAAAAACATTCTAATTTTAATAGTTATGACACAGAAGTATAATAAACTAGCTCTATTTTTGTTTTATTTAAGCTTCAATAGTTAAATGTGAACAATAGCGCCTCAATCCTAAAATAAAATACTAACTAAATAATTCTGACCCTTAAAGCACATGTACAGGAGACATACCCTATTGTGGGTATGGAAAGCAAATTAAATTGTCTGCTTAGTGGTTTACGTCACGACTATTATTGTGGTCTATCCAACCAAATACTCAAATAGAGTATTCACTATTCACTAGTATTCAGTGCTATACCTATTAATAATGAATATTCGAGGATCCGGATTTTTCGGATACCTATTCGAATAATTCGGATTATTCGAGTATTCGAATATTCGAATAGGTATTCGAATAATACGAATTATTCGAATAGTTCGAATATTCGAATATTTTTTCGAACGAATATTCGAATACTAAAATCTGGAAAATTCCCAGCCTTAGTTTGGACCTAAGATTAACCTTCTGGCCAGTAGATAGTGATTGTAATTAGTCAGAAATAACAAATACAACGGGGGTGGGTCTCACACAATGTTTCCCTCATATTTTCCTTAGTATTAGAGATAGACCCATCAACCCCTATACCATTGTATTCGTGAGAGAGCATTCTATTCATTCTATTCAAATATATATAGGTTGTTCATTTCAAAGAAAAATAATAATTAATAGCTGTAAAACTGACGTAGTTTTCCACGAAACGCCAAAACACCATATATTGCACTCGACGCACGTTTTGCCAACCAAGTTGGCATCATCTGGAGATGATTAACACTAACCTTACGCTAATAACGGTGAACCGTGACCCATTAACCAATAAAGTCACTATTCATACTATTTTTACACTTTGTGATTTCCAACTTTCAAATGCATCCAGCTGTCTATTATTTGTTACATGTTTAATTAATCTTAAGTTGCTAATATCTATTTTATGGTTGTTCGTAAATGCATGTTGAGCACCACTAGACTTATCTGTTCTACCATATTTGAGATGAGCCATATGCTCTTTGAATCCAGTTTGAACTGATCGTCTAGTTTGTCCTGTAGCCATTTTGTATGAGCTTCCATTGTTTTTTAGATATTATTTTCAAGATCTACATAAAAAGTCCTATAACATTTGCACCATTTTCTCGTCATAATAAAAATAACAAAATTAGGGGAGTTGGGATTTCTCACAAGCTCACCCTGTACATGTTAAAGCGGATTTTAACTATCTTACTATCATTTTTTAATATTCTCATATTGAGGACTTCTACCTGTCTATCTTTACCTATCAGTTTCGGTTTAAATATTGTATAGCAAATATTATAGTAGATAATGGCAGTGGCAACACATTTGTGGTCGAAAGAGGTCTAACACATTATCAGAGACAACCCTGAGACGCGCAAGTACGTGCTAAAATTTAATCCGCAGTATTAAATTGGTCAATTGTAATGGAAGGTGAAAGTAGATGGCGCAAGAAGCAAACGCCCGCGAAAATTCAAAATCCCCCTTTTATCATTTTATTGATATTATTTATAAACTTTATTTCTGGAGCAGTTGGTGATCGTTTGTGGACCAGAAGTAGTCGATTAGTTGTTTTTAAATACTTCTATTCGCTGGAAGTTAAAAACTAACCGAGTGACTATTTCTGATGATCCACAAACGATCACCAACTGCTGCAGAAACAAAGCTATTTTAAAGTTAGAATACAAAACCAGATGTCAATTAATTTTTATGTTAAACTAATCAAAAGGTTAATTGTAACCTTGTTGAACTGCTTAACATAAGATTTAAAAGAAATATGTTTTTGTATTGGATAATTAACATAACACTCAAAACACAAGTAGGTAGGTAATTAGATTTTGTACAAAATTTATTAAAATCAGAAAACTACAAAAAAGCAAATTTAGGACATTTTGTTAACATATTACAGAAAATATCAAGAAAGCATGATAGTTATTTATGCAACAAGACCGGAAAGTGATTCTTTACTGGGCGAGCTTGCAATTTCCATTGCAAAAGCCCTAGCGAGCCCAGTAAAGTCACTTTCTGGGTGTGTTGTGTACAATGTTTTTTCTGCAACGGTTCCTGCTAGTCTCAAAAAACTAACTTTAATAAAATATAAAATTCAAATGACAGACATCAGACGCTTACTTTCAAAGAAGACTGGAATAATCATTTTTAATTGTTATCGGATACTTTTTGTCAACAGAAAATGACATAAGGAATTGGTAAAGACTTTACAAATCCTTATGTCACTTTGCCGGACTAGACCTGTATATATGTATTTTCCACTCAAAAAATTGGTCACAGTTAAATTTCTAGAAGGTTGCAGGTTACATCATATTGAACATTTTCCTTAATGTCTATTTCGTCAAATAGTAACAGACACAGTTTATCTTGCCCATTTGTTAAACTGTTGTTGATGTGTCTAAATAAGTGATCATTAATGCCAACATGGAATGAGACCTTTTCCAATAGTGAAATTAATGTTCTTTTTGAAGGCATCGCGACGATCTTTGACAATAGTTTGTAACACTTTGGACTCCGTTTAGAAGTGCCAAGGCTATAACTTTTTCTTCGACAGTCCATCTCCTACCTTTTTGATCGCGTTTGGCACAGCGTAATTGGGAAATGAGGAGGTTGGATGTAGTATTTGACTTCCCCTTAAATATACTTCTGACTACTGATGAGTCATCTAAATTTGATAGAGATTTGATGTCAAGAGCCCTTGGCTTGCATATGACTTTCAACTTCCGTATATGGTCCTCCTTCTGACAAATCATGTTCATAAGTTTAACTTTTCTTGGAGTAGAGGTTGTCCTTGAAAGATCGCCAATGCCTCTAAACACTGGTCGTTTTCGAACGGTGATATTCTGATCTGATACAGAAGTGCTGAGAATCTCCTCCAAAAATTCACTAGCTGCCTTCACTATGCTAGGAAATTCCTCCGCCAACTCATAAGGTATATTCTTTGAAGTTGAGGCCTCGCTTGAGGCTAGATCTGAAGTAAAATGAGATAGATATTAGCGACCATGTTTATTGGTTCAAATCTATATTTCTTTAATTTGAATAAATTAAATAATAGTAAAAAGTCTGCGATAATTCTACCAAGCTAATTAGTAACAACTATGGACTCATATCTTAGGACCCCTCACCACCAACATTTTGTAAAACACATATTACCTGCTTGCACTTGGTATGTTGTCAACTGACGACTTGGAAAAAGTGTGGGAACTGCATTGCGGGTCAACCTATGACTACTTAGGTCGACATAACTCTCAACAGTAAAATGATGAGTGCTTATCCTATAATTTTGAAGAGTTTCTTTAGTGTAATGTATACCCATATTCTCTTGCCAAATTTTTGACCTGTAAAACATAAAAAACTGTGCTGTTAGAAGTGTTGTTAATTTAGTGCAGGCCTTAATTTACCTTTCCAACCTTGAAGGAAAATAATGAAGTTTTGCCACATCGTCCTCCGAAGAACCACACACATAACACAATCTAATTCGTTACTCTGTGGCCATCTCAAACAAAAAATAACCTACAACCAATTTCAAAGTTTATTATGAGGAATGAAATAGGTAAAGAATACAGTTAGCACATTTTCTAATACTATTTATCCCGTCTGATTAATATATAGGTTAGATATAACGGATAAAATTATTTATAATTTTATAACTTACCAGATATATGAAATTGGTAGTCTTTAAGAAGATAAATAGTTTTTAACACACAAATATCACAAAATACAACGAGAAATAATCAAAATCACGACAAAATAACAAACACTTCTTTCGTCAGTTAAAGTTGACAGATAAATACCACAGAAAAAGCGCGGGATAGAACAGAAATGACAGCAGTGCAAGTGCTACCCTCTACTTTCACCTTCCATTTTATCGGACTAGGACAGCTATAAATATTGGCTATTCTTATATTAAATAGAGATGGCGAATAAATGTTAATACCGGACAAAATTTTCTATCCACTTGCACGTCTTGGGTTGTCTCTGACATTATCGCTCTCGCTTTAACCGACGCGCGACGGGATTCTGATGGATGACCGCGCTTCTCACCTTCGCGTTTCTCAACTCGCTCTGTCTCACTACGTTTACTGATTCTATACCAATTTGCCTGGCTATAAGTTACACAAGTATAAGCAGTGTGGAAACACTTAAATACAAAACTACTTCTAACGATTTCCACTAACTATTTATCTTACTTATTCACCTGAATAATCAAAGAAAAAAATGAATTCCACGAAACTATTATTCACATAATGGGTGCTAAATATAGAACATATTTCAATACCTATTATAATACTCGTATATGAACATTATTGATTCTTCAGTCAAAAGTAAATCAAAAGAAATCTAATAAAAATCAAAATACAAAACATACGAGTCCTATTATAACATTATACCCGTAAATTCGTTACAGGGATAATAATCAGTCAATAGTCACTTCTGTGAATATCAGACTGGAGTCTCCTTATGTTTTGCTTTCTAGAGTCATGTTAAATGCTAGTACAACCTGTCTATCTAGAATAGCTTCTCTGGACAAAACAAGTTGTAAATGCGAACATATTCCACTGTTAATATCTGTTAATATTATACTCAACACGAGTTTCGTCAACGAAGTTGGCATCATCTGGAGATGATTAAAACTCAGTGAGTACGTACAGACTTTCACATACAGGATGTGTATTGAATCATTAGACATGGGTGTCTTACATGGCAACATTACAATGTAAACCAGAGGCAGAGTCGTCGCACTCATTTTCCATCTAGCTGTCGTGCGGTCAATGGTATACACTGCGCGCGATACAATGCCAATTTTCAGTCTTCCTTCAATGTATTATGTTCAATACTTCATAATACATACTGTATATAATACGTTACTATGTATAACTGCTAAGAAAAGCTAGAATTTATTAATAAAAAATGAGATAAAAAATTTAAATCAAATTATTTTTATAACAGAAATTTAACAGGGTATCAAGATGTTAACTATTTGAGTTGAACTAGAGTTATATATTTAATATTTTCTAGATATGAGACAACCTATAATATATTAAACGGTTTAAGTTGCAAAAAAAAGTCTTATAATTAGAGTTGGAAAATCGGTCCGTTAGTCACGGGCGGTGCCAGTTAGAGAAATAGTCAAATACGTACGCGAGACTTGTTTACTATTTTAGCAAAGACTAACATTTGATTTTAGTCTATTGTTATGCCTCATGGTGTGTACAACGTAATTTATTCCTCTCCGTTGTATTGTTGATAATTTTATTTGTTGTATTTTATTCTTGATATTAATTTAATAATAAAGTATGTCAGACCTGCACAAGGTTAAAAAAACGGTCATATGCTGACAAAGTGAATAAATTTATCAGTAAATTCCTGGATTTATTCTACAATGGTGCTATAATAATTTGATGTGCAGGACAGACCTGATGTGCTGGGACAAGCGTCATTGTAAACGTCACGTAAATTCTGTGAAACATAAAACTAAAAAAATGGCATGCCTTCGACAACACAGTTTATGTTCGATTTACTCTTAATGTGATGTTCCACTGCACATACTCGATAAACAACCATTTTAGGAGTTCTGGAATAAATACAATCCCAAGGTAACATTACCGAGTCGCACAACGTTGCGTAACTATGTACCAACTGTAAGCGTAAGACGTTATAAATAAGATCAAATGTGTACAAAAAAATACACGGCTGTGGTTATGTGTTGACGAGACGACAGATTGTAAAAAAAAATCTATTTTAAATGTTATAGTACGTAGACTGGACCCTCTTAAACCGATATTTCCACTGTTACTAGCTAGCAAAAGATTAAATGAATGTACTGGCCAAGCAATTACGCGGGTAGTGTTGGAGATGTTAGAATAATTTGACCTGTCAAATAGTCAAGTGTTGATATTTGTGACCGATGGTGCCGCGACAATGCGTTTGGTAGGCCGTTCTCTTCAAGAACACGGCTGTTGGTCGGTACATGTTACGTATAAAGTGCACGCTTTACACCTTGTGGCAGAAACTATTCGACAAGGTTTTCTAGAGGTAGATGCATTAATAGCAAGTACAAAAATAGTGTTTCTTAAATCTCCTAAACGTCTTCGCGCATTTCATAGCAAGTGTCCCGGTATTCCCGAGACACCACAGCCGATTCTTACACGTTAGGGAACATGGTTGGAGGCAGCTCTTCATTATGCTGAATATTTACAACAAATAAAAGCTGTGCTATTAAGGAAAGCCAGACAAAATTCAATGTTTCTGTTGAAACAACTTTAAAAACTATTTTCAAGAACTATAATGGATTACGTGACGCCATACAAGTTACAAAACAGTGCGTTGTCGTTAGCGGAGTCGCTGCAAATAGTGGACGAAGTAAATCGACTGCTACACTCTATAGATGACGCAAAAAATGAGCCCGTTGGAGAAAAGTTCTCATGTGTGTTAAAACAAGACACCGGTTTTACCAGATTAAGACAAATTTGTGATGTACTGATGGTGCATCTGCAGATCCTTTAAGCGAGTTCAAAGACT
Organism: Rhamnusium bicolor; assembly: GCA_029963845.1. Taxonomy (NCBI): domain Eukaryota; kingdom Metazoa; phylum Arthropoda; class Insecta; order Coleoptera; family Cerambycidae; genus Rhamnusium; species Rhamnusium bicolor. Next base: position 130,987 of record JANEYF010001716.1, read on the forward strand.
ATTTTAAGTATGCTTGTATTACAAAGACTATTTTAAGTATGCTTGTATTACATCAATAGATGTCGAACGGTCGTTCTCAAAATATAAGCATATTTTTTCACCACGTCGAACATTACTCTCGGAGACAACCATAGAAACATACATAATGCCGCAAAGTTTTCACACATCTTTTCCAATTTGTCTAACCAAGCCAGTTAAGAGGGTAAGTTGTGCATATATTGTATAAATTGTAACAATTTATTGCCTTTATTACTAGTTAATTTCTTTTATCACACTTATTATGATGTGTACGCCTATGTCCTGCGGCTCATTTTTGCCAGCTCTACTTATAATATTGTCACAAATTATATTTTACTTTAACTAGTTTTGGGGTTAATCCTCAGACCCTTATATCGTCCACACAAACAAACTGTTCTATTAATGTTTGATATTCCTTCAGGTGTATTACATTGATGATATATTTCTTATATATATATTGTATTTTAAACTGTAATGTAATAATAAAAAAAGTTAAAAAAATCTTTGTGCAATCGAAATATATAAATACGAATATTGTTTAATATTTTTGTGTCGGTTTAAAACTTGTGTAATACATCTACAGCTGATTCTCAGTCATACAATTTTTAGAATGAGTACAAAAAACGAAATGTCTAATCACATTAATTCCTAATCTTCATTCACCAGTACTCACAACTTAAATAATGAAGTACTACAAATTTCATTTCATGGAAATTTATATAGTGATGCATTAGCATCAATAACGTTTGTCACAATTTTTATTAAAAGACCGCATCCAGGTGAAATCCTACAAACCCAATTTTTTTAATGTCTGACCGTATTAGACAGTTTAGTTTTTAAACTGATCTTGGTGTATTTATGGTTTGACCTTGAATTTGTTCCTGTTTCACGTAACTTTACCTCATTAGTCCTTGACTGTACAACTATGACGAACAGGAAATTCGCTTAATGTAGATTTTATATTTGAATCTTTTAAACATTCTGATAAATGCTATTATTGATCAGAGGATCATTATTTTAAAGAACTGTATTCCATTATTAAATATTAACGGTTTTAGTACAGTAGGAATAATTTGCAACACTTTTTCGGTATTTACATTCTAGAAAAAAAATTGTTATTTTTTAGAAACAGCATAAGTTGGCCGTATTAATTAAGAATTAATATTTACAGAAAAGTGCATACAGAAAGTTTAACAGTTTCACTCTAAAATATATTATTTTTACATGATCATGAAAAAAGAGGTGAACAGATTTAAAGGCATATTCTAGATTTGATTCTTTGAACAATAAAAACGAACTTGATTCTATCAGATAAATAAAACACACTCCATTTTTTCCACTTCAATATGTAAATAATATGAATTTGTACATCTAGATTAAGGGGAAATTGTCCTGATAAGTGTGGAGGTCTTTCAAAAGAGGAAAAATTTTGCCATTCGTGTTTTCATACATTAGTAAGTAAAAATATGTATTACACATGCTTCATATGTTAAATAAATAACAAAAAAATTTCTTATTTACTATATATAATGCTCATAATTGGAACGAATAAATTTAATTGTCTGATGATTAATGAAACGATATATTTCTATAAACATTTAACAATGGAAAACAACTCGTTCTAAAACTTTTTGTTAGTATTCCATAAAAATTATTCTATTGAAAATAAGAGTAACTACTATCATGCAGAAAACGGATTGACACATTGACAGAATACTATGGCTAGGTGCAAGGCCAATCGAATAAATATAATGAATCTGAAACAAATTCAAGGTTAAACCGGATATACATATAAAACGATTTAATTTTAGCAAAATCTAAACGGTTTAATGAGCTTCCACAAATGAGTACCTATTTGGCACCTAAATATTATACAGGGTGTTTGGAAAAGATTGCGACACAGCTTAGCTGTAGGTTTTTAACCAAGTTGGGATCTAACTTTTTTTGTTTTCAAGATACAGGGTGTCAAAGTTAACATTCCATTTCAGCGACTATGGCACGTAACGACCTCAAATTTGGTAAGGATATGTTTTTGAGGACGTTTTAGACATTTTCTTTCATTATGTTTAAAGTGCTATTTAATTCTTTTCGAAAAAGGTATACCTGTTGAAAAATGATACAATGCACTATTTTCAAGAACTACGCGATTTACAACTGCCTAACACACCAGTTCGGCAAATGTTAATTATACATGGTGATTATTTTAAGCGCCTCACTCGATTTCATTGCTTGATTTGCTTGAATATACTCTCCAAAACTACACTTATTTATTTTTTTCTGCGGAATCCGAATTCGAAAAGAAAAAACAGTTACTGAACATGAAATAAAAAAGTTATGGCCGAGAAACTGAAAAATATAGAAATTGGCCACCTATTAAATACGGAAATGGACATGTAATATTCCGTTAAACTGGATATTGCCTCAACTTTTTTATTTTAAGTGTTACATCCTGCATATCTTTAGTCATCTCAGTTTAAAGAAATTTTCTTTCTGAATTCAGAAATATATATTAGCAAGTACCGAGAGAGTAGTTGTTTCGTTCAAATCATATTTAATAACAGTAGTTTAGTCCACCTGGGCTAGAGGTCGCCGCTCTCGGTACTTGCTTCGCAAGTAGCTATCCGCCACAGAGACATCTATGATGTCGGTCTGATAGTAGCATTTAGACCATACGAGAAGTTTCATACCTCTCACCACTACTCAATTTACCTTAGTTAGTATATGACTAGCAGGTTGGCCACTATCATTTGTCTGTTCCATAACCTATGGCATACTGAAGAGAACAAATAAGTTCGAAACCGGTCTATGTCTGGTTAGGAATTGACAAATGATATTGGCTATCGATCTATCATGATTTGAAGTTGTAATCCAATGCAGGTCGGGGTATTTGCCCGCTGAGTAGTTGTTTCGTTCAAATCATATTTAATAACATAAAATAAACAATCAAAACTATTATTCTATTAGTAGTAACAACTTAATAACAATTACGAAAATCTGTTCCAAGATGAATAAAAAATGTTGACTTTAACATCCTGTATCTTGAAAGCGAAAAGTTAGACCTATACCTTTTTATGTTGAATTGACTTGGTTTGATGTCAAAAACCTATAGCTAAACGGTGTCCCAATCTTTTCGAAACACCCAATATAGTGTGACTCGCTTACGATGGCAGTCAACATTATAAAAAACTTTTGTTTATTATCCAGTTTTAAGTGTATATCAGGGCTGGATTACCCGTATTTGTGTCCCTAGGCAAAAGCTGTCTGGAGCCCACAACTCCCAGTTCTCCATAAAGAATAAGTAAAAACACAAACGACATTTCTCGTACTTGTTTATACTACAAAGTTTTTTTATTTTGAATAGAACACATAAATAAGAAAATGAAGAGCAAAGACTAAACCATTTTTTGTGACCTCTTGCTTACGAACTCTACTGTAATATAATATCCTTAAAATGAAGAACATTCGTCATTTCACCATTTATAGACAGAACTTGACCAACTGAATTTTATAAATGAGTTCTCGTTCTCTTTAACGTTGAACACGATCACTCCTCACTTGCCATTATTATCGGCAAGTCTAAAAATATTCTTGATGCAATTTCTAAGTTAGAAAACATTGTGATCACGTTTTCCTCTTTAACAAAAGTTAAAAGTTTCCTTATATTACTCACTACCTCAATATGCTCAAAAAAAGTATTTGAAGTATTTGTTTGTTTATAAAATTTTATGTGTAATGGAAAGTAAATGTAACTTACGAAGCTTATCTAATTTTAGTTGGCCAGCCTGTTGTATTTTATCGCTTACACCAGTTTTATATTTCGTTATTCCAAAGGAAAATCTATAACAAGAGTTTCAAATTCTTTGAAACCTCATTGCATCAGTATTTAAAATAGCTGACCCGTAAACGATGTCACAGCACGAAAGTTTAGATGTAATTAAGCTGTTACATAGATGGAGTTTTAGAGTACTGTTCATTACATCTTTATGTGGAAAAAGTTGCTTTAAAATCAAGTTGGAAGATTGGCACATGTTACTAACACGTTTAGTTAATTTCATTGGATTGGAAATTCGTTAATATGTACTTTAAGTAGTGGTTTAACTTGATTTCTTAATATTTTCGGATCAAAGACCATTAGCTCTGTTTTGTTTAAATTTAATTTCAATTTGTGAGCAATAGAGATATTTGAGAGGGACTTCAAATCTTTGTTCAGATTGTTATTAGCTAAATTTAAATTATTGGGATGAAAATTGGTAATAATCTGTGAATCATCAGCATAGTGGTGAATGGTGCAAAATTATAGAGTTGTATGCAAATCATATATGTAAATATAAAACAGTAGAGGTCCAAGAATAGACCCTTGTGGTACTCCATACATAACAGGCAGGGGATTTGACACGTTATCACATAACACCACCTTTTGTTGGCGGTCAGTTAGGTAACTATTAATTAGTGCACCGTAATTAGCATGTGTGAACTATATAAGCGCCGATTTGCCCCTAGACAATTGCCTAGTTTGCCTATTGGATCATCCGACCCTTACTGTAGAGTATGAATCGTTGTACAATTAGAACCTATTAATTGAGTTTTCTTTATAAAACACGACCTACTGTGATTTATTTTAAGAATCATTTTAAACAAGTTTCGTTAAGATCTTTTTTATAAAAGACTTATTGCATATTCTTATTTAGAATGCCCTTCCATTAAGTTTCATACGAACAATTCAATTTAATCTGGATTATTTTTTTAATCAACTCCTGAAGTGAGATTCCGCTTTACACTTGTTTCTGAATAGTTTTTGATCATCTTGAAGTTGCAGAATTACATGAATTTATCATACTACCTATTGTATTTCAACCGCTGTATAATTTCTCAGACATGAAATTACTTAAATTTGAATTTAAATTAAAAACAAAAAATACCGAAAAAAGCTTGTACCAATTTGTGGTTGGTTTCCTCTAAAAAGAGATGCCGGTACACGGTACAAAGTCACTGAACAAACTGAGCATCAATTAAATGTGAATATTAGGGAATAAAATAGTTTAAATATAAATCTTAGTCAACAACCGCTAACCACAAAAGCAGCAATCCATTGCGTATTATTCAGACAAAAATTTTAATTGCTGTACAGAATAACAATATTAAAAATTAAGATGACTTTACTAATGCATAAAACATCCATCATTTAAATGTTAATATATGTAAATAAAATGGATTATAATATAGCAGCAATCAAAAGTTAACCTCGAAACAATTAAATTCTCAAATTATATTTAAAAAAAATGTTTGTAGCTAGAAGTTGAAACAAACTATAAACATTAAACAGCTTTTATTCAGTTGAGAACTAGGGGTATGCTATTTGTTCTACCGACCTCGCAACATCAGAGATGGAGTGCGTTCATGGGCATTAAATAAATTTCTTAATAGACAACAAATAGTATCAAAATTAGAATATAAGTTAACTTTTAACAATAAATGGCGTTACTTAAAAAAGAAATTTTAAGAAGACAACAAATTATAATTTTTCCTGTTAAATAAACCTTGAAAATTTAGGTACCTATCCGGAACGCAGTATTCGGTGGCACCAATCACAGACGAGGTGGCGGTCATGTGATAGCACAACCAATCACAAAATAATATTAATTAAATTAGACATTTGACAGTGTATTCAGAAGCCATTTTAAAGAGATTTGTTTTAAATATTTGTGAAATTTTATATTTGTATAAACTCAGTTTATACTAAATAAAGTGTTTATTATATCGTAAGTAAAAATATTTTTATGGTACCTATTGATGTTTTATTTATGTAATATAAAAAAAGTCTTAAATTCCACAAAACCTTCAGTTCGTCCATTAGGTTTTAATTTTAGACTAGGTTTTATTATTATTAATTATTGAAAAATCAGTGATTAAAATACACTGTAGTCGCTGACTTAAATAATTTCCTTATTTATATGGTGAATTCTAATCGAAATTGTCTTTTAAATATTTTAGGTCATGAAGGTCAGTAACCTTTCGATGACAGAGCCGGTGAAGTTTTCAAAGTTCTATAAATTCTGGATTTGTCTTTTATTTGTACTTATGGGGTAAGTTGTAATATTTTTTATACATGAAACTATGTGATAATTTGTTTAATGAAGAAACTGCATGTATTTACATAATAAATAAAATATTCTATTTAACTTAATTTACATATGTAGATAAAAATAATATATTTTAATATTCCTAAAATCGCTCCATAGTATGTATAATATATTATGTTAAAATGTATGTTTTATACAAACTCGCCTGTGACTAGTTGCAGAGTTACATTTATCCATTAGTATATCTATCATGTGAAACTAGTCGATTCACTATTGTAACTACATACTTATGTTTGAATTATATTTATTTTTATATTATTATACAGACAAATTAACACAGATTTGTGTGTATTATATTTGCCACACTGAGTAAAGTGATCATCCTGATATGATCAAGAAATATTCTCATTATGGAGGTATTGATTTTTTCATAATGTAATTTTATCTCAGTTTTTAAATAAAAAATATTTTCTTGTTATCTTTATAATATAAACAACTATAATGAAAATACCCACTTCTCCACATAATTTATCGACAGACAGAATCAACTGCGGGCAACTGTGTCGGTCATTAACTATGAGGGATTCTATTGTTTATCAGTAAGCATATAAGCAAATTGGATTATTTTGTAGTTGTCAAATTAGGTGCTTAACCTTTTTACTTTTTTGTTTAAGTATGCTTGCATGGTATAGCACAGTCTGACACCTGCACCAATTTCAATTCCATAAAAGATGGTTGCCTTACAGTGATTTTAGACCTTAAAATACAATATTTACTATAATCCTATAAGTATATATTTATGTTGTTTTAGGAAGTATGATACAGGTTAAAGTGATAATGGGGTGAATCGATTTTAGAGGAAGGTAACCAACCATGAAAAGAGGTAATTCTACGATCGGTATGTAATAACAAAAATTTAATGTTTCAAAATCAACAAGAACTAGCAACATTTAATTTTTAATAGAGTAGGCACCTATCATATCTTGGTATATTAATTTGTCTCGAGTCATATATTGTCTTAAATAGTAGATATATATTTTTAGTAAATTTTTGTGGGCATTTTAAGTATTTCTTAAGCAATATATTTTATGCACTCATTTAATTTTTTTCTGTCCATAAAAATTATTCTCAGAAAATAATACATTTCTTTTTTTTTAATTATTGCTGCCTGCAATTTCTGATCTAATTTCTTTAACATTTAAAAATTTGTGTTTCTAGTTTATTTTAGATTATAAAATTACAAAGTAAATTTGAACATGTCTGAGCTTATAACAGCTTCAGATATCATAGGAAGGTTACGATATTCCTGTTTTAAACTCTTTTCAGTTTTGCAATCAGCGTAACTGTCAACAAACAATTATTGATAAATGCGTCCGATTGACAATTTATAAATATTTGCGAGAAAAAAAAAGATTTAAGAGAATCTGTGAGTCACATCAGAAAAATTAAAAAATTTAAAGCTACTTAGTTTTTTAATTTTTTTGTTCTTTCACTATTTTTCGACTTATTTTTGTTTAAATTCTGTACTAAACTTTGAGTATATACCTGGCTGTGACTACCCGATTATGACTAATCTACATATTGATGCTCAAGAAACAATACCTTTTATCTCCAAATTAGCAATTTTATAGGAAACGAAAAACTAACGAGGTATTCATTGAACTAAGTTGTAAGTATATTTTATAAGCTATTGGGAACTGTTGGACATAGGAGTGGATATCAATTTAAAATCTTAAATCAAGTTCTGGCAAAAATGAAGATATGAGGTATTGTTTCTTAAGCGTCGATATATATATTTTTTGTTTCATGTACAATCTTACGCAAGCAGTCACACCCGAAGAACCACTCTATAAAAAGTTTATTTATAATTTAATTTTGTTATATTTTCAATTCATTTTATGATTTTTGATTTTATGTTGTTTGACATTAGAACAGTGCAGCTAGTCTGCACACAGTAATGAAATAATTTAGAGTATTACTTTTTTTTACAGGAAGTGTATAATATTTATTTTTCGATCTGTCTTAGAAAAAATGTTGTTTGTATGATTTATTTCATTACTATGGATTTGATTTTTTCTCTTTAGATCAATTATTTTCTTTTTTTATATACCTGCAAAGCAAATGATAGTTTTTGTCTTGATAGAATTATGAAATTCATTATTGACTTCTGATGCTACTGTTTTTAGTGATAAATTATTTAGTTACATTAAAAAAAGCCTACCAACCGTTTTAATTTTACCGAGTGATATCAAAAGAATATCTACATATTTAATATTGTGATACTTGTTTTAAGATAAAGTAATAGTCTTTTGGTAGTTCGTTTGACTAAAGTTTATTAATACATTTTAATTCAATTTGTTAGAATATTTGTCATCTAGCTATAACAATATTAGTTATAATGTAATTGTTACAATGTGATTCGGCAATAAATAATATTAACTAAAATGCTGATCATTTTCCCTTCTACTCTTACTTTGAAATTACATATTAAAAGGCGAAGACGCATTTTTTTAAGTTGTTTTGCCATTTACATTTTAAGGACTGGTTTTCCATTTCTTCGTGCATTTATTTAGTAGATAAATTCCATGGAAACAGTAATTAATAATATTTTAGTAATTGTTTCCTCGGAATTTATTAATTAAATAAATGTACAGGAAATGGAAAAGCCGGCCCTTATAAATGAATAATTTATTATCAGAGGAAGATCTCTGTTTAATCTACATATTTTTAGTTCTTGCCACCGAAGTAGAGGCGCTATAAGATAAGAAACGTCACAGCTGCTTCTATCCTACACTATTAGTTTGCCTTTCTTTCTTTTTCTGTTCTGTGGTTGAGAACAATACAGTACATTAGACTGACTCACAGGAAAAGTGTCAGTCACATAACATGAACTACATAGTAGCTGAGTGGATGAAGCTCTTATAGCTATTTACTCGGTACCGAATATCGATGGTTCGAATCCATTCCGGAGCAAATTAGAAATTTTGTTTGTAATTTGTTTTGGATTAAGATGGGAGAGAACTGTCGATGCCCTAGATGTGGTTCGGACTCCACAATAAACTGTAGGGCCTCGTCTCCCTTTACTCAACACAAAATCCTAGGATCTTCTGGGAGTTACTTCGGTGACTTGAAAGGTGGTTAAGAAAATATTTTTTAAGAAAACATAGTACCATTGTACAACAAATTTTGTTTTGTAATCCGCTGACTTATTGACTCATCAAGGGAGAGCCCAAACCGTAAGAGTTAGAACTTTGAAATTTTAAAAGAATGTACTTTAAGTTCCAAGACCGCCCACTAAGAAGGGATTTATTCCAAAGCTCCCTCTAGCGGGCAAATTAGGGGTTAATTGTTTCTTCCAGCTACAACGTTGTAATTTGGTAGAGATGTAAAATTCTACTCTAAGGAAATAAAATGGAAGTTACAATTTAAAAGTGGGTCTCCAACCTTAAACCCGAGCAACGCAGCGTAATATCAGCTAGTGTTAGAATAAAACAAACACGAAAGTACCTACAAAAGTTTTAGGGAACACGCTATTGTGCTTATAAAAAATGTCAACAGGCCATGTATGTACGTTTGTCAACGAATAAAAATGTCTTTTTTTTCGATGTTTAAGTTGAAGCTGTTGTAAATTATAACTAAAGTGCGCGAGTAAATAGTACATTCCAGGTCCGCACCGGCTCGGTGTAGTAGTTGACTAGAGCACACGATGACAAGTGTGATTAGATAATATCACCATCGTCCTGCGGGTTGATTCCCGCCAACGGCACTGGCAATGTCGGTGGGAATGGTTAGGTCGTCAGAACGGCTGCGGTAACCGCTTTCGGCAATATCCGCTTCCTGCAGTTAACCCCCAAAATGGTGCTTGTTACTGTTTTTTACTAAGAAAAATATGGAATGCCGAATTACGGAACAATGAAGGACGTGTGCTACTCTAGGTAAGCGACGTAGCTTCCTATATGAATGCATCTGCAGTGCGCTGAGTATCCCTTAATAAGGAATCAATCAAATGTCTTTATAACAGAGGCGTAACTAGCAATTAGAGCGCCTGTGGCCAGCCAACAAAAATCTACTCGATCTTTTAAAGAATTTTTTCAAAATTTTTTTGTTTTTCGTCCAAAGGGACAAGGAATTTTGCACAGGATAGTAGGCTAACAACAGAAAGTTTAGGAGCTGTATTTTTTTGATTTATTTTTTCGATAAATACAACCCATCACGCTTTATAAAGACGATTTTGGTTTTGTCAGTTTATCACATATTTAACATCCATTCGATCTTTTAAAGAATTTTTTTTGGATTTGTATATCTATTTTGAGCAACAGGCGTCAAAAGTTAACTTCTGAACTTCTAGAATAGATGCTGCTAATTTATTGGAACTCTAGAAATTGCTAGTGTTGTGAGTTCAGTAAAATATGTATTGCTCCTGTTATTTTGGATTTTGACTAATTAAAAGGTAATATATCATTTATCATATTAATTATTATTTATGTGTGTCAGCGCGGTGTCCTGGTTCAGCCCCTAGTTTTTACGTCATGTACTATTTACTCGCGGGCCTTAATCATAACTCAATGCAAACGGTTTTTTTTTTCTACTGGCAAACTGTTTTGTCAAATTATAACTAGAAATCGGGAGGAGGCGATATATGACGTCAATTCCAAGATTGACGTTAGGTGATGTATCTTTGCATAAATATGTTAGTGCATATGACAAAATATCTTACCTTGTGATTATTTTTGCGAATTCAGGAAGAGGGCTAAAAGTATTGGTGAATATAACACTAACACACACATGTACATATTTTTAACTAGCAATGACAGGAGTAAAAGTATATTACTAATATTAATGCATACACTAAAATTTGCCAACTTCCAACTACAAGCATTGGTGGTTTCATCCACGTTAATCCAGACGTATTTGTCATTCAGTTCAGAATAAATTTTTTGTTTAATACTGTCAAATCTCTGTGATAAATATTGTTTTCTTAGTGTTGTTTCCGATGGCATCTGAACATTGCCGTACTGCCCACTAATACACTTTTGCAAACATTGTCTAAATAGAGAATTATCTGTCGCTTGCACACTTTTTATAACTCTCTGAGGAAATGTGTATCTTAATGTTTGCTTTGACGTTGCGTGAAAGTACTTTTTTACAACTTGTGCAATATAAGAATGCCGTTAAATTGAACCTCCAGGAAATCAATAATCCACAAGTTCACTTTATCCTCTGAAGGAATTGAAGACATTTTAAAAAAGTTAAACTCTGTTGTCTTTAATTTCGCACTGTTTACGTATCTACGTGTTATTCACATAGATGTTTTATAAATACCACGTATTTAGAGTGTATTCAACACAAGGCAGTGGGCATAAACGTGAGGCAAAGTGGATCCGCATATATCTATATATACATTCGCATTGCTATTGGACACTCGGTAATAACGAGCATCCCTATCAAGATGGCGATCAGTAAGTAATTGTTTTTTGTAGGTACAAGCCGTCCAATAACTTGATAAAAACCTTTAGTTTTTTGATTTTATTTTTATAAAAAAAAAATTGTTGCATGGTACATAAGAATATTTCACCATTTTATATTGTTTGGAAATGCTTCATTTATTAGGTGTTTACAATCTAATATTATATCTACGTAAAAGTCGTCTCTGGAATTTATCGCTACCTCCCAATCTGTATATATAACTCGCTTGACGAAGTGAAACGACTATAGAAACAAAATAGTTCTACTACATCTGTACTAGGGATGGCAGCGATTTAATCAAATGAATGAAAAATCGATTAATTTGTTTCGATTAATCGATTAATCATATGATATTTTTTATTTCAATTAATCGGTAATTAATCGATTAATTTTATATTAATCGAAATTTCTTTTTGGTTATTTTTTATATCAACTAGTCGTAGGTCAATGAGCGTGAATTAGGTCAAATTTAATTTGATTTACTACGAATTCGCTATTGGAGTCGAAGAGATTCGAATAGTTTCTGTGCTCTCTGCTCTGTTTTGTGCTTGTTAGTAGGTAGCTTGTGTTGTCCATACAGTTAGCGCCGCGCCGTAGCCCCCATGTGGTTGAAACTTCTATTTTTGAACTCGTGGCTAAAAAAATAATTATTACTATTATTAGTAATTTGAATGTTAGTTATGTAATAAATAATAATAATTTTCACCTATTTATTTTCTTCTATCCATTAATTCTATGCCTATTAAAATTTAATAAGTATCAATATCCGATTAATCGAATGATTAATTAATCGATTATTATCTATCGATTTTAATCGAAAGTCGATTAGTATTATTCGATTAATCAAATGATCGATTAATCGATTATTTTATTTTTATTGCCATCCTTAATCTGTACTTATAGCACACTTTTAGATATGTTTCTTGAAAGTAACTAATTGCATTCCAACCAATAACCTACTGATCTAGCAAAAGCAAGGTTTCAATCAGAGCACCTCTTATTCCGACATTGACATTATGACTTTTTTTACATTATAGTATAAAGAATGAGCAACACCAAGTTGGGTGTGCTAAATGTTTCTATAAGGACGATGAATGTGACTTTATATGCTGTAAGAAAGTCAATTCGTCGTTCCGTACCTTAGAGTAAGATTTTAGGATATCCACGTAATTTTCAATAATCTATAATTTATTACTATTATGACGATAAAGAGAGAGCTGCATATACGTTATATTTTAAATAACCTAGTGAAGAGGTTAACATTTTTGAAATACATTTATCCTAAAACACACAAAGTATTTAAGACATTTAATGATAAATAATTTATAACATGTACTCCTTCTCGCTTGATCCTTTTCCTTTATGTAGCATCTTATACTCTAGAGTTGGAATACCAAAACAAAAAATGATTTCATGATAAAGGAAACAGAAAAATTCTCATAAAATTCCTTTATTAATGTGACCGGTTTCGTGAACAAATTAATTACTTCACATCATCAGACACAGGAATTTTTTTATAATTTGACATGTTGCAAAACTATTTTAATTCTAATTTGACTACCCTGGTTTTATACCCTGGTTTTATATTTATAAAAAATTCCTGTGTCTGATGATGTGAAGTAATTAATTTGTTCACGAAACCGGTCACATTAATAAAGGAATTTTATGAGAATTTTTCTGTTTCCTTTATCATGAATAATTACTCATATGGGATCAACCTATCTACGTTAAAAAATGATTTGTTGTGAGAGTCCCACAGAGGGCACACTATGCAGTGCGTTTTACTCAGCTCACAAGAAAAATGTATCGTGTGTGATTAAAATGTACACATTTTACTCGTGATCTCTGACGCGCTTGAACTCCAGATCAAACTGAAAGCCGTAAGCAAAAACCGCAGTAACGTGTGATATGTTGTTACTTATTATTTCTAGTTCTCTAACAACAATTACTGTTATGTTCAGGGAGCCTGTTATAATATTGTAAACATGACCGATTGTCGAACTTACAGTAAAAAGTTTATTACTGAATTTATTAAATTAACATCAGATAAACGTTTTCTACGTAATAACCAATCTTCTGACCATTTGGATCTAAAGCTAGCATGGTCTTTCTTAGCTACTATAGCAATAACTGCACCAATAAGGGCGAAACAGTAGTCATCTCGATACAGTCACTGGTACCTGCAGAACTGACTAATTATTACGTGCAAAATTTGCAGCAAAATGTGCTATGTGTTGGACAATTAAACACATTTTACCTGAAGCTAAAACCAATATGTAAAACATACCTAAATATGCCGTTTGTGAGATCCCTAAGTTAGACACATAGTCGTAGCTATTTCGCTTATCTTCATATTCATTTGTGATTTTATTTTTAACAATTTTTCAGCCTCGGGCCGATTTCCATGGGCATTGCATAATGCAATTCTGGAAAGGGCAAAACATATTTTGGACAATTACAGTAAGGTGTACTCATAAAGTTCGTTTTATTTATAATTCCTTTTACACTGTTCGTAGCAGTGCACTTTAGATTTTGAGAAATGTCCGCACTTATGTTGGAAATATTTCAATTTTAATGTCGCTTTGTTATTTTTGATAATTTGACAAAATAAAAAAAATCCGCCTATAGTTCCGTTTTGTTTCTCGGAACAAAGTGTCCTTTTGTAGAGTGAATGAAAAATAATAACGCTAAACAATTTTTTTTGCTAAATATTATTTTCTAACTTTTTATTTACAAAAACTGATCACAGATAAGTATAACATATATCTTTTTAAACAATTATTTTCCCGGCTATTTGCAAAAACGCTGAAACTTGGATTATAAAAAAGATAATATGCACATTATGTTCAGTATAACTGACTCAATAATGTTAATTTTAATTTTAACTACTCTTTTGAATAAAACTAAAAATAAATAAAACAAAAGTACCAATTGAACAATCATTTCAAATCTCTAAAACATCCACAGGAACGTGTTTCTACATTTTTGTGTCATCAGTGTAGTCCTCAAAAAGCCTCGAAAGTAACTGTGAATTTAGTAAATCCTAATGTAATAAATATGATTGGCTTCAGAGAACAGAATAACTGAAATTATATATTGGAGAATTCCCCGTAAGGTTAGAATAATTTAAAACAAATTAGGTATCCTCTTCTTGGTAAAAATTTAAAATATAGAGTGAACTGAAAAATAATAAGGCTAAAAAATTTTTTGCTAATTATTATTTAAAAAATTAAAATAAAAAATAAATGAATTAAAATTAGAACATTTTACAATGATACAGTATCGTATTTTACGTCAGGTTCGTCTACTTCTACTGACCAGTTGAGTATATCTTGATAAAACTACTTATACTCATTAAAGATACTGTTTTTAACTTTTGTTAGGATTCATTAGCACTTTTCTGTCATAGGCCTTGATGAAAGCAGTTGATATATTAGTAATAGTATTTTTTAGCAGTTGGAAGGTATTTATTTATAACCATACCATCGATAAAATCATATGTAACTACACCTTTTTTCATACCATCATATTATTATGGAGGAAGAGGAAGGAGTGAAGGAACATTTTTTGTCCTTTGAAGACTTCTTGCCGTATGATTCAACGAACAAACAACATTTTTTATAGAAGGACGGCCACTAAGTTTTAAAATCATAAACATGATTATGTTTTCTAATTTATTTCTTAATAATGTTTTTTTAAAAGTTAATGAAACACAAGTTCTTGCACCTGTAATTAAGAAGGTTGTTATATATTTAATAGCGTTTATATAAATAATAATAGTTATCCTTAGTACAGTACAATTAATAAATGACTTATTCGTCTTACCTGTTTTTCTTTCACGCATACTTTCTTTCCTCTCTAGTTAGTGTAATCCTTTCACCTTAGTTTCTAATAATATTTCTTTTGTATTCGAAGGATTACAGGTCCTTTTTTTCGGCTTATGATCACTTTCCGATTCACTTGATAACATTGCGATATACAAATTTAACATCCGTGAGACATTACAACAAACTGAAATGTTTGTTAACATTGAAGATAAAAATCTGTAAGATCATTAGCCAGTAGTGTCCGTTAGAAGTGGCTGCAAAACTGCATAAGTCATTGACTAATGTTATTTTTGCAGCATAGAATGACAGGTTTCTCGTACTTGACAATATGAGATAAATGTAGTATTAACAGTTTTTGAAAAAATTTCATGTAATGATTAATGATATTAAACAAACTAGCATCGCTAGGGAAACGTTGAAAGTCAAAGTTGGCAGCGACACTAGAATAATTTTTTGTACATATAGGATTATGGTTATGATTATGATTATAACTAAGCCTGGCCAAACGATGGTAGATTCAGGGTCGGGCGCAATACCAATGCCATCACGCGCTTGTTTACGATGACGATGACACGACACACTTCAGTTGTTATCTGTCGATCGATGTATAGAGCACTAATAAATAATAAATAACGTTGAGCGTAAAGAGTAGAAAACGATCGTACGCTGATAAAGTGAATAAATTTATTGGTGAATTTCCGGATTTATTCTATGATGGATGTAAAATAATTTGTAAAGTTTGTGATCAAGACTTAATGTGCTGGAATAAATATGTCTGCAAAATTCATGTCAATAGTAACCGGCATAAAAATTTAAAAAAATGGCATGTCTTTTTTAGAACCTCAGTTTATGATTGATTTACTGTTAATGCTGATTGCCTGTGATGTTCCCCTGCGCATATTGGATAAACCAGCATTTCGGGAGTTCTGGAATAAATACAATCCCCAGGTGAATTTACCAACATTTCCACTTTTACTAGCTAGCAAAAAACTAACTGCGTGTACTGGCGAAACAATTACGAGGGTGGTGTTGGAGACTTTCGAAAAATTTGAACTGTCAACAAGTCAAGTGTTGATGTTTGTGTCCGACGGTGCTGCAACAATGCGTTTGGTGTGCCGTTTTCTTCAAAGAGACGATTGTAGGTTTTTACATGTTACGTGTAAAGTGCACGCGATCCATCTTGTAGCAGAAACGATTCGAAAATGTTTTCCAGAGGTAGATGCATTAGTAGCAAATACAAAAAAAGTATTTCTCAAATCTCTTAAACGGCTTCGAGTATTTCACACACTGTGTCCTGGTATTCCGGAACCACCAGAGCCGATTCTTACACGTTGGGGAACGTGGTTGAGGGCAGCTTTTTATTATGCTGAATATTTTCAACAAATAAAAGCTGTGATACTACAGTTCAACCCTAATGATTAAGGAAAGCCAGACAAGCTTTCAAGATGTTTCCCTTGAAACAGATTTAAAAACTATTTATAACAATTATAGAAGACTACACGACGCAACAGAAAAATTGCAAAATACTTCGTTGTCGTTAGTAGAATCGCTGCAAATAGTGAACGACGTAAATACACAGCTACAGACTATAAATGACGCAATAAATAAGCCCGTTATTGAAAAAATTCGAGAGTGTATTACGGAAAGATCCTGATTTTACCAAATTAAGACAAATTTGTGATGGTACATCTACAGCTACGTTAAGTGAGTTCACAGAGTGTTTTACTTATGCCTGTATTACTTCCGTAGATGTCGAACGGTCTTTTTCAAAATACAAACATATTTTTTCACCACAGCGAACATCGCTTACTGAGACAACTGTAGAAACATATCTGATGCTACACAGTTATTATAGAAGTTCTCCAGTTTGTGATAACGACAACCAAGCTACTTCATAAATCTGCTTAAGAAGGTGAGTTTTATACATATTTTTATAAAGTGTACCAGTATTAATAAAATTTATTTCCATTTATTTTATTTATTTATTATTAGTTATCACTTAGATATACAATGTACATGTGTGAACGTCATTTAACAGTTTAAAAACAATGTACAGCACTAAGCTTATAAAATATAAAGAAATACATAAAAAAAAATTTAAAGCGTACTAAATGGTACAAAAACATACATCATATATTAAAATATTTTTATTTTTATTATTGTACTTATTCAAGTATTATGATATGATGCATACCCAGTACGTCTCTGTATTATTAATGACCTTGGCCAGGCTTAATTATAACATGTATTTCATTTTCAACTCGGAAACTTGCAAAGGCCCGGTATTATAACGTTTAAATTATTAAAGTATGCAACAAAAATTATTATAAAACAGTGAGTTAAGTAATAATTATGTATTTGTAATGATTATTAATATTTATTATTAATCTGTTACAATTTCTTGCTAAGTATTTTATTTCATCCCTCGGATGAAATGGCCCCTATTGCCCCCGAAGAGCGCCCATGCTTATTTTCATTAGCAAAGTTATTCACTGACGCCAGTGTTATTTGATAACATTTGGCAGCTTAACCTCTAAATTTTACACTACCACCATTTTTTGTAAGATAAAAATCGAATGTGCATTACATCGTAGTAACAGAATGCCCACAATAATTATGCATTTATTTTGGTAGATGGTGTTTTATGTAAGTGTTCACATCCACAATATCTCTCTCATTGCCTCAAGTACATGAACGATTTACGGTTCATTTATTTTTATTACTTGACAAACGAAATTTGTGCACAAATCTTTGAAGAAGAATAAATGGATATCTACTATTTTTGTTCAAAGGTGAAGAAGTTTGTAACATCCTTAAATAAAGAGTAGTTACGCTGGTTAAAGGAACCGTTGCATCATTCACCGTTATTTGTCACCTAGTGAATTGTTTTTGTTTCAAAATAATAAAGCTAGTTTAAACACAATGCATCTGGTAAATTAATTTTGGTGGCTGGTGATCAGTCAAATGCAACAGCAAGAAGATTGCACTAGTTTGTGTAATCCATTATGTATATTTATGTCTTGTACAGAATATAGCTAAAATACGCAGCTCTCGAAATAAATTCCAAACATTATTGCGTAGTAATTTCCGGAATATTGAAATAAAAAGTATATTTATTAACAAATTATGAAGTATGTGATGAAGAAATTTGAGGAATTTTGCATATAAATACAGTGTATTAAGAGTGATCAAAAGTGACTCTCGTTTTCAATACTACATTCTTGCCCCAGTTTATTGCATCGTGAGGGCCGAACTTTAAAACGATGTTCTACTTGACCCCCTTGCCATTTAAAATTTTAGGGGTGGATTTCACCACCATTTCAACGGTTGAAGTGGCGCGATCGAAAAACTCGTAACGATTTTAAAAGATTGGTAGGTTGTTAAACCTTTGGAAATATATAAAAGGTGTAAAATCTCCCTGTACATCTTACGATACAAATTGCATTTCAATCAGCGACTCCTTTATAAATTAAAATTACCAATGAACGTTCCATCAAAATGTTTCAAATCGTGTTTCAATCGGTTAACTATACAGGGTGTCTCACCAGGAACTGCATCGATCGATATAGGGAAAAGTACGCAACAGAAAATTTTGAAAATTTAGCAAATTACTAATGGCAGTGTGGTCAATCCAATTAAAATAATTACCAGCATCTGGCTCGATACCAACTTGCTTATTATAAATGGACCCTATATATTTTAGGGTTTTTGAAAAGAGCGTAAAATTCTGAGTCAAAATCATGTAGAATACCATATGCCTAGACCAAGCCGTTTCAGGGATATTTGACATTTTAAAAAAATTTTGACAGGTGTAATCGTTTACAATAACGTTTATAATTTTCATCATATAAAATATACTCATTTGCTTTTTAATATGCACAAAGACCATAAGGTAAGCTACGTTCTACAGTTTAAAAAAATTTAATAATAGTATACCAAGTTTCCCATTTTTGATGTTACATTTTGTAAACTTCAAACCGCGAAAACTTGCTTAAGTCAAATGGAACACCCTGTATTTTTTTACATCAAGTTATGTGTAATTAAATTCCTTTTTTCCTGATATAAGCATTGCGGAGGTTTAAGTTATAACTTTTTGAAATATTGTCGATTTACTTAGAAATGCAAGAATTTTTAGTAAAAATTTTATCAAATTAGCCATGATTGGAAACAATCAGTAATGTCAGTCATTCTCTTATATAAAAAATGCCACCGCGTTTAAATTACACCCACGAAGACTTTTTGAATTTGTTTATTATTTATGGAGAATGTGATAAAGTAATATCAAGAACTTGTAGTACATTTGTTACTCGATATCCACAAAAACGGAAACCGTCACCAAACACTGTAAAACGCATATTGGACAATTTTAAAAACTATGGCTCTATCAAGACAAGAATTCAAAAGCGGAAGCCTATTGTTGATGACGAAAACGTAGAGATAGCAATTCTGGGATATTTTCATGCATTTTCAATGATGTCATTAAGACAAGCTGCTCTGGAATCGGGACTATGCAAGGATTCAGTTTACAGAATCTTAATTAAACATAAATTTCACCTGTTTTCGTTCCAAATGGTTCAACGATTAAAAGAAACAGATTTCCTAAGAGAAAATTTTGGTGAATTTATTCTAATAAAGTCTGTAGGCGACGATTCTTATTTGGGAAATATTATATGGTCAGATGAAGCTAAATTTACCAAAAATGGACTTTTTAATCGACACAATTGCATTGTTGGAGTGACTTGAATCCTCATATGTTCAGGGAGCGAAATTTTTAAGAAAGTTGGCAGTTTAATGTTTACTGTGCCATAAGAAACGATAGAGTGGTGGCATTAGAATTTTATCAGGAAAATTTAAACAGTAAGTTATAAAGATTTCTTCTTCTGCTAATATGCATAGTTAATTTTTTTTTAAATATCTAAATATTTTACAAAATTTGAATAATAACTATTTAGAAAATTTACCTTTCGCCGAACATAGAAACATTTTTTATCAGCAAGACGGTGGTCCCCCACATAACGAGCATTTGATAACTAATTTTTTACACCAAACTTTTTACGATCAATGGATCGCCACTAATGAACCTTTCCTATGGTCTCCTCGATCGCCCGATTTATCAATTTTAAATTATTTTATTTGGGGAACTATTAAAAATAAAGTTTATGAGAGCAAATTAACAACTATTGAAAATTGTATGCAGAGAGTAAGAAATGCATTTCAAAACTTATCACAGGATTCAATTAGAACAGCTACCCATAAAGGACTAATCCGAAGGTGCGAAAAATGTGTGGAGGTTCGAGTGCGGAATTTAGAACAATTATTAAATTAAAATGGAACCATGTTTTTAGTTGATTTTATCTTAGCTACTTTGGTTTATGTAAAGTGCCTTTAATCCAATTAATAGGCATGTTACAGTGTTTAGTGTTATTTTCCGTTTTTGTGGATATATAGTAACAAATGACTACAAGTTCTTGATATTATTTTATCATATTCTCCATAAATAATAAACAATTTCAAAAAGTCTTCGTGGGTGTAATTAAAACGCGGTGGCATTTCTTGACATAAGAGAATGACTGACATTACTGATTGTTTCTAATCATGGCTGATTTGATAAAACTTTTACTAAAAATTCTTGAATTTCTAAGAAAATCGCAAATATTTCAAAAAGTTGTAATTTAAACCCCCACAATTAATTATATCAGAAAAAAAAGGAATTTAATTATACATAACTTGTTGTAAAAAATACAGGGCGCTCTATTTGACAAATAAGTTTTCGCGTTTGAAGTTTACAAAATGTAACGTCAAAAATGGAACTTGGTATACTATTATTGAATTTCATTAAACTGTAGAGCGTAGCTCACCTTATGGTCTTTCTGCATGCCACGAAGCAAATGAGTATCTTTTAGACGAAAACAGGTACAAAGGTTATTGTAAACCATTCAATCTGTAATTTTTTTTTAAATGTCAAATATCTCTGAAACGGCTGGATTTAGGCATAGGATATCCTACATGTTTTTGACTCAGAATTTTATTCTCTTTCCGAAAACCCTAAAATATATAGGGTATTTTATTTAAAATAAGCAAAATGGTATCGACTTCCGGTATAACCGGAAGTACCAGATGCTTGTAATTATTCAAGTTGAATTGACCACACTGCCGTTAGTAATTTCCTAAATTTTGAACATTTTCTGGTGCGTACTTTTCCCTATATCGATCGATGCAGTTCCTGGTGAGACACCCTGTATAGTGAGAAAAAGTGACCAAAATGTCACGTGAATCTTTAAATTTTGAACAGCACTTTATTTCAACAAACATTATACTGTTCACAATTCCTGCTATAAAAAAACTTGTTTTACAACTTTTATTCTTGTAAAATTGGATATCAGTTAATCTAAAAGTTATGTTGTAAATTCTATCCCAGTCAGATTAAAATGCCGTTTTAATTCAAAGTAAAAGTTGTGATTAATATTTTAAAGAGATTTTTAGTACCTAGTTAGTCGTCATTAAGTTGTGATAAGCTCTCATGGAGGGTTTCTGGCGAAATCATTACTGTTATAAGAAACTGGTTCAAATTAGTGACTCGTAAAGTGGCCATTTATTACAAGCAGAAATCTTAAAGAACTAGACATTTCCTTAAAACGGAATCAGAACTAAATAGCTAAACTAACACAGTTATTTCCAAAAGAAAAGGAGATACAAAAAACTGCATAATGATAAAAATAAACCAAGCGAATCCTCGGTTAAGATGTAGAACATACACTTTTTCAAGTTTGTCTTCTTTTCCTCATTAACTTGTTATAAATTTATTACTATAATTACCGTACAAAGTACAAAAATCATTATAATTTTATATCTAACACACACACATACACACTAAAGAATGGTGCTACTTTCTGGTGGTTGATTTTATTACTTACCGTTTTTAATATTATCTACGAGAAGTTAGTTACAACTTTCTTACACCAGCAGTATAAAGATAAATATAAAAGTGTTTTCAACTTGAATGGCTTAGTGGTCGAGCACCAAGGATACTTGTCTCACACCCCGGATTCCCAGGTTCGATCCCTGGTCGAGGACCTGGGGTGTTAAGAACCAATTTAGAAATAAACTAAAAACCGAAGGAAAGTTTGATAGAGTACATACACGGTTATGGCTTTTCCTTAATTAAAAATTTAGGAATAAACTAAAAACCCAAGGAAAGTTTGATAGACAAAAACTGTTGGCTCTCACCAAACAGTTCGGGGTTCGATCCCTGGTCGTGGCAGTGGAAATAACTGTGAGAGAGTTTATTTCCACTTATCCACGAATATTGGGTGTGTGTCCGTTGTGTCTAAATGTGTACCCCTTCCGCACAATGATAGTTTATGGATATAGGGGATTGTACTATATGAGAAGTTATTATTATTTTCCTTAAATAAAAATTTCGTTAGAAAATTTAGTAGTAGTGGCATTCTATATTCTAAAGATCCAAAGATTGATAAACCTGACTCATCTAGTGACTCAGTGTCAGATAATGAGATAATTATTAGTAATAGATAGATATTTGGGTTTTTTTATTACCCCGTTTAATTTTTTTTGGTTGTACCGAAGAATTTTGTTTTTGCTTTTCTAGAAAATAATGTGTTTATGTTAAATTGTCATTTTATTAAAATTGTTCTACCGAAGAATTTTTTTGTCAATTTTTTAAATTTTATTAAAAATTTCATTGGATATTATTTGCGAATTTTATTGTCACCATCTACCACCCAGATTTTAAAAAATCTCTATTTTACACGATTTTTGTCATTGCATCTCATCTGGCAATCCTGATTCGTCTCTATCTTCTGTCACTTGCTCACTTGTCAAATTGAAATTTGAACATTTTGTCATTTGTACGTTCAATACCTGTATCAAATGCAGTTTGCAAACATGCATTTAATGTAATTGATGAAATATAGTCAAAAGACAAAAATCGATTGAACGAGATTTACGTTAAATCGGAAATTCAATTATGTACAACAAACTTGTTTTTAAACAGAAAAAAATAATTCTAAATTTATTTTTATATTAACTATATATTATTTATTTTAAATACAAATAGAATTAGGTTTTTTTTAATTTTTCCAAACCGACTTAAAACTAAAGTAAAACATTTTCATTGTTTCATATTAAATTTCAGTTATCTTATGTGTTCAAAGTAAACCTAATGTATCGACAAAAACAATTTAAGAAGTGATTTCTTTAATTTTCCAAGCATGGTTTCTGCCTTCCGAAATATACTTGTCATTAGGTGGCAACTCCAGTACTGGGCCAAGTTTATCATATTTATACAACATGTAATTTCAACGAAAGCAAAATTTAACTATTGTAATGGTCACTGATTAGTAAATGCTAAAACAACTGTGTTAATTATACAGATTCATAAAGTAACTCAGGTTCCTCTATCATTAAATTCATATCAGACTCAGATAGATGTTGTTCACATCAGAATCTGAATCTTCTCCAAGTAAAGAATTTTCAGAAAATGTTGCATTGTTATTTTGTTTCAATAAAAACAAAAACACAATTACTTTCAAAAAATCACTTTGACGTTTCAAAAAAGTCACATTTTGACGTTTCAAAAAAGTCACATTGGTGGAATGTCACTAATATTTTTTTAGACATTGGGACCGATATTGCTTATCAACGAACACAATATCTTCCTTGACCTCTAGAATGTGTTCCAAATTTGAAAGCTTTATCTCAAAAACTGTAGCTACTATCGCGAACCACACAGACACACAGACAGAAAACTTTTTTTTTCTCACCTTTTTTTTTTCCTCCTAATTCCTCGAGATTCCTCCAAAAATGTAAAAAAAATTTTCAAAATTTTTCCCCAAAAAAAAACCCCCCCCCTTTTTGGAAGAATAAAAAAAAATCCCCCTGTTCCCCAAAACCCCAAAAAAAAAAAAAAAAAAAACTCCCCCCCCAACCACCCCCCCCCCCCCCCCCCCCCCCCCCCCCCCCCCCCTTCCCCCCCCCCCCCCCCCCCCCCCCCCCCCCCCCCCAACCCCCCCCCAAACCCCCCCCCCCCCCAATTCCCCCCCAATAAAAAATACAATAATTTAAGAAGAAAACCCCCCCAAGAAAAATTTATAGGAAATCCCCCCGAGTTTTCCCTCAATTTAAAACCCATTTGGTCCCCCCCCCCTTGTAAAAAATTTTTTCCCCCTTTCCCCCTTTTTTTTCCCTACTTCCCCCCCCTTTTAATTTCCTTTCCCCCCCCCCCCCCCCCCCCCCTTCCCTTGCCCCCACCCCCCCCCCCCCCCCCCCCCCCCCCTTCCCCCCCCCCCCCCCCCCCCCCCCCCCCCCCCCCCCCCCCCCCCCCCCCCCCCCCCCCTTCCCCCCTTTCTCTTTTTTTTTCCCCCCCCCCCCCCCCCCCCCCCCCCCCCCCTCTTTTTTTTCTCTCCCCCCCCCCGCGCTTTCCCCCCCCCCCCCCCCCCCCCCCCCCCCCCCCCCTCCCCCTCCCCCCCCCCCCCCCCCCCCCCCCCCCCCCCCCCTTTTTTCCCCCCCCCCCCCCCCCCCCCCCCCCCCCCCCCCCCCCCCCCCCCCCCCCCCCCCCCCCCCCCCCCCCCCCCCCCCCCCCCCCCCCCCCCCCCCTTCCCCCCCCCCTTCCCCCCCCCCCCCCCCCCCCCCCCCCCCCCCCCCCCCCCCCCCCCCCCCCCCCCCCCCCCCCCCCCCCCCCCCCCCCCCCCCCCCCCCCCTCCCCCCCCCCCCCCCCCCCCCCCCCCCCCCCCCCCCCCCCCCCCCCCCCCCCCCCCCCCCCCCCCCCCCCCCCCCCCCCCCCCCCCCCCCCCCCCCCCCCCCCTCCCCCCCCTTTCCCCCCCCCCCCCCCCCCCCCCCCCCCCCCCCCCCCCCCCCCCCCCCCCCCCCTCTTTTTTTTCCCCCTTTCCCGGGGGGGGGTTGTTGGTCCCCCCCCTCCCCCCCCCCCTTTTCCCTCTCCCCCCCCCCCCCCCCCCCCCTCCTCCCTCTCTCCCCCCCCCCCCCCCCCCCCCCCCCCCCCCCCCCCCCCCCCCCCCCCCCCCCCCCCCCCCCCCCCCCCCCCCCCCCCCCCCCCCCCCCCCCCCCCCCCCCCCCCCCCCCCCCCCCCCCCCCCCCCCCCCCCCCCCCCCCCCCCCCCCCCCCCCCTTTTTCCCCCCCCCCCCCCCCCCCCCCCCCCCCCCCCCCCCCCCCCCCCCCCCCCCCCCCCCCCCCCCCCCCCCCCCCCCCCCCCCCCCCCCCCCCCCCCCCCCCCCCCCCCCCCCCCCCCCCCCCCCCCCCCCCCCCCTTTTTTTTTTTTTTTTCCCTTTTTTCTCGGGCCCCTCCTTTCCCCCCCCCCCCCCCCCCCCCCCCCCCCCCCCCCCCCCCCCCCCCCCCCCCCCCCCTTCTCCCCCCCCTCCCCCCCCCCCCCCTTTTTTTTCCCCCCCCCCCCTCCCCCCTCCCCCCCCCCCCCTCCCCCCCCCCCCCCCCTCCATTATAATGAGAAAACATAATTTTATGAAAAAAAATCTCTCCGCATGTCTGTAGTATCGCGATAGCAGTCATAGTTTTTGAGAGAAAGCTTTCAAATTTGGTGCACAATGAAAAATTCGGTGATGAACAAAATTGGCCAGATGAAAGGAGTGGGTCCACGAAACCCAAACTATTTTGTGTTTGACATTACAAAAAATATATTCTCAGTGAAAGATTGTAAATCATGTCTATTATATCAAGCGAATAAAATATATTTTCCAAGTACTTAAATAAGACTGATGTAAACTGAAATATTTTACACATTTGACCTCATAAAATGGGGTTCGGATAAATTTAATAGTTTGAGGTCGAATTTAGTTACAAAAATGTCAATGTCAACAACAAAAAATTATTAAAATATATGACATAAATTATTACTGACAGTATCAATTGACGTTGAAAATCAATTATTAAAAAATGTTAATGAAATTCTCAAGGTACGCTATTAAAATTTAATTGAGGTAAGTGAAGAATTAAACAGAATGATTTTTTTAGATCAGGATGATATATACTGGTGTAAGAAAGTTATGTGCTGACCACATCAGATATTTTGAAAAGACAATCCACTGGGTATAGGGCTAAGAAATCTAAAGTTTTTGACAGAACAGATGTCGAACGTTTTTTACTAGAAGCACCAGATGAAAAGTTTTTAATGTGGAAAGTTGTATTAATAATGGGCTTGGCTGGCGCTTGTCGTCGAGAGGAACTCTACAGTATGACCATTGATGACATTGTGAGAAAATACTGCATGCTGGTTGTTAAAATACCTGTTTCGAAGACCCACATTGAAAGGATTTTTACGGTAATTGGTGAGACAGTTAATGGAATAAATCCACCAAATATTTATGATAAATATGCAGCTATTCGCCGTACCCATGTGAATCACAAAGGGGTTATTCTTCAATATCGAAGAGAAAAATGTACGGTTCAACGAGTTGGTATTAATGCATTTTCAAAAATACCAAGTACTATAGCTAAATACATTAACTTATCTAATCCTGAGCAGTATACGAGACACAACTTTAGAAGATCTTCGGCATCATTATTAGCTGGTTCTAGAGCTGATATTCTTACTTTAAAACGTCATGGGGGATGGAAATTCTCAACAGTTGCTGAGGGATATATAGAAGATAGCATCCAGAACAAAAAGGAAATTTCAAAACAAATATTTTCAAACACTACTGCAGAAATGACTATATCTGCCGATGTAGTCGTTGGTGAAAATCAGACCAACCAACATATTAATATAAATGAATCAAATATTTTTCGCACATCTGAGCCTATAATTCCAGGAATAAATATAAATAATGTTAGTAACAGTACTATTCATATAAATTTTCGTTAAATTATGAAAAAAAATTGTTCATGAAATTTGTTAATAATTAATAAATATTTGATGTAAGAACTTTAATTTGTTGACTATTAAGTTTTAGTTCACACTGTGAAATAAAGTTTCTTTTACTTTTCTTTATTTTTCACTTGTCAATAATGACATTGTTTTGATTCATTGAAACTGTCCACAAAATGTCATTTTAGGATATGGCATATGCGAAATGTATTTTAAGTGGTTATAAACCTTAAATTTTCTCACTTCATCTATTGCAAGAAGTAGCTACCCTCAGTAACCCCTCCTCTAAAGGGTTATATGCCTTGTACAATTACTTAAGTACCTATATCTTAATTAACATTTAAATTAATTACTAATGAGTAATCAATGAAAAAATGATTACATTTAACTTTAAAATTTAATTTACGCATATGCATACTCATTAGTTTTTGCACATAAAAAGTGTAATGATATGGAAAACGTATGTCTACATACATTAAATATATTTAATGTCCGCTGTGTATTATTGCGCTAATTTCCTCGTTTCTTCTATATTTTCTAGGATGTTGCGCCTATTGCTTCATTCAGACACTAATAAAAACACTTGCTTTTTCTAATTGAATGCATTAATCGTTATTGGAAACATTAGCAATGATTTTTTAATATTTAATTACAGATGCACTAATCGTTATTGGAAACATTAGCAATGATTTTCTAATATTTAATTACAGCAACATAGCCGAACAGGAGAAATAATTTATCATAATGTAATAATAACAAAGGCCTGCAATCGAATTTCTTTAAACACACTGATTCTTATAGATTTTTTAGTGTTAATTTCAGGGAAAATATTTAAAAAAATTCCATCACCTACCATTTTTTCAAAAACTCAAATTTTAGATTTTAGTATCCTTCATTTGCTTCTAAGCAAAAAGTAACCCTGCTTCTTGTGTGAATAGGATAGCCGGGATAGGAGGCAACACTGCATCATAAAGGAGTAGTCATGTAGCTGTATTAAAACCCGGAAACACGAATATACTACGGGAAACTTTGGTTGATCCAAGGAAGGTCATTCTGTCTACACGTCATACCAAGCTTGGTTTGATGAAGCAATTAGTAAAGGTTAAGGAAAGAATTTTTGGAAAGAAATTCCCGGGGCTGTCAGAACCGAAACTGAAATAAGGTGTTTTTGTCGGTCCAAATATTTAGAGAATTTTGAAAGACAAAAATGGAAACTTTTGAAAATGAGTTCTGAAAATTTTCAAAAAAGTTGTAATGAAATTTGTTGGAAACTGCAAGGACCATAAGTTCAAGTGTATTGTAGAAAACATACTAATAAAATTCAAGAATTTGGGTGGGTCGATAAAGTTGAAAGTGCACTTCCTAAATTCTTGTTTGGACTACTTTCTCGAAAATCTTGGTGTTGTGAATAAAAGGCAGTTGGAAAGATTTCATCAAGATATCAAGGAGATCGAACGCAGATACCAGAGTAAATGGAAC
This sequence comes from Rhamnusium bicolor, assembly GCA_029963845.1. NCBI lineage: Eukaryota > Metazoa > Arthropoda > Insecta > Coleoptera > Cerambycidae > Rhamnusium > Rhamnusium bicolor. The sequence continues at coordinate 159,711 of JANEYF010001716.1, forward strand.
ATCAACATGATGTTGGATGATGCACAGAGAAGAGTCGAAAGCTGTCTACAAGAGAAAAAGTTTCAAAAGGAGCTTTGAGGGGAAAAAGAAAAGGCAGTATAAGAACTAGTAAATCCCAGTAGTGTTGAAAATAACTTTCCATCAATAACTTTGTAAATAAAATTATTTTTTAATTTTTCAAAAATAAATAAGTTTGAACCAGTACAAGTTAATCTTTTCCCATATTTTCATATCCGTTTTGTGAAAAATCCTTAAGCGATAAAAAAAAATGGAACACCAAAAAGCATAAGAATCACGTATAACATTGCAAACAATTTTAAATGGCCCAGATAATATCTCAGACGAGGGTTTTTTGCATTTATATGCGAAGCGGTTAGCCGTACGCGTAAATCGAAAAGGAATAAAGTTTTAAATACAATTTCCGATTTGACAGGACATTTTTTTGTATAAATATCCATTTTTACTGATAAAGTTTGAAACATAAAGATCTCGCTTAACTTGCGAGTTACAACATCGGTTAAATTAGAGAAAAGTTACGTGATATTCTTGCACTTAGGGTCACAGAACTTAATTGTCTGATTTGGTTCTTCAGATGTCTGGAAAAAATTGAAAAATTGGTATTTTTTTTTTCCTCCCGTATGTTGTTAATTTGCTATCCAATCTCTGTTCTGTAAAAAAATTCTTAGAAAAACGTGTTGTGTTTAATGTTTTGTGCTAGAAAAACAGATACTGAGTAAATTCCAGTCTGGCTTTAGAGAACATTTTAATTGTGAAGGCGCGTTACAGTATGTTATTAATGAATGGAAAGAAACGAAAGACAATGGGAGAATGACCGGAGTAATATTTTTAGATTTGAAAAGAGCATTTGAGCCGATAGATAGAAGCATTTTATTAGATAAACTAAGTAAATACGGCATCAGTGGAGCGGTATGGATATGGTCTGAGTGGTACTTAAATAACAGGAGGCAAAAAGTAAAGTGTGAAAATGTCACAAGAACGGAATATAGGTGTAGGAGTTCCTCAAGGAAGTATACTAGGGCCTCTGCTATTTATAATATATATTAATGATATGGCAAAAATATTTATGTACTCTAAATATAATTTTTTCGCTGACGACACCATAATTTATGTTGACGACGACAAGCCAATAGAACTAGTAAGAAAATTAAATCATGATTTAGAACAGGTGTCTAAATGGCTTGAAAAAATAAGTTGAACATTACAAAAACTAAAAGTATGATCGTAGGCAATCAACAGAAAGTTAACTATTTTAAAAATAATAATTTGTCGCTCAAGCTTCAATCAGTAAATTTAACTTTGGTATCAGAAATCAAATATCTAGGAATTGTCGTTGATTGTAATTTAAACTTTAAATGCCACGTAGACTATATATGTAAAAAAGTATCAAAAATGATCGGGGTACATAAGCGAATTAGTTGTCATCGATCCGTAAATACAAGAAAAACTATTTATAACTATCATTTTATCACATTTTAATTATTGTAACATAATATTATATATGGCTAACCAGACGGATTTGGAACGGTTACAGAAATTACAAAACCGAGCTGTGAGAGTTATAAAAGTGCAGTACACTAGAAGCGCGGATATGTTAAATGCGTTAAATTGGCTGAACATAAGGGAGTATATCAGATATAATGTCCTAATATTCATACATAAAATCAACAAAGAGACTGTCCCTGATTACTTAAAAAAACGTCCTGACAAAATTAGGTACATTACACGAATATAACACCCGTGGGAAAGAAAATTATGTAGTTAAACGAGCTAATAAGGAAACCACGCAATCTTCTGTATTCTATAAAGGAGTAGTTGAATATAACCGTTTGAATGCTGAGTTACGCAGTACAAATCTAATCACTTTTAGGATACTACTAAAAGAGAATATGATGAGGGATAACCATTGAATAAAAAATGGAGATTGGTTAATTGAAACTGAAACAAAGTGACTTTAATTTTAATTATAATAAAAATTTGTTATAATAATTATTGCATTGTATTATAAAATTGTATTGTGTTATAAAAATTGTAATGTATAATTCTATTCTATTCTAATATATACAATGTATTGTAAATAATGTAATGTATATAATGTATTTTTTTGTATAGCCTAGGGCTAAATAAACGGATTACTACTACTAATATGTTTTTATAAAATAAAAGTATTACAACGTTTCGTTCACTAAGAATCATCATCACCTTAATTTTTTTATGCCAGTCATTGAATTTTCATATTAGTAAATATATTCCTTTTTTGATTTCAGTGATATAACATAATCCTACATTAAAATTTCATTTAAGTCCTGAATTATTCAAAAACCACAAATTTCATTCCACAATTTCTTCAGTTTTTTTCCAGATATCTAAAAAACCAAGTCAGATAATTAGGTTCTTTTGTTTCTAAGATCTTAGTAAGAAAATCACGCACCATTTTTCTAATTTACCAGATGTTGTCACTCGCACGATAACCGAGATCTCTATGTTGGGAAAGTTAAAGCCGAACACTCTGTATATACATACATATTGTTTTTTATTGTATACCAATATTAACTAAACTTTCTTATCAGTACAATGCTGCGTGCTTATATCTGACCTAAAATCTAAAATATATTTTACACGCAAATGAAAATGAATAATATATATTTATTACTATTTATGAATATACTGTGGAAATTAAGTTAACGGTTTAAAATAAAAGAATATTACTGGTTAACATCTTTTATTTATTATATACCAAGCCTATTTTGCAGGTGACAAGGTATTTAAAAAAATAATAAGTTTTTCTATTAATATCCATACAATTATTGGATACTGGTTAAGGCCGTTATAGAATGGTTTGCCTTAAGACTTAAGCCGTATAACGCATAATATAAACGAAAACCAACATGTGATTTTAAATGTTCCGTTACACAACCTGTGCATAAGACAAAACAGCTTATGCAGAATGTTGACAATTTTCATACCGGTGAATTCTTATGTTTGCAATAAAATGTTGAACCACAGTAAGCAATAACCAGTAACTTATCTCTCGTTGTTGCCAGGCTTCACCCTCGGTTACCTTACAGAGCCAATACTCTGAAACGCTATTCTGAAAAGCATCAGTGTAATAGTGGCCGTGCGTCGTCGAAGCGAATTTCACCCACCCGTAATAGATACTCGAAAGGAGTTCGAATTAACACAATTAAAAGTGTATTAAAACAATATAATTATAACATGCTCGCCTAATTTTCTATTCATACTGAAAATTGTCTTGGCATTCCTTCAAGTGTCTATTACGGATAGGCGAACTGTATATCATCTTTATCTACACGCAGAAGAAAAGTTTAAGGGTATTTGATAAATATACGTGTTTCGGTTTTGAATTGAATTAGAAAAAAAAAACAATAATTTCTTTTATGTCCTCACAAGAAAAGTCTAGGGACATTTTTATGAATATACGTAATTTTTTTTTCATTGATATAGAAAAAATAAACAAACTGGTTTTTTATGTCTTGTATGATTTTGTAAAAATATTCTTAGGCTTTTCTTGTGAGTGTATACATGGAAAGAAAACTATTCTATATCAAAGTAATCGATTATTCTTAAATTTTTATACTTGTCACTAGAAAAATATTACTTGACATAATAAATTATTGTTGTTTCAATAATATACCAATTGTAAACCAAGAAGATATATTTTTGAGTTTCATTAGCGCAAGTCTTTAAGTTAATATAAAGTTTGATTCCTTCGAAGTTAAATATACTCTTAATAGTACATTTCTTTCGAGTACTGCTAACCGTGAGAGTAAGTATAAGGACATCTTGAAGAAAATTCTTATTTAAATGTTTTTCTTGACATCAGAATACTACTCTTAGAATAAAACTACCAACAACTTTGCTGGACTTTCCGAAGTCATTGATATTAATTTATTATCAGTGTAGAATTAAAGTTCTTTGTTCTTGCCAAAAATGTTAAACTAACATATTAATTATTATGTATTTTAGCTGCCTATTTACAGTTTGTATATATGCATGGAAATTTTGCGAATAATTAAATGGGCTTCAAAATTTCGGTTTTATATGTACAAAACTTGTTATGCCATACCTGTTTGAAGTTCGAGCATACTTTTCTATTATATAGTTAGCTACAATGATTTGTTTAAATTATTTATACTTTAATAACATAAATAATTGTTTTCTAGGTCAAGAAAATTAACTAACGTTGGAGAATTTACTGGAAATTTCAGAAGAACAGATTATAGAACTTATTTTTCAAATCGGAAAGAGAAAAAAATTCATAAAACACTTAAAAGCACATAAAGAAATAATGTGCCTTCCTGTGGTAAATTTGAAGTCTCATATACAGTGTGTTTACGAATGGACTTATACTTGTAAAATTTCTTGTTTTTGGTTTCTTAATACAACGCCATTCTTCATAAAAATTTCTTCTAATTCTGAACAGTCCTTAGCCAATCCCAGAAATTCAAATTTGATTTAAATAATTTATCAGTTTTATTTAAACATTGTCTGAATGTTATATTTGTGGCATTCTCTAAATTTTTCCTTTTAATTTTTTTGGACTTACTACTACATGAATAATTCTTCGTTATCTAAAAAATATAATTAGTTACCCAGTATGTTACTGGAAAAATAAACCTCTGCGCTTGTGACTTTTCGTCAAAAGATTAAACAGATGGTGTTTTTTGAAAATTAATATGAGACAAAAAAATAATAATATAATTCCTTACCGTTCCAAAAAACACCGTCGTCTGACTAATCTTTTAATCTATAGTCTCAAGCGCAGAGGTTTATTTTCCAGTAACATACTAGATAACTGACTATATTTTTTAGATAACGAAGAAATTCATGTGGTAGTAAGTTCCAAAGGAAAAAAAGGAAAAAGTTTTATTTAAATAATACAATTGTTGAACGAAATGAAATTTATCCTCACATTAAGTGGTAAATTTAATAGATCGCAATATTAAATCAAGAAAGAAAAGATTTCAGTCAACATCAAATATTTATTCATTTATTCAAGAAATTCATCAGTTCTTTTAAATAATATAGTTGTTGAACGAAATGTCACAGTTCGTACATTAAGCGATAATGTAACAGATCGCAATAATCTCTACTTTTGAACTGAATAAATGAAATCTTATTTTAAGTATAAGTTAGTATTGAATATTGTTCGAAACTTCCTCTTAGCTGAAGTAGAATCATTATTCTAAAGTTAATAATTAGTTATCATTAAAAGAAGGCGACTAAGATAATGACTTTTAAGAATTACGTTTTCCTTGATGGAAAAATATCTATTCTTGCGGATATATGAGTACAATAATGTCTTAATTTAAAAATAGTAGTCTTAAAAATAGTTCAGATTTTTTTCAATGTATTAGCGACATAATAAATAAATGTAAAATTAACATTTATTGCAGTCATAGTGAGTAAAATTTTGCTCCACCACCCGGAGATTTTTGAGGCGACGCCGATGCTATGATATAACTTTTGATGCTGCCATTTTTTCTCAGTAATCAAGGGTTTATGATTTAATCAAATAAATTTTTATTTACGAATGTTTATTGCTTGGTAACGTCACTAGACAAATTAGTGATCAAAATTACGAGCCCGTAGCACGAGGGATTTTGCAACTAAATTTGTCGAGAGACATTACTAAGCAATACATCTTAAGTGTTTTTATTCACACAAAATCTTAAACATGAGATATATTTGAATTGACTATTTCCCTAATAAACAGCCACATTTATAATTCAACACAATTCAACATTTATAATTCAACACAATAAATATTATTATATTTATTGACACTTATAACCAAAACGATTAATTTTAGTTACGTCAAACAAAAAATTAATATTTATTTTATTGAACGATTTCTATGAATTCATAATATCAATAGAATTAATTTAAGTGGCAATAACCTAAGGGAGTTTTTAGAAATTTTGCCGCTAATAAAGCTTGTGATAAAAATTAGGCAACTTTATTGGATGTAGTTTACGTATGGGAAATAGTTAATAAAATTTTATGGAATCTGCAAGGTATATCCCAGTAAACGCACATTAGAAAGACGTTTATATAATGTCGAAACGTCATTTGAAAAACGTTTCTTTTTTACGTACAAACAACTTAAAAATTTCGCGGTGTTACACGTTTCAGATAACGAAATTATAAACGTTTAATATTAGTATACGTAAAACGAATATGTCAGATATTTCCAAAACGTTTTAAAAATGTTTCTTTTCGACCTCAATGGACTATTCAGTTGATACGGACGTTTTATGAACGTTTAAGAGAACAGTTTTATAAACGTTTTAAATAACGGTAATTTAATGTTGTGAAAACTGTTAAAAGGACGGTCAATATTTTTCGTGAAAAAATCACGTATTTTTAACGTTATGATAGACCGTTATTTTTTCAACAATAAATGAATGATTGATTTTCTAACCTAACACGAATTATCAACCGCAATGACACGTTGAGAATATGTTTTAAAAACGTATGTGTGTTTACTGGGATTTATTATTTGGACAAAAATTCTTTTTTTAATATTATGGCTCATTTCGAAAATAAAGTTTTAAACCAAACAGGACTAAACGTCAAATATGAAATTTGAGCTCAACAATTTTTAATCGTTTACAACTGCTCTCCACATAAAGTGGGAACCTGGGGTGTTAAAACTTGCTGACTTTATATCGCAGCTTCTATTTAACCAAACATATATAAGGGATGATAGAATTAAATATATTAACAGTTTTCCATTTCCAAGAAAACTGTGACGAATTGAATTCCTGCATACAAATTACAAAAAAAAAATTGGAAAGTATTGAAAAGTAACTTAGTTATTAAATTTTTTGAAAAATGTTCACATTTGTGTTCGGTATGATTTGTTTCTTGATCTACCGTTGAAATCTCCAAGAGTTCATCCTTAGCTATCATTGTTTATTGTCAAATATTAAAAAAATTTTGACATTTATTGTATCTATATTTTAATAGTTATTTTTGGTTGTTTTTGAAAAATCAAAAGATATAATTTATTAAAAAATGGAAAATATAAAAATTGTTGACTATACCACAGACCCAATGGAAATACATTGTTGTTTAAACATGTATATAACGTTAATTAACGTTTGCGTAACGTTAATTAACGTTATATAAACGTTTAACCAACAATATGTTCCCATTGGTTATGTATACAAAATGTTGAAACACCTACCTGGTGATTGGTTACTGATCCAATTAAAAGGCAGGCTGTAATAAAATACCGCCTAAACAACCCCCACATGATCAGCTTGAAGACGTCTAAGCCCCATTTATGTCACATGATACCACACTGTTGCACTTTTTATTATTAAGATTAGTTCTGTTGCACATGTTCTTCCTGTGCGAAAACTGTATCGCAATACGTGTATTTTCTGAAACAAAAGAAATTCATTTAAAGATATTGCAGAATTTCCTTCAGTGAAGGACGATGCTTAATTTAAATTATTGTTCTTCCAACTTTTAAGCAATATAGAATAACACACTGTCCGGCCGGTGAAAGAAGGCACGCGCAGTAAAGGAGTCGCCATAATTAAGTACCTTCCTTCAAGGGGGGTGACAGTCAACAAATCATGATATTTAGATCAAAACTTGACAAAATATGAAGTTAGTAAATTATCCAAATTTAATTTTTTCAACTTAAGACGTTTCGAATTTATTGCCAAACAACTATGTTGTACTTACCCCCTTTAAGGGGTTGTAGTTCCCTTATGAACTAATTTAAGTCAAATGTTTGTAAACAAAACAACGTATTTTTTCTAGTTCTATCGCTCCCTTGAGAAAGGGTATTGCTGGGTATTGTAATTATTTTACTATATCAATTAATTTACTATTTATCATGGAGGGTAAAAATATCGGAACCGTTAAATAAGTATATGCATACTCTACTAAATGTAAAATAGTTATTCCTATTTAGTTCTAGTAAAATTATGCATTTTTGACATTGTTAATAACAGTTATTTATTTTTCAACAACCGTTTAATATTGTTTAATGCAGTTAAAATTATTTATCACCGGTATGTTGTTTATTTCGTTTATGAATCTCATGGGCATACCCTGTATAGTTTAAATGTTTACTGATGTCAAATATTTAAACCCCCCGAACTGTTATAAACAATTGTTTAACGTGATACGTATAAATTATTGTATCTAGTGATTTAAACTAAAATATATTAAATTTCTCGTTTTAGACGGATATAAGTTTAAATTCATAAACAGGTGTAAAATTGTTGATTATTGAATATATTGAATTTACATGGAATCGTATCTACGGATTCTTGATTTTGCGATACATATTAATGTTTAAAAACGCTTCTGCAATAAGGATTCTGTGCTAGAGGTTCGTATAAAATTTATTATTAATCATTTTTTTTTAATTTTAAGATTAAATTAATACATCAGAATTAATTTTTAATCAGTGTAAACTCATGTACATAAATGTGGAATTTTTTCGTGCTATCTATTTTTTTTCTTTTTTTTTCCGTTTAGGCGTTTTTGTTCCCCTCGTGTTTTTGCATGGTTTTTACTGTGAGTCAAGGAATTGAATGCAGGTTAATTTCGATTTATGTAATATTTACAACCCCGAGCTGTTTGTCACTTTTGAAGAAGACGTCCAGGACTAGGCCGTCCGACAAAGTACGCCGCTACACAGCACCAAGCGTCCTGCTTTCGCTGGAGCCGGCTAAGTACCCCATTGTGGGAATTTTCTTTAGCGGTTTTTTCGTTTAAAGCTATTTAATTACATAATCTTATTGATAAAGGCTATCATAAAGAATAAACTTATTTTTGTATATATATTGCAGAAAAGTTTCAGAACTAATTATTTTATTAATACGTAATTAGCAACCCCTGTATGTATATAATAATATTAAGGTTACCTATATTAATTTACAGTTATTAATACCAGCAAATATTCATACTCTAGATATATCCTAACTTTCTATATATAATTTTTTTGTTCCTGAACTAGGACAAAGTATTTTTCCCATACTTTCATCCCAGTTTGGTTACTCTTGCAAGAGCTAGGTTTTACATAATTATATAAATTTTAATATTTATATGCTCTCTTAAACTAATGCATGTGTTAGCCATTTGACAGCTATTCTAATTTGTTTCTAATAAATTCTAAATTAAATATCATTTTATATTTCTCTTTTATTGAAAACTACAATTATTGCTTACCTGCTGGCTGGATACTATAAAGAGGCAATTTAGTAATTTGGTGTCTCTAGGTTGGTTAAAAAAAAAGAAAAATATATATTTGGGAGAAATAAATTACTTGGCGCCCTGTAAAATATAGAACTACTCCCACGCCCTAAAGCCGCCGCTGAGTGAACCAAGGGCCTTATATGTATAAAAAAAAGTTACTATCTATTCTAGCCAAATATACGTAACAAACGAATAGTTAATTAAAATAGGAATAATTAATTAGTTAAACACTACAAAAAGAATTCATAGTAATATTAATTAAGGAATGAAAGTTATGTATCATTTAGCCGTTTAGATCGATTCTTTTATTTTTCTAGGAAAATATTATTTAGTTCGTAAATTAAATTCATTTTTAAATTGTACGTGTAAAACCTCAATCTATATTGAAAAAAATCGCAAGCCTGAAACACAAGCAGAGATAAGGTACTTTTTATACACATTTCGAATCATTTTGACTCTCTCAGTTGTAAGCCACACTGATTGTTGACAAAAAACTGAAATAGTATAAATTCAGACGCATAGAGCTCGAAAAGACTGTGGAATCTCGATGCTCAATAGAATATTACACCCTGGTTCGTATAGCCAGTTCCTACCACTATAAAGCGCACCAATATGTTAGTTCGTGCAAAGAGAATTTAAAGGATATTCTCATTGGTTCGTGGTATAAATTGACGAGTTAAACTACATCAAAGAAATGGACAAATCGTACCAGGGTACGAAGTTTCTCGTTGTATCATGGTAGAACAAACATTTTACACCGTGATTTAACGCACAAAGTCAAGATTATACTTTGAAATAATTAAAATGTCATTATTTCGTTCCATTGCCCTTGCCCATCGTTTCATTTTCGATCACTGACCTTGAACTGTGGCCTTCATAACATTCAAAATTACAAAAAAAAGAACACTTTAAATTAGTTACGTCACAAAAAAGTCTATCATTTAATTGAATTATGGCGCAGGATGAAATATTTGTGTTGCAATATCAACGCGTGAACATCAATATAGCTTTTAAATGACATGATTTATTTTCTAATTTCAACTAATTCTAGCTATTAATTCATACCACAGTACAGCGCTAAGTTTTGTATAATAGTATGGTTTGTTTCTCATTCTAAGGCGTTTTCATATGTCAGTGTATATCACGATACAACGCGACATTTCAACACTATGTGTAGGGACTGGCTATACGCCACGCGGACTACTAAGAACCCCTGGACATTTTCAGTCTTCACTGCAACTATCCGAGACCCTATTGTCCGTTAATAGGACAAAATACTGTTCTTGGGCTATAAAAAAGGAAGTGGCGCCCGAGAAAACCGAAACCGACAAATACCGCCGCCGTTTAGAGTATCACAAGTGATGCTTTTTCTACAAAGGGAAAAAACATCACAAATGTTCTTTGAGTATATAATAAGTAAGCTCAAGGTTCTTTTTTTCGCAATCTGTGTTCATTTGCGTATCTTGTCTACAAAGTTACATAAGGCTTAGGAATGCTGTATATTTGATACGCATTTCAGTATCAAGTAGACATTCTCAGGATATGACTGATTATACTTGTTTAAGTGTGAACTAACTACCTATTATATTTTAAAATTGACCACGGTGTTGTTTTAGTTACTAAAGTTTTGTGGAAGAGCTATAAATATTATTAATACATTTTTTGTACTATTTATAAACAACACTGTTAAAAAAAACTCGTTATTTAAATTCGTTCAAGGTAAATGTTTACAAACAAATATTCCAAATGTGGGTTACAACTATTGTCTGTATATCAAGATGATTAAGAATAAATTTTGCATTGGCTGCATAAAGTATTAGTGGGTGGAAAAAAGGCCACGTAAAACATATAAAGTGTACACAATATTTTTAATATTAGCAGACAGAATCTCATTAGAGTGAAACAGACTATAAACTGCTCAATGCATTTCAGTACATGGAGTAATTAGTGTAGGTGGACTTCTATTTCTATTTCACTGTTTACGGAAAGGTCAAGTTAAATAACGACTTTCTGCGAAGAAAATACAGTACCATATTATGAAGTTTTAAATCTGTGTTAAAGCGCTGTATTCATCAAGTGGCCTACATAAATTTGTAAATCGCTTTTGCACCCTCTCGTAGATATATTTACAGCAGCCAAAGTAATACAATCACAACCGTTAGGGCAATAATTAAGACAAGGCAGCAACCACGCGTAGGAACTAATGTGTTTCAGATTTAAAGTACAGATAGTAATGGGAGCACACTTAACTGAGTTCAAAACAACCCCAAATTTATACTTGGATGTTAACCGCTTTTGAGATACAGGGTTTTATGGTTTTTGATTAAAACTGTAGTAGGCCATATTTCTGGAACGGCTTTAAATACTTATTATTTAAGTAAAATTAATAAAGTAGTGATGTAAGTTAGATGATTGCCTAATTTATATAGAATTTAAAATTTGGTCAATCATTATTTTTGAAATTTTATTGGAGAATAACCTTAAACGTGACATCAAATATTATGACATTATATTATACACTGATCCATTGCCAAAATATGATACACAAGGTGATGTTATTGTCACTGAGAGCAACATTATAAAAGTTGAGTCCGGTCCTGGAATTTTTCCAAAGTGAATTACGATTTTGAGTATAACATTTGTATAAAATTTTATTCAAATATTTAAAGCCGTTTCAGAAATATGGCCGACTACAGTATTCGTTAAAAACCATAAAACGCCCTGTATCTCAAAAAACGATTACATTCAAAGGTAAGTTTGGGGTGTTTTAAACTTAGCTAAGTGTGTTCTATCTCCCATTACTCTATGTGACTTTAAATCTGCGATACCCTGTATATAGTTTAGGGAATGATGTTTTGGTGCAGTTTCGAATTTTTTTGTTCAGAGGATTAAGTAAGATTGAGTTTCACATTGTAGTTCTCCACGAAACACCGAGACACCATATACTGCACCAGGCGCGCGTTTCGCCAACCAAGTTGGCATAATCTGAAGATGATTAAAACTTAGTTTTAATAATCTCCAGATGATGCTAACTTGGTTGGCGAAACGCGCGTCGAATGCAGTACATGGTGTTTTAGTGTTTCGTGAAAAACTTCTTCAGTGTTATCTTCACATCAAAGGTTCCAACCCACTTCAGGACAAGGTTGTGTTTTTATGTTTTATAAGGGATTAGGCTAGGGAGGGAACGAGTCTCTGGAGTATGTATTCATTTAGGATGGGTGTGCCGGTTGTGTTATGTATATTATAATCAGTTGGTGTTTAGTGCTACTCTCAGTATTTTTTTTGTTTTGTTGGGGAGATTAGCGGATATCATATTGGGGATGCATAGGTAAGGATGGAACGTAGGTAGGATTTGTACAAAAGTGTGGCGGTTGGAGGCGGTGAATTTATAATGACCGAATATAAGGGTGAAAGTTTGGCATCGTATTTCAGTTTGGTATTTGGTAAGTGTGTTTTGAACATCATTTTTTTATCTAAAGTCACGGCGAAGTATTGAATTTCCCTCGACCACTCAACCCTCGCGACCAAGGATTTTTATTTTGGTCCTGGGATTTATCTTTCGTTTTGTGATTATTGTTGTTTGTGTTTTTTGTGCGTTGATGTATAACTCCCACTTGGAAAAGTAGGGGGTTACAACAATCGCTATTCGGTCAAAACCGACCACACACATTTGAACTAGAACGGACTACTATTCTATTTAAGCGTGACAAACACACAAACAACAGACATAGATTATCTCAGAATTATCGTTTTTGAGTATAAAATATCTTAAAATATGTGATGCCATTGAAATAGAAAGATCAAAATATTGTATTCGTAAATGAAAGCAAAATTTTCTGTCTATAATATTAAAAATATATTATACTTTTTAAATCATATCCGCATACTGAATGTTGTGTTTTTGTAAATTGTCTTAATTTCCTCTTTTCCATTATTGAAATTTTCCACCAGAATAAGTGTGCGTAGAAGAACTAACCATTATTTTTAAACAATAAACGAATCGTGTTGTAATAAAACGCCTCGGCAGTCATTAACTTGACCTTTTCCATTTCTAAATTTGTTGATATTGAATGAAACACGGTCTCGCCTAGACTAAACTATATACAGCTGACATTGATTTTACTTTTATTGTTATTGTTTTGGAGTGTTGCAAAAGTAGTTAATTCCTTATTATTACCTGACGGGACGATTACCAAATGAATGAAGCTGATGAAAGTTAAATAATGTATGGAATATAATAAGAGGCACTCTTTTAGATGTAACAACTGTTGCATATAATATATTAAAATATATAATTATTAAAATGAAATCCGTATTAAATGATCGTTTATTGTTTAAATTTCTGTTTTACAACGCATCATATACCGTCTGCATTATTACGGCATTGTTAATTTTTACTATCAATGATAATCAAAAACAAAAACAATTATCTCATTTTAAATAAAATGCATATTCGGTAGACCGATGAAATTATAGGAGAAACTGATGTCTATTTTTTTATTTGTTTTATTTGTACAAAATAGTAGGTACGTACAGAGTGGGCAAATTTCGATGTTTGTATAGGATAACTCGGTAACTGTAAGAGATACAAAAAAATGGAAGACAAATTCACTAGCGAAAACAAAAATTTGCTATCGTCTTTTGTTTTAGAGTTATACACAAAAGTTCGATTTTCGACATTTAGACACATGCCAATATCTTGGTTGTTTGTAAAGTTATGAAAAAACAACTTTTACATTCCTGTGGCACTTTTTTCTGTATAATACAGTGGCGTCGAGAAAATTGAAAAAAAGGTGCAATTTCGAGTTATGACATACGCTGTATTTTTTTAAATGGAAATCATAATTGGCTATGGCTTAGTTAAAAAGGAAGTTTTTTCTCTTTCAAACTGTTATCATATGTGGGGTAATAAAACTATTTTTAAGAGATTAAAAGAAAATCTCATTAATTGTGGGTCCTTCAACAAGCCATGACCATAAGATTACAACATTGAAAATGCTGAAGAAGCTCTTATAACTGTAATTATTAGAATGGCGATTGCAAATCCTTCAATTTCATGTCGTCAAATTAAAGCTGATTCTGGGATTTCAAGACGTCGAGCTTTGGGTATTCTGAAGACACACAAATTCAGAACTTATATAATGAGCAAAAAACATCACCTGCAACCAACTGATCTTGAGCGACAATTGGAGTTTTATATATGGTAACGTCAAAAGAGTAAACAAGATCCATTCTTCTCTAGAAATGTAGTTTGGACAGATGAAGCCTACATTAGCAGTGCATGAATTTTCAACAGGCATAATGAGCACTATTGGCCTGATATGAACCCTCACTGTACCGTTGACGTGCGATCTCAGGGAGGCTTTGGTTTTAGTGTTTGGTGTACTCTACGTGGGAATCGTGTTTAACATATCACATATATCAAGAAAATCTTAATGGCCAACGGTACTACGAAATCTTAAACCAAAAAGTTATTGAGGAATTTATAAACAATCTACCCATACTTGAGGCATGAAATCCGTTCTTCCAACAACATGGTGCACCACTTCATAATATCAGGACCGTTTCTGAATTAATAAATACCAATTTTGGGAATAACTGAATGGGAAGTAACGGACCAGTGAGGTGGTCACCACGATCACCTGACTTACCGCCACTGGATTTTTTCTTTTGAGGCCATATTAAAGACAAATTATACAAGAAAACCAGTACCGACATTAATGAACTCAGACAAAATTTTATAGACTGTGTGAATTCCATTTCATATCTTCATATTTATAATGCAGTTCCACTCTGAACTTAGCACTTTATGAAGAGGTGTAATTTATGCACCGAACGTAACGGACATCAGTTTGACATTTACTTTATTTTGAATTTTTTCTTTTTTAATTGTAATGTATTATAAAACTAAATATAAATTTCTGATTTTTTGATCACGGCTTGTTGAAGGACCTACAATTAATGAGATGAGATGAGATTTTCATTTAACCTCTTAAAAATAACTATATTCGGTTGTTTTCTTTCTGCATAGCGATTGAAATATATTTCGGATACAATATCAAATTGTTATTACTTTGAATAAAGCATTCTAGCATATCATATTTCTCGTAATTTTCGTAGGACATCTTCACTTTATGCCATAACTCGAAATTGCACCTTTTTTAAAAATTTTCTCAATGCCACTGTATTATACAGAGAAAAGTGCCTCAGGAATGTAAAAGGTGTTTTTTCACAACTTTACAAACAACCAAGATGTATCTAAAAATCGAAAAATCGAACTTTTGTCTATAACTCGAAAACAAAAGACGAGAGAAAATTTTTGTTTTCGCCAGTGAATTTGTCTCAGAAAAAAGAGAACGTGTCTTCCATTTTTTTGTACTTCTTACAGTTATCAAGTTACCCTATACGAACATCGAAATTTGCCCAACATGAACATAAGAAAAATATACGTTTACTCATCAGAGCTACATTTTGCTTCATATATGTAAATCATTCGCAACTTACGTTGAAAAGAAATAATAGTTTATCGTAAAAAATAAATATTTTCTTGATAAATCAAATAGAAAAATTCTCATAAAATTCCTTTATTAATGTGACCGGTTTCGTGAACAAATTAATTACTTCACATCATCAGACACAGGACTACAATAGAAAATGAGTATGGTGGTTACATACATACATAAATAAATGTTAATAAGTTAATAAAACTTAAAAAACAGGAATACAGAAGACAATTATTTCAATTTTTTACTAGTAAAAACTAATTGGTAAAAAATTTTTAATAAAATTTTTGTACAAGAAAGATTGAAATTATTTAAATTGATCAGGATTACGTTAGTTTAAAATTATAATAATAACTAACGTAATCCTGATCAATTTAAATAATTTCAATCTTTCTTGTACAAAAATTTTATTAAACATTTTTTTACCAATTAGTTTTTACTAGTAAAAAATTGAAATAATTGTCTTCTGTATTCCTGTTTTTTAAGTTTTATTAACTTATTAACATTTATTTATGTATGTATGTAACCACCATACTCATTTTCTATTGTAGTCCTGTGTCTGATGATGTGAAGTAATTAATTTGTTCACGAAACCGGTCACATTAATAAAGGAATTTTATGAGAATTTTTCTATTTGATTTATCATGAATAATTACTCATATGGGATCAACCTACCTACGTTACAAAATATTTTCTTTGTTGTTAAATTTTTAAAAATTGTAACTGTTTCAAGTGTGAAACGATCACTTATAAAACTGAAACTTATGAAAAATGATGAAATTCTATGCTGTAGCAGAGTATCTGTCTAGATTAGCCATATTATCCATAGAACACGATGTGGCTAGAAAATATAGACATTATTATTAAATTCATTACACATTTTGTAATTTTGAGAATGCCAGAAAAGTTTCAATATAGAATCAGAAGGAAACCAGTTTATAATTACAATTAAATATGTAACTACTGTAATACTGCAACTATTATGTATTGTGTAAATATTGTTTATTTACTGTGTTAGAATGTTATTTCTTTTTACTGAACAAATTAATTATTATATTTTATTAATAACAAAGGTAGGTTGGTAAAAAAAAGAAGCTAATCTTTGCAATGACAAATCAATTTAGGAACCCGTAGCTACATTGCCCACGGACCTGGCCCTCTAAAGTTACACCACTGGTAAAACACTTTTATTATTTAAGACAGTCCACAACGATAATGTAATGAATGATACAAATGGAAATTTGTAGAAATGAAAACCCTCTATTAAAGGATATTGTCTATAGTTATTTATTTGTGGCATCCTATAATGCTTTTCTCACCTTCTTTGGGTATTACGTCATTATTAGAGGACCCACGTGATAAAGCACCTTATTCTAGTAAACATTAGATAATGTCTAATTTTAAGCATTCCTGTCAGATTTCTAATTGTCCATCCAATTTAGATATTTTGTATCATTCTATACAATTCTTTCATATTTTATATCTTTAATATTTTATACGAGTTTTTCAACTGCTATCTCACAGTTGTTTGTAGTTTTGAAACACTTGCCTAGTTTCGTTAGAATAAATAATACAAAGACATGCTAATAATAAATTTATTATTAGTTTTCTTTAATCAATAATCCATAACCGTACAAGGGAATTCTGTCTCAAATAGTAGTATGTTGCAGAATGGACGGAAAATAGAAAAAAATCAATGAAGACAGTAATATAAAAAAATTGTATTTTTTACAATGGGCAGTTTATTGCCAATTTACAACGAGTGAATTTTATTTTAAGTACAGGCTGGAGATGAAACATAGTCACACGGAAATTAAATACAAACATACGAGAATAAGAAACATGATTGGCTAATGAATATCAGAACTTCATTCATGGTAGAAAAAATAATCGACAGAACAAAGGCATAATCAGCGAAATAGAAAAGATGATTGGGTAATGAAATTAATGTCATTATTTCGATGTACTTGGATATTGCCTTTGTCACAAAATTTTTAAATAATACTAAATTATCTGAAACTGCCAAATGTTTAGGAACGCACGTACAATAAACTGACATATTTATTTTGTGTGTATTAAGTTCCTGCAGCTGACAACTGTTTCCGGTCAATTTTTTGAGTGGAAATATATATTTACTGGTTTAGCTCGATAAAGTGACATAAACGATTGGAAAGTATTTTCCGAACTCTTACGTCACTTTTTGATTGACAACAATTGGGTAGGTACCTGGTATATAGACAGCGGCGTCTGATATCTGTCAGTTGAATTTTATGAATTTAGTTTACAAAAGATTTCAGGTTAAACAGTGTTTTGAGAATAGCAAAAACGGTTGTAGAAAAAATATTGTACGTAACACCGGGAAAGTGTCTCTACTAGGCTGCCAGCTTGACCAGTAAAGAATCGCTTTTTGATTTTGTTACGTAAATAACTATTACAATATTACTAATAAAATCATGTTATGTTTACATACTCTTAGACTACTCACGGAGAAAAACATTTTGGCAAATTTTGCACACGTTGTGGAATAAAGTCTAGTTGTATTTCTTTCAACAACTGTAAAATTTCACAGAAAAATGTACGAGAAAGTTATTTCAAAAATATATTAATTTGCACCAATTGTTCCTCTCACTTTTTTTAACATCAATCTGGAGTTTAAGTTTTACAGTTGCGATGAAATGTCAAAAATTTTTTCTCTATGTGATTATTGAGTATATCTCTTAGGCAGCATTTTTATAGGAACTTTTTATTATTTTTGATCGGAGAACTTGCTGGTGAATTATTGCACGCTAATTTCAGGACACCCTGTGTATTTAATATATTTAAAAGAACAATATCATTATGAATATTTTAATATATTTGTTTCATCAATGCGTTTATTTGTAAATATATATCTGATATGCCATATACAGGGTGTAACTTAAGTACATTGAAATTTTTCAGGGTGGCAGTCCTTCATATAAGTAGGTGCCCAAAAATGTTCGCTACACAATTAACCAGTGGCGGAGATATGAGTAATCAGTACCATAAATTTGAAAACAAGTTGTTATTTTTGCATTATCGGTGGAAACAATTGAAAAAAAAAATGCTGTGAAACTATGAGAGATAGCAAAAGAGTCGAAAATGCAATTATTGATTATAATTGAATGACTTATCTTAAGATGTGATCGCTTTTAATTTTCTACAGGGCGTTACTACTTTTTTTTCAAATTTATGGGGGTGAGCGTAGATCTGCCTTAATAATACTCGTATTCTATACGAAAATTAAGCAACGGTAGTCGCAATCAGTAATTTGATGGTAACTCAAGTAAAATTCGACGACCTAATTCTGTCTTCTAGCGGTTTGTATATCAGTGTATACGCAGGAGCTATACAATCTTGGGCGAGGGTTGTGTAGATGATACACCATCCTTTGGAAGGGATTTAAAGTAGCAAGCTTGTCTATTAAATGTTAGGCAAGTAAAAAAATCCCTACTCTTTGACAGAGAAGAAGTTCGACAAAATTTCTAGGTTGGGAGTGGCTTGTCTCCTGTCGTCGGTTGAGGGCAGACAGTTGCTGGTTTACAGACGGCTCCAAAACTCCTGAGGGAACAGGAGCAGGAGTACATATCTACAGACCACGGGTGAGAATATCCACAAGCCTAGGTACTAATGCACCTATTTTACAGGCCGAGGTTCATGCCATTGAACTGTGTGTGCGAAGGCTGGAATATATGCATCTTACACGCAGATCAATTAAAATTTTTTCAGATAGCCAAACAGTTATAAAAGTTCTTGGCTCCTACCGCTGTAATTCCAGAACTGTATGGAACTGTCAGAAGGCTCTAAATCATTTGAGCAAAAACAACAAAGTGACTCTGGTCAGGATACCCGGCCACTCTGATATGGAAGGTAACGAAATAGCCGACTCTTTGGCCAGGGAAGGAGCAGGATCACGAATCATCGGACAAAGAACCGATATTTGGCATGCATATCTTCAAGTACTGCTAAGATGGCTATCTCAACCTGGACTGAAAGGAAAACTCTCCAGTCTTGGCAAAGTTACCAGGATTACTTCGTTTGAAGGAGTTTATAAAATACCCTTTGAAATCAAGAACTAAGAAACTTTTAGAGTTAAATAGGGTAAACTTGAAAACTTTAACAGGCCTATATACCGGGCACTGCCGACTAAACTATCATCTGCATAGACTGGGTTTAGCGGAAAACGCCGAATGAAGTCTATGATTGGAGGATGATAAGAAGGCAGACCACGTCTTATGTACCTGTTGCGCTGTGAAGAAGATCCGATTCTCAATATTTGGCAAAGATCAACTACTGCCAGAGGATCTGGACACATTCTCATCCAATTCTCTCGCCTGCTAATGACCGCAGTGGAGGGTCCACAAGGACCCACTCACAATAACCTAACCTAACCTGTCGTCGGTGATTGGTCCTGGTAGTGGAAATAAGCCAACGTAAAATAAATCATTAAAAAAAATCAAATAACTGTACGGACAACCCATGTCTGCGTTAATTGTAGAGCGTGATACAACTACACCTTAAGGCATCCTATCTAAGTGTACCGCGTACCAAATTTGGTTTAAATAGCTGCACTAATAACGACAATAGAAGAAAAATTCGATATTTTTTTGGAAATTTCTACACCCCGTATTTTAAACCATAAATAAAGATTATTATTTTCAAAGATTATATATAATCTTTGTTATAATCAATTATGCAATTTTAACTTCAGATGCTTGCAGACCCTATGATGGCTAGCAGGCCAACAGTGGTAGCTCTTTCTTTCATGATCAGACTTATATAGGATTCCACGATTCCATTTTCTAAACATTCACTTGTTTCAGTAAATAGTGAACAGGCAACTATTTGAATTAGTTTAGACTTTTTTTATGTTTAGTGATGGAGAGATAACTTTCAGCATGTTTAGATTGCATTTCAGATGACCATATTTACGTTGGAATGATGTACGACGGAACATTACAAAACACAGCGAAGAGAAAGAGCAATTCGTTTAAGTGTGACCATAAGCACTGAATCTGATTAAATGGACGATAATAACAAAATAATTTATATACTCAGTAAATGAAAACAAAACTTTCTACTTACAAGGTGACCTATATAAAATAAAGTAAATATTTACATATTTTTAAACATATTTTTGGTGTTACCAAAAATGGTGTTGCGTAATAACGCACAATAGTTATGCATGAGAATCAAATTATTACACAATTGAACAACTTTAAACAAAACTCTAACATATTTACGCGTTAACTAAAATTTAAATGAGCCATATAATTCTTATAATATTAAATAAGTAAAAGATATTATACATACGAACTTTAAATTAAATTTAAAATTTCTTATGATGAATTAATTTGTATGAAAGAACTAAACTAATTGCACCTAATAATAATTCAATTTGGATATTGTCGACTGCGTATACTTCGTTTAACAAAGATTTTACATTAGTTCATGAAAATTTACTTTTATTTTGCGTTTGTTTCTACCTTGTATAGTTTCAAAATTTTGAATGCATGCGAAAAAATATTAGCATTTGATACAATTGCTATATAATAGAAATAGCATACAACATGAACATTTCACATTGTGCCAGAATTGTTTGAAATATGACCAAAATTGGAAAAAAATATAATGCTTTTTATTTTATTTTTTATATTGTCAAAGCACATTCATGAACTTATCGTACGTGAGTTCTGAGAGATACTTGCATATACACTGTGTCTCAGATTGGAGATGGATATATCGCTATATTGTTTATTAACGGAGATGATTATATGGGAAAAGTTTTGCCGATTTTTATGGCCACCGCGAATCTGTGTTCAAATTTTATATAACACCCATAGTTTTTGAGTGATTTTCCAAAAAACTGGAAGTTTGCCATTTTTTTTTGTTTCCTCCATGATTTCTTGAACCTGCAACAGGCAACTGTGAGAGCACGAATTCTAGATCCTAGTGGTTCGACGCCAGTATTTTTACTTGCTAAAATGACGGTGAAATGGAATGAGAAAAAAATTTGCCCACAAAATTAATAAATAAGAGGTACCTTACAACAAATAAATTGTAAAACATTAGAGAAATTATTTATGTAAAGTAAAATATTTTATTTAAAATTTAAATAAATATGAATCAATCTAGTCTAGTTATTACGAGTATTATTTATTTATTTGTTTCGTTTTTATTTTCCATTGCGGGCCTAGCTTCTCATTTCTTAACAAACTTCCTGATCTAACTGAGTGATAACTAAAGCTGGCATTTTGCTGTAAATCCACATTGGTGTATATGTGGGGGGCGACACATGTTTTTTTAAATTTGTATTTGAGAAGGACCAATCAACGTCGACAGATGTAACTGGCGCATACTTAAAATGTATGAACTTTTTGAGAGACCACATTTATTTCTACTTTGCCATTTTAAAAGGCCATTTCAGGTGTGACATATGCCACCCCGCAGACCGATTCCCAACGAAAAATTTAAAACTAAAAAAAAGTTTAGAAAAAAATCTTTAAAAGCTCGAATAATGTTAAATATCTAAAGCATAAATGACAAAACCAAAAAGTCCTGATAATTCGTGAAGGTAGATATTAAAAATATAAATGAAAAATCACCCCCAAATTCCCCCTGTCACTTTGACAGCCTGCTAGTCTTTGCAAAAATCTAAGTCCGTTTGGACGAAAAACAAAAAAAGTTATGAAAACATTCTTTAAAAGATCGAATAGATTGTAAATTACTAATAAACTGACAAAATAAAAAAGACCTTATAATTAGTGAAGGGATGTAGATATCGAAAAAATAAATGAAAAAGCACCCCTAAATACCTCCGTCGACTTTGACACCTGCCATCCTCTGCAAAAATCTCAGTCCTTTTGGACGAATAAATTCTGTAAAAGATCAAATAGATGTAAAGCATAAACTGACAAAACCAAGTCCTTATATTTCGTGAAGGCAATTCGAGATATCGAAAAAATAAATTGAAAAACACCCCCAAATATCCGCTCTCGACTTTGGCAGCCTATTATTGTCTGCAAAATTCTCAGTCTTTTTGGACGAAAAACAAAAAAGTTAAAAGAAAAAAATCTTTAAAAGATCCGAATAGATATTAAATATGTCTGAAGTATGAACTAACAAAACCAAAATGTCCTTATAACTCGTAAAGGGATGCAAAAATCGAAAAGATAAATGAAAGAACATGCCTACACCCTCTGTCGATTTAGGCAGCCTACCTACCATGTGCAAAAGTCTCAATCTTCTTGAACGAAAAAAGAAAGTTTTGAAAAAAAATCATTTGTAGTTCGATGTTTGTAAGATATTTTATTAAGTGTTTATAATATAATACTATATTTACGTAAAAGTCGTATCTCGAATTTATCGCTGCTTATTTACGGCGCCCATGCCCATGATAATGTACTCAAAAAAACAGCCTTAGAACTAGATATCGGGAGGTGGCGATAAATTCCAGATACGACTTTTTACGTAGATATAATATAACATTGTAAACAGCTGATGAAACATTTCCAAACAATATGAAATGACAAAGTATTTTTATGTACTATGGAATGAATCTGTTTCCTTAATAAAAATGGAAACAAAAAATTAAAAGGTTTTTATCAGGTAATTGGACGCCTTGCAGCTATAAAAAACAATTTCCTACTGAACGATGAGGCTGGTTATTGTCGAGTGTCCAATAGCAATTCATAAAAAATAGATATAACATAACATTGCTGATATAGTCGAGGAAATAAAGCACTAAAAACGGCTCAACCTCCGAAATTTCCGCAGCAAGACGGATTTTAATGCGGTTTTTCAATTCGATTCGTGAGAGCATCAGGAAATTTTGTGAACTAATCTGATGAATAGCAAATGAAAAATTGCATATTTGCATTGTAAAAATGCATTGTTCAAAGTGCATTTAGAATAATTAATTTGCAACTCGGTAAAAATTGATTGAAATGAGTCCAAATTTGTTACTCGGGGGTTTTCGGGGTCGAAATTTTTATCATAATATGTGAACATATTTACGCGTTGACACACCACCTAGCATCAACTCTGGAATTGACGTGATGTATCGCTACCTCCCGATCTCTAGTGATAACATAACTGACAAACTGTCGATTCTCTTAAGGATTTTACACTACTCAAATAATTTGTTGACGTGGCTAATTTTAGAGACATGATTTTCAATGGCAACATATATTTTTTCATGTGACCCTAATGAGAACAAAATAATTTATGCAAGAAGAGGTAAGTGTATAAACGTAATTTGTTCACATAACTTCAAAATAAGGTAATGTAAAAAATACCTCAGATATAAAGACGCTTATTTGTAGTAGTACTTTATCAGGAGGTGAAAAGAACGGCCATTACTTAAATAAGAATAAAAAGTCATTTATTTGTAGGAAAAATAAAATTAATTTATATGTAATTTTCCTCACTTCATCTTCATTTTTTCTGAAATGTTTGACATTTTTTTGTTATCTCTCCTTTTATTTAAGGAAAGTATTAGATTTTAAAACATGTAGTTCGAAGAAATTTAGTTGCGATTTAAATCCGTTATCTTTCGACAGATACATTTAACTAGATTTCGAGTTATCAAGTTTTGTGAATGGCAATGGGTAACAGTATTGGACTATTTTCTTTAATATTATTTTTAGGATCCGTTTACCAAGGCAAGGGCGCTTAAAAGTCCTGGGTGCGCCTTCGACATACCACTCACTCTTATTGTGTCATTGGATTTGCGATTTAATCAGTTAAAATATACCACTTCAAATTCTAAAAAACCTACATTCTTTGATCAAATTTATATGTGAAATACTGGGTGTCACCTTTTGTTTGTTTGTTTTCTTCACTTAAAGAAACGATATAAGTATAGGAGAAATACGTACCAAAAATATATTTTAGGATATTTCACATACAATCCTTATACATTCAAGTTTACAAATTATATTAAGTTCTTCACCTTATTGTTGACAGCAAAAAAAGTAGATGTGTATGGCCTTAAAACATCTATTTGTTTGTAATATAATATTTCATTTGTTTTTGTTTTGTCAATATGAATTCCAAGTTCCAAGGTATGTAATATGAACAAAACAAAGAAATATATTGCAAAATAGGTATGCATAGTTATGATTCTTTGCCTTCTAATCTGGTGTCATGGTTAGTATTGTGTCAAAATAGTCTCACTGTCATAAAATATTAAATTAAGTATATTATTCTCACTCAGTGAGGCCACTGGCAAATATACCTAGTTTATCTGATAACCTTTTTCCATTTTCTCATTTATTTATTTAAAAAAATTGGATCATAATAATCAAAATAATTTGATGAAGATTCTAGACTAATTAGGTTCAAGAAACATTTTTTGTTAATTTGTCATTAATTTGATAAATAGAAAAACTCAAAAAAGTGGCCTCACTGAGTGAGAATAATATACTTAATTTAATATTTTATGACAGAGTATTTTGTAAATTTAAGAATTCCCTAATAGCAACATGATTATCACCTCGATGGTAAGCGTCATGATGCCTCGTCTTGTTTCTCATGGATGTCTATGATTTTGTTAAATTAACTCAACAAATGATTCTATATACAACTGTGACATGAGCAGATTCATATATTTTGTCCTTTAGACATTACGGACATTTTAATGCATAACGGCATCGACGTTTGACATCGATAAATTCTGTTATCTAATATTTGCGTGTTTACACTCTCACGTGATGTATCATTTTCAAGTCATTGTCATTTAATTTAAGTCCTTTATGAGAAACTAGTGGCATAATATTATCCTACAAGTCCAAGAAGCCGGGGCTTGGGGCGCAAAATATTTAGGGGCGAGTCAGCGGACCAGACGGGTTAATTAAATGAGGTTTTAAAAATAAAACAAATAGAAATAAGATGTTGATTCTAACTAATAATATTACACATATAATATTCATCTCAACAATAATTATACTGGTCATTAAATTTCTAATGCTGTAACTTGGTCATAATTCATAATATATAGATCGAGCCAACCCATTAGATACACGACCAGGAGTATGTGCAGTTTACAGTTGCCCGTTTGAATACGTCCGAATAAAAAAGTTTGATAGGAGAAAGAAGGAAGAGAAAATAAAAGTATAGTTGAGGAAACCTATATTGTAACGGGACGTGCGGGGCAAAATGCGACATGTGGGCGGGAAATGTATAACACATGACATCTTCCGTCTTTTACACCACTTACATTAATGCAAGAACGATGATTATTATTTTTGTGGTACGCGACCGAGGCGGAGTTTAGCTTACATGCTGAGATACTTCAGTGCCGCACTTAATTTTGTTACTGAATCATTCTAGCAGTGCTGATATTATTGTAAGTATAATATTATATGATAAATAATAGTTATTTAATATCTGTTTATTTGCTGGCGAGTTTTTGAAAATAATTATTTAAGAAGGTTATCATGTTGAAGTGAGTTGTGTAATAGTGTAGTATAAGTAATAATTATTTTATATCTGTTAATTTCTTGGTTTGTTTTTGAAAATAATTTAAGAAGGTTATTGTGTTGCAGTGAGTTGTGTAATAGTGTAATATAAGTAATAATTATTTTACATTTGTTTATTTGCTGATGTGTTTTTGAAAATAATTGAAGAAGGTATTTGATGTAAAAATGTTTCCTGGGGCCTCTAGGTCTACATCTTATTGTGTTTGTAAGAGTGATAGTGATTACAGTGATAAAGAAAATCAAAATTCATATGTGTTTTCAGTAAGAAAAAAATCGGCTACATTTGAACGAGCAAGCGAAACAAATTTGCCTTAATGTTTACAATAATCTTTTGAAGCGACGAGCTAATGACCCTAATTTGTATGATTTGGATGTACAAGGTGAAACAGCATCTCTGACTAATGTTTGCCTTCCCACAATACACAAACTGGTGAAAGAAGGTCCTTCCCAAGAAAACAAAGATCCGACGCCGGTCAATCGAAAGCTCTGGACCCACCGTTAGCAAAACTTTTAAGAACTTTAGTTTTCGACGCGTATCAGAAAAATGAAATCCCAACTATTGACGTGGTAGATAGAAAATTAAAAAAAGTGGATTATCATCTAAAATATACCAAAAGAATTTTAGTAACTTGGCTGAGAAAAATTGGATTTAAATATCAAACTATTAATAAACGCATGGCGATTATGGAAAATAGACGAATAGTGGATTGGCGAAATTCATATCTAGAAGAGATAAAATACAGAAAGGAAAATAGACCAATTTATTATCTAGGTGAAACTTGGCATGATACTCATGACACCGTAAAAAAGGATGGACTGGTGGATCTAGGAAATGTCAACCAATCTCATTGCCCCTAATAAAAGGACTCGGTTGATTATATTACACTGTGGATCAGTTGATGGATGGGTTGATAATGTATTGAAACTGTGCGGAAAAACATGGAAGACTGTAACGTGGATTACCACAAGAATATGGAGGAAGAAATATTTGAGGAATGGTTTGAAAAAACCCTAATTCAAAAATTAAAATCGAATAGCATTATTGTTCTTGACAATGTGAAGTACCATTCGAGGCAACTGTATAGAATTCCTAACAAGAGTTCTACTAAGCTGGAGTTACAAATTTTTTTTAATGGAACATGATCATTATTATGAGGAAAATTATAATAAATCACAACTGTTGAAAGTTCTGCAAACGAAAAATTATGAGAAGAAGTATGTTATAGATAATGTAGCGGAGAGATATGGCCACAAAGTGTGGAGATTACCGTACCATATTTCTGTATTTTCAACCTGATTGAATTAATTTGGTGTAAATTGAAGAAAAATGTCAGAAAAGGAAATATTTTTCTAAAATTGGATAAAAAAGTCATAGAGTTAATTCAAAATAAAGTAACGTAGGTAGGTTAATCCCATATGAGTAATTATTCATGATAAAGCAAACAGAAAAATTCTCATAAAATTCCTTTTATTAATGTGACCGGTTTTCGTGAACAAGTAATTACTTCACATCATCAGACACAGGAATTTTTATTTATAAAAAATTCCTGTGTCTGATGATGTGAAGTAATTACTTGTTCACGAAACCGGTCACATTAATAAAAGGAATTTTATGAGAATTTTTCTGTTTGCTTTATCATCAAAATAAAGTGTTGAAAATTAACAAGGAAGATTGAGAAAAAAAGAATTAGGAAAGTAATTACAATTGAGGATGATTATTCAAAAATTGCCCAATTTCATATAAATAATGGAAATAAGTTTATTCTAGATTTGAAAGAGGATAGCAGTTCATCTAAAAATGAAAAAGAAGGTGAGAAGGGTGAGGATTCAGAGAAAGAAATAATGTGAGGTGAGATAAAGTGAAGTGATGTGAAGTGAAGGAGTGGATTTTATGATATCAACTGCATTATTTCATTTCGATTTTGTGCTATCGTGGCTCAGTGCTTGAGAAACATTCTTTTTCAGGATGTTATTATTTGTTAATGTTATTATTTTTTTTCTTCATTTTGACAAAAATATATCTTTCTGTTTTTATTATAGTAATAACTTTACTATTACAATTTATTTTTAGTTTATTTATTGAGAAAAATATTTGTTTCTGTTACTATTTTGAGAGTATATTTTTTGTTTTTATTTTGTTTTTAAAGGTTTCTTGTTACTTTTTAAATAATCTCTTTATTCTATACTAACATTCCATACCCATCATTTCCTGGCAAGAAATTCGTATACCTCCTCACGGTTCTTGCTAGGTAGTACAATTTATATTAAGCGAACTTGAATACTGTAACTGCTGTACGTGTAATCAATAACGTTAAATTCAATACTTTATTTCAAATATTGAATACTTTTTTGTACAATTGTTAAATTTTCAGTGTAAACCGTACTGAAACAATAATGTTGGTAGTAACCTCAGAATCATCACCATCAGTTTATAATTATTTTATTACAGGGTATTCCACGAAAATTGCTTGCAAACACTTTAGAGAGCTTAGTTTATTTCACCTAATGATATTTTGCATACACATTTCTAATAATATACCAACGAAAAACAATCAGAGACAACGATAATATATAGTGTGTTAAAAAGTTGATATTCAATATTCAATATGGCTTAGTCTCATTTAACTAAATATTGTATAAACCTACACTTTTTAAAATTCGTAATAAGTAAAGTTTATTTCTAACTTATTTGCAAACATGTCGGCGACTGTGATCCCTTTACCGCCGTCAAAGAAACCGACGTTTTTATATTGTAAATAAGTTTGAAATAAACTTTATATCCAATTCAGTTAACGATTTTTGGTTATACATTTTCCTAAAATCAAATCAAATTGAACAAAATTTGTTGTATCTGCTTAAAAAGTACTCTACTCTGTGTAATTTGTAATATAGGGAAAATGAATTGCTTACTTCATTCATAATTAAAATTATTCAGAATTTTTTTTTCAATGTCACATAGATATCAAGATATTTATATTATATCATAGTAATCACATAATTTAAGTTCATTTTTTATTTCCCACATCAATGATGAGTGGTGTTTGTAATTGATTATGTTAAAAATGTGACCAATATTAAAAATAAATGGTGTCCACTGTATAACATGTACTTCCTTTCTAAAAATACCAATGCCTGACATCTAAAGACTATATGCAGAAACATTATAAACATCTACATACTCTCTCCAGTCGTGATGATTCCAAGAAGTTATTCCGGAGACAAATTTTAATGCAAATCGATGAAACTCGCGAAGTGCAGACTGCTCTGAGTGAATGGCAAACTTGATGGACTTCTTCAGCACCGAACCCACGAGCTGTTAACACTAAACTAGTCTATAAAATAACAGAGAGAAGTTGATAGGAGATATTACCATTTCCACCTCACGAGCATCGAACCATGCACTTTGTCTAGTTTTGCTTGCGAACTTGAATTTTTCAAATTTGTTTTTATATCTCATCTTTTACATGGTTTATGTGAATGAAGTTACATAAGCGGGTATGCGGTAACGACTGGCAAGTGACAATATGCGATACGTCCGGGAGAAAATCCCCTAAAAGCCATTTTTTAAAGCATGATTATAGTTAATTAGTATAGCTATAAAAGTGATGAGTAAAATTGAGTGGAATATATTTCTTTTAAACTAAAAGAGACTTGGCTTTAAAATGGTTAACCAATTTAAGAAAACGAAAGGGTTAATTTTAAAAACGACTGTAAATAAATATACAAAATAACACAGTTAAAAATGTTTAACACAAAACATTAATTAAACTATTTTAGAAAAAAAACCGTTGCGAATTATTACTTGGGGATCAGAACTTCCTCACCGTAGAAAACTCGACGTGTGGTGGAGTTTATAATAAAACTCTAGAATGTGTGTACCAAATCTGAAAGCTTTACCTTAATAAATATAGTTTAGAAAAACTAAAAAACACGCTTTTAAAGCACATCAAACTAAAAAGTGAAAAATAATTATTAATATAAACTGAAAACAATAATGAACGAAAAATACTTGTATTATTGTGAAAAAAGCGTGGGTTGCTCGATATACGAAAAATATGGCACAAAGCGCCATTAGTTTGATGTGCTATGAAAGCGTGTTTTGTAGTTTTTTAAAACTATATTTATATTGCTTATTGATGCTGATATTATAACATATTTACGATCCAACAGATATTTCTGAAAAAAAAAATTTTTTTATTTCAGCCATGGGATTTGAACTCACGCTCGAGGAGTCCGTCGTTTCGCGTCGACTAAGACTTGCCCGCTCGGCCAACGACCGAACTGAGAATCACGGAATATACTTACAATATTAAGCCTCTTGCTCTCACGCAGAGGATACGTGAGGAAAGGACTGGCGATCCTGATCAGGATAATGATATAAACTTATCAAATTATTGTATTGTTACCGGTTCTTCGTAAGTGTACAAAGTTTCAATTAAATCTGTCCGTTTGAAGTGGGTCAAAATCGAGTCCAAAGAGTCGGTTACAAACAAACAAACAAACAAACATACAAGTGAAGCTAATAAAAGCGTGTTAAGAACTGTAGCTGCTATCGCGAACCACACAGAGACACACACACACACACAGACACACAGACAGAAATTTTTTTCTGTCTGAAATTTTGTGTATCGTCATAATTCGTCGAGATTCGTCCAGAATTGCAATAAAAATTTTCGAAATTTTTTTCACGAATACATAACTTCCTCACTTTGAGGGGTGAGGAAGTAAAAACTAATACAAAATCTAAAAACAAAAACAACATAATATGATTAAAAATCTAATGATTCTAACTGGTAACTCATTAGTAAAGCTGGCCGAAGTGGCTGAATTACAGCCACGGTCTTGCGCTGGCGTCACACGTGCCGATTTAGAAGTGATTTACGCTGCAGTCTTATTTGAAAGGTTAATGCGTGAGGTTGTACCTATAAATTATACATAATGTCAAACGCGCCAAAGGGTAAAAAACGACCGTACGCGGACACAGTGAATAAATTTTTCGGTGAATTTCCGGATTTATTCTATGACGGATGCAAAATAATTTGTAAGGTTTGCAATCAAGACTTAATGTGCTGGCACAAAACAGATTGTCGTCGTCATATCAATACCGTGTAACATCAAAATAAAAAAAATGGCATGCCTTTGACAACTCAGTTTATGTTTGATTTATTGTTAATGTTAATAGCCTGTAATATTCCGCTACACATACTGGATAAACAACCATTTAGGGAGTTTTGGAATAAATACAATCCTCAGGTGAACTTACCAAGTCGTACATCGTGACGTACATATATTCCAGCTGTTCGTGAAGACATTGTAAATAGGATTAAATGTGGATTAAAAAAATACACGGCTTTGATTATGTATTGACGAGACGACAGATTGTAAAAAAATTCTATTTTAAATATTATAGTACGTATACTGGGCCCTCTTAAACTAACATTTCCACTTTTACTAGCTAGTAAGACTAATTGCGTGTACTGGTGAAATAACTACGCGTATGGTGTTGGAGACATTCGAAAATTTGAACTTTCAACAAGTCAAGTACCTATTGATGTTTGTGACTGATGGTGCCGCGACAATGCGCATGGTAGGCTGTTCTCTTCAAAGAGACAATTGTAGGTTTTTACATGTTACGTGTAAAGTGCATGAGTTACATCTTGTGGCAGAAACGATTCGCAAATGTTTTCCAGAGGTAGATGCATTAATAGCAAATACGAAAAAAGTATTTCTCAAATCTCCTAAACGGCTTCGAGCATTTCACAGACAGTGTCCTGGTATCCCTGAACCACCAGAGCTGATTCTTACACGTTGGGGAACGTGGTTGAAAGCGGCTTTTTATTATGCTGAATATTTTCAACAGATAAAAGCTGTGATACTACAGTTCAACCCTAACGAGGCTGCAGCTATTAGGGAAAGCCAGACAAGCTTTCAAGACATTTCCCTTGAAACAGATTTAAAAACTATTAATAACAATTATAGAGGACTACACGACGCAATAGAAAAATTTTAAAATAATTCGTTGTCGTTAGTGGAATCGCTGCAAATAGTGGACGACGTAAATACACAGCTATAGGCTATAAATGACGCAAAAAATAATCGCGTTAGTGAAAAATTCGAGAGTGTATTACAGAAAGATCCTGATTTTAGCAAATTAAGACAAATTTGTGATGGTGCATTTACAACTTCGTTAAGTGAGTTCACAGATTGTTTTACTTATGGTATTACATCCGTAGATGTCGAACGGTCATTTTCAAAATACAAACATATTTTTTCACCAAAGCGAACATCGCTGACGGAGACAGCTGTAGAAATATACCTGATGCTATTATACTATAGATCTTCCCCACTTTGTGATGACGACAACCAAACTACTTCATAAATCTGCTTAAAAGGGTGAGTTTTATACAAATTTTTATAAAATGTAACATTATTGTTAAAATTTATTTCCATTTATTGTACTTATTCAAGTATTATGATATGATGTAAACATATGAGTCATATGACGGCTCTGTCGGCCAGGTGACCTCGGCCAGCTTTACTCATTAGTGTTATTATACATAAAATTTTTGGGTCGTCTTACATTCTAACTTTGTATTGTAACATTGCATAAGAGCTCTCAACTCTACCTCAAATTAAAAACTGAAAATAAAAATGTACCTACTAAACGTATGAAATGTATAATATAATTAATATTTTAAAGACCACTGGGGCACTTCAAAAAATTAATTTACTGATCTGAAATTTGGTACACTTGTTACTTGGGATGCAAGGAAGCCAACTAACATAATGTTAAAAAGAAAATAAAATATAAGAAAAAATTCTTTGTAGATTTTGCACCTGACATTGCTCTTATATATGGCAACTTTCGGCACACCTGCCTTTTTTGAAAATCTGAAATAGTTTTTTTCACTACATTTTACTGCAGTGGATAATTGGATAGTAAAATCCAATTATCCAAACTCTTCGGTGATATATGTATTTACCTTCGACTAATTTCTGGTACTATCCGGTTAGATATGTAGATATATTAAATTCTTTTGAAAATGTGAACATTTTGCTAACTTTCTACAAACTATTTGTTAAAAAATAAATATAGAAAAAAATCACTCAATAAATGTTATAAATAATTTTCAGTCAATTTAGGTGGTTTCTTTTTAGAATTAATGAAGATATTTTATTATTTAATGTAACTTGGTAATTAATTACTAAGACAGATATATTTATAGATAGTAATTATATCACCACAGGCGCCATTTTGGATTTCATTGTTTTTTTAATATAGCGTTTACGTAATCCTTGACAATTTGGATTTCATTCAAATCAGAGTAAACGGTGTAACAACCGCATGCAGATAATCCCGTGTAATATAGTCACGCTATGGAAGACCATTTTTTTTTAGGAGAAGATATTAGAGATACATGGACAAGTTTTGGGGATATAAGCAAATAAATTGTTGTCCAAATTTTGAAATTCATTTTTTATACAAAAATAAACATTCTCATCTAAAAGAGCGTGAAAAATCTATGGTAAACATATATAACTTTAAAATTTTCCAAAAGTTACATCTGTTATTGTACCTAAATATCGTGCATGCACTGGAAATTTGATCTATACAAAGGCATAGGTGAAATATTGGATATAATGTCATAAGTCCATAATAGGTTTAACATATCTGAATATACTTCGATTTTTCGCTGTCCTCCTTGTCGTAGATTACCCCCAGAATTCGTTATTCGGTATTTTAAGAAAAGCTATATCAATTGCACTTCTACATAAAAGTCTTCAGAAGTAATCCATCTTAAAATGTGGCGTGGCGATCAAATCACAGAACCCTTGTTCTGCTAAGGATAATTAAACAAAATCCTGTTGGTGCTGCAGATAGGTGAAATATCTGTAAGAATTGTGCTGCTGATGACAGAAGCATGCAACTTGGGGCATATACACTATACAGGGTGTCCCACGACGAACTGCAGCGATCGATATCTCGAAAAGTAGACATTGGAAAATTTTGAAAATTTGGTAGTAAACTAAAGTCGACGGAGGCAACTCGGCTAAAATATTTTCAAGATGGTGGCACTTCCGGTTATACCGGAAGTAGATGTCAACTTGCTTATTTTAAATGGGACACCCTATATATTATTACATTTTTGGATTGTACGTAAAATTCTAGGCCGATTTTGTGTATCATGTTCTATACCTAAGTCTCTTCGTTCTTGACATATTTCAATTCTTACGTCAAAAATGACGTTTGCAGGCACAAAGAATTATCAATTTTTCCTATAAAGAAGCCTTTATTATTTAATTTGTGTTAGATTCTTTGTTGGAAAAGATCTACTTTTAATAGAGTTTTCATAATATGATAAGTATTAATACAGAGTGTTCAAAAAATAAGAATGAAAATGAAATTGAGAAAACTGTCAAAAATCAATTTTTTCAAATGGACACCCCCAATTTTTATAATCTTATCCTATTTACCATTAAAAATAAGGGTAAGTTTGTGTATGGATGTCTATTCCGAAAATTTTTAGTTTTCGAAATATTGCCAATTCAATATTTTTATATAGGGATTTTGCTATGTATTTTAAGTTCAATTACTCTTAGTTGGCTATGACGGCGTTGGGTGCTAAACAAATGTATGTAGCTCTCTTTTACCATTTGACAAGTATTAATTATCATGCCGGGGCTCTTAAATTATACGCACGAAAATTATTTAAATTTGTTTATAATCTATGGAGAATGTAACAAAGTTTTATCAAGAACATGTGAAATATTTGCTAATAGATATCC
This sequence comes from Rhamnusium bicolor, assembly GCA_029963845.1. Taxonomy (NCBI): domain Eukaryota; kingdom Metazoa; phylum Arthropoda; class Insecta; order Coleoptera; family Cerambycidae; genus Rhamnusium; species Rhamnusium bicolor. The sequence goes on from JANEYF010001716.1 coordinate 194,764, forward strand.
AGAGAAACAAAACCGTCTCCGAACAGTATTAAACGAAGAATTTCAACAATTTTGGCACCGTTAAGGCAACAATTCATAAAATAATTAAATTAATATAACTTAGATACAAAAAGTTCTTACATAAAATACTAACAGTATAACTACTTATACTCAGGAAACCTTTTTTATTTTATTAAGTGTTGAAAGTGTCTACCCTGAACTTCCAAACATTTTTCGCACCTCCGAATTACTTCGTCATGGGTGGCCGCTCTAATAGAACCTGGAGATAACCTTTCGAAAGCATTCCTTACTCTTGCCTGAAAATCTTCCATTGTTGTGACTGGATGTAAATAAACCATATCTTTTATTGTTCCCCATATAAAATAGTCTAGGACAGACAGATCAGGTGAACGAGGAGGCCACAGAAATGGTCCATTGTTAGCAATCCACTTATCGTAAAAAGTTTCTTGCAAGAAGTTGTTAACTAGGAAGCTGTTGTGTGGTGGGGTGCCATCGTGTTGGTAAAATATTTGCCTATGTTCAACTAGCGGTAAATTGTTCAAATATTCATTATCCAAATCTTGTAATATATTTAAATATCCTTCTCCTAAAAAAAAATTGATACGTAATTTGAAAAAAAGAAATTATGTAAGTATTAATTCATTACCATTTAAGTTTTCTTCATAAAAATGTAGTTTTACGACTCTATCATTTCTCACAGCACAGTATACGTTAATTCGCCAGGTTTCTTGATAATTTCGCAATCTCACGGCATGGGGATTTGAATCACACCAAAAGTGGGAATTATGTCGGTTGAAAAGGCCATTTTTCGTAAATTTTGCTTCGTCAGTCCAAATTATGTTGTCCAAAAATCGAAAGTCGTCTTGTAACATTGTTAAAATAAATTCGCAAAAGTGAACTCTTTTGGCCAAATCGGTGTCCTTTAGATGTTGAACCGTAGAAATGGAATAGGGATGGTATTTGTCTTTCAAAAGAATTCTGTGAATAGAGGTCTTGGAGATTCCGGTTTGTAAGGCCACATGTCTTAAAGATATCATAGGATATGCCGCAAAATATCCCAAAATAGCAATTTCGATATTTTCATCATTGACAATTGGTTTTATTTTATGAATTGTTGCCTTAACGGTGCCAAAATTTTTGAAATTCTCCATTATTCGTTTAATACTGTTCGGAGACGGTTTTTGTTTCTCTGGATATCTATTAGCAAATATTTCACATGTTCTTGATAAAACTTTGTTACATTCTCCATAGATTATAAACAAATTTAAATAATCTTCGTGCGTATAATTTAAGCGCCCCGGCATGATAATTAATACTTGTCAAATGGTAAATGAGAGCTACATACATTTGTTTAGCACCCGACGCCGTCATAGCCAACTAAGAGTAATTGAACTTAAAATACATTGCAAAATCCCCATATAAAAATATTGAATTGGCAATATTTCGAAAACTAAAAATTTTCGGAATAGACATTCATACACAAACTTACCCTTATTTTTAATGGTAAATAGGATAAGATTATAAAAATTGGGGGTGTTCATTTGAAAAAATTGATTTTTGACAGTTTTCTCAATTTCGTTTTCTTTCTTATTTTTTGAACACTCTGTATTAATACTTATCAAAATATTATAAAAACTCAACTCTATTAAAGTAGGTCTTTTCCAACAAAAGAATCTAACCCAAATTAAATAATAAAGGCTTCCTTATAGGAAAAATTGATAATTCTTTTAATGCCTGCAAACGTCATTTTTGACATAAGAATTGAAATATGTCAAAAACGGAGAGACTTAGGTATAGGACATGATACACGAAATCGGCCTAGAATTTTGCGTACAATCCAAAAATGTAATAATATATAGGGTGTCCCGTTTAAAATAAGCAAGTTGACATCTACTTCCGTTATAACCGGAAGTGCCACCATCTTAAAAATATTTTAGCCGAGTTGCCCCCGTCGACTTTAGTTTATTACCAAATTTTCAAAATTTTCCAATGTCTACTTTTCGAGATATCGATCGCCGCAGTTCGTCGTGGGACACCTTGTTACAGATGGGTTTAATATTGGCTGAGGACATCTCTGATTTCTGCCATTACAGTAATGGCAGACATTCAAAATGGCGGCCTCGGAAATGTCTTTATTTGCACTTTCGTATTGTTATTTGAAGATTTCTCTGCCATGTTATGAGTAATTTTGCATGAATTGATGATATAAATATGCCAACAGTACAAGAAAACTTAGTTCATCAAGTTGCACCACAAGATATGGTGAAAGAATACCTGGCTGAAGCACGTTACAATGGTTCTGGTTATTGATATGCTACAAAGGGATTAAATAATCACCTTGGCAGCATACAAGTAGAAACACCATAATATTATAAAGTAATAAACATCTTAAACATCTTAATCCTAGGCAGATTTCAAACAAATTCAGTAAAATCAATTCATTATACTGCTTGGTGGGCTTCATATTGAAGTGGCAGTTCTCAAAGATCTAAAAAAATCTCTTAGATGAAAGCGGCTGGCTCATATTAGAAAAGCTGGAACAGTAGATTTGTTTATAAAGGGTTCCCATGTAACTCATTCCCATAGGTCTCATCAAATCATAGCCAGTAGTCTATATTTACCTATCCAGCAGACTTACAATGATTACAATAAATACATAGAGGATAGTAGTCAAATTAAGACACAATGTACAAAAGCAAGTGATGTGTGTATCCAATTTAGATTCTGGTTCATCACTCTAAAACTAGAACTCATTTTGATGACTGAAATAATGAGAGTTATTACCAATAATGCGTTAAAGGATTAGTAGCAATATTCATTCAATAATAAGCAATAACATTAAAATCAGTAATAAAAGATATTGCATTAAATAAACATCCATAGGAAATTGTTAATAGTTTTGACTTTCTTGACTAAATCAATATATTTTCAATTGTGTATAACATAATTATCACTGGCGGTTCTTCTATAGGGTCATTTGGTCAATGACCTCCCACATACAAATAAAAAAATAGAGCTATTCATTTTCTGAAGTTTAAAAATATATAATACATATATTTTTAATATTCTTAAAAAATATAATAAAGTTTCTAGTTCATTCTATGCACAATACTATTAAAATATCTAGATCGTAGGATTTCGTATCCCCTCCGAGCACCGAGCCTCTACATTCATTTCCATTACATTATTCATTTATAGAATTTAAAAATCTTGGGTCAATCCACAACTTGTCCTCAAAGCTAGCTACGGACCGAATTCACAACGAATTAAAGTGAAATAGACTTATGCGCGAATCGTCAAAAAGCAAAAGAGACAGAAAACACTGGCGGGGATGATGTCCCTGACACATTTTACGGAAACAGTAACGCACGAAGTTCGCTAGTAGAGCAGTCTTAATGCTGACTAGGTACGCGTTGGTCGGTAAATTCTATCGCGTTGTTTTTAATGTTTTTATTTGTGAACATTTTATTAGTAAACCTCTACTTGTCGTGAAATTAAGTAAAACAGTGTTTTTGGTGTTTACTATTAAATATGAGTGTTGTACAAAATATATTAAAACTGAAAGATGGACATAAGTTGGGTTATGAAGACCGAGTGAAATTCAAAGGTGGTGGCCGTCCAAAACCTAATATGATGATAAAGCAAACATTTCTTGATAAGAAAAAAGAAGTTAATAGATATTTTCGAAATTCAGTGTACGATTTATCCGTGTAGATTTGCGGATGCGAGGTAAAAAATGCATTTTTTTGTTTCCCATGCCTGTTATTTGGTGATGATCCTGATCCTATATGGTCCAAAATAGGTGTAACTGACTGGAAACATTTGAAAATAAAAGTACAGAAACATTCGCTCGCATCAAGTCATATGAATAACTGTTGTAGTCTAGCAACACTTGGTACAGTTGATATTAGAATGCAGTTAGACAGTGCCTATAGAAAAATTTAAAAGCTTACAACGAAAACGTTTCTGAAAATAGATATATTTTAAATAAAATAATGGACTGTGTATTATTCTGTGGAGCTTTTGAGCTAGCACTACGCGGACATGACGAAACTGAGTCCTCTGATAACCCGGGAATATTTCGAGGTCTAGTAAATTTTGTATCTGAACTAAATGCCATTTTTAAAGACCATTTGCAAAACAGTACTGTGTTTAAGGACACTTCGAAGGCAAATCAAAATGAACTTTTAGATTCGATACTGGCGATTATTCACGAAGAAATAAAATCTGAAATTAATCAATCTGACTTCATTGCAGTTCAAGTGGATGAAACCACAGATAGTTCCAATAAAGTACAAGTAGTTTTTGTGATTAGATATATTTTAGACGGTGTTGTATGCGAGAGATTTTGGAAATTTATTCAGCCTCAAGGAACGACATCGCAGCATTTGACAAATGTAATTTTAAAAGAGTCAGAATGTCTGAAAATTAATGAAAGTCCTGAAAAATGGATAGCACAAAGTTACGATGGAGCATCAGTAATGAGTGGTGCTTTTGTAGGTGTACAAGTCAAAATTAAAAAAAGTTATCCTTCGGCAAATTTTATTCATTGTTACGCTCAACAACTAACTTTAATTTTACAAAAAGCATCAAGTCAGGATAAAAGCATAACATTTTCTTTGCTAATTTACATAGCTTTTTCTTCATTCTTTGGAAAATCGCCAAAAAAAGAACAGCCGTGTTAGATAATGTTGTTAAGGTAAGATTACCTAAAGCGGCTCCAACACGATGGAATTTTAATACAAAGTGCATAGAGACTGTTTATACCTATCGAACAGAATTATTAGATTGTTTAGAAAAAATCGTTGATAATGAATCAGAAAACAACACTCTAAACCAAGCTATTGGTTTAAAAAACTACTCACAAAATGAACATTTTCTTTACTGGTTAAATTTTTTTCATTTAGTTATGCCTCATTGTGATATATTGTTCAATCAATTACAAAAAATGTAATATCGATGTCATAACAGTAAATAAGTGTATTGGCGTTTTTAATAGTAAAATTGAAGACATCAGAAATAAAATTTTGAATAACTATTTGGAGGAGACATCCATGCAGTCTGTCCAGAGATGTAAAACGGAAGAAACAAAAAGGAGAATTTCATTAGAAGTTTGTGATATAATTACATCTGAGATCAAAAACAGGTTTGGCTTCAGTAATCATTTAGCAGTGCTCAGTTATTTCACGCAGATCAATTTAAAGATTATAAAAAAAGCTTTCCTCACGATATGTTTAAATTAGTTAAAACGGAGTATCCAGTCATAAATCATTTGAAACTTAAAACTGAATTAGAAGTATTATATAGCCGAGAAGATTTTTCCAATAGTGAAGGTGCAGTTGCTTTGTTACAGCTTTTTATTAACAATAATTTGTGCAATACTTTTTCTGAAAGTGTCAAACTGTTAGAAATCTTGTGTACTCTCCCTATAACTACCGTCGAAAGTGAACGTTGTTTTTCCACCTTAAAAAGAATACATTTTTAAGAAATACCATGGGTCAGGAAAGGTTATCTTCTTTAGCTATGCTTACCATAGAAAGAGCATTAATAAAGAAGATAAAAGACTTTAATGAAAGAGTAATTGACCACTTTGCATCTCAAAAAGACCGGAGGATCGACTTGGAATTTAAATCACTTTAAAAAGGTAGGTAATACAGTAAACTTTTCTAATTGACCTCCCTATCTCTTGACCTACGAACCGCCACTGATAATTATATGTTTACCGTAGGCGTAATTTTTACTTCTAAGGTGTACAATAAGCATTCCATGACCATACGTAAATGGCTGAATATGTAATAATATCATTTACAGTAATTAAGAAACAAAAAAGACAAAATGGTCATAATTTTTAAATGGCTGCCAATTTTGTTAAAGGAAAAATCAGAGGTGGCGTCATAGCAAAGATTAAACCTTTCTATATATAGTATATGTGCATCAAGTTGCAGACTACTATCATCAAAGGCACAATTGTTTCACATATTTGCAGTAGCACCTAAAAGAAAGAAATCCTGACATATTAAGTCACATAGTATGTAATTTGAAATTAATTGCAAACTTTACAGGAACAGGATCTGTGGAAACAGAGCACAGATGTCTTAAACCAAAATACTCAAATTGTAGTGTTAGGGCATTTCACTATTAATCCCACAGGTTCACTTTACTAGATGTCTGCTATAACTGACATTTCTCATCAAAAGTCCTAAAATTGCTCATCCCTACAAAATTCCAGCCATCATGAACTGAGGACGACTTTGATAGAGGAATTCAGTTCTCTGAACAAATGGTCAAAAGAATAACAACCCGCTTCTGTTACAAAATATTTGTCTCAGCGACGAATCAACATTCCTTTTGAATGATTTTGTCAATAGATACGAGAGTCGATATTGAAGCGATGAAAATTCACATGTTCTTCTTGAAAGACGTTATCAATAACCACAGCAAATAAACGTTTGTTGATTTATTGGGAGATAGTATTATTGGCCCACTATTCATTGAAGAAAATCTCAAAGGCAATATCTGTTTGAATGTGTTAGAAACCCTCTTGTAATCCATGCATTGGAGAATTAAATTGATGAGGATGGTAATCATTTATTAGGTGAAGACGTGCTTCACTACCAACAAGATGGTACTCCTACATAGTAATTTACCAATTCGGAAATGGTGCAGCTCCATTTTTTTTCGACAAATGGCGGACATATGTTTCCGAGAGACAAAACAGTGGTTGGTAGCGATTTGTAGGGATAACTTTACGCTTTCGAAACATTCGCTTGTTTGTAAGAAACAATTTAATCATGGCGATTATGCATTATCAAAGGAGCCTACTACAGAAAATCGTAAGTAATATTCATACACATTCGCTGTTTTCATCATGCTCTTGCTTGATATAACCTAACCTTAATGACATAACACTAATTCATCTTGTGGTATATCATCTCATATGTTTCCAACGAAATTATTATTTCTATCATAGTCTTGAAGTCTGTGAACAGAAATACAGAAATTAAAACTTCATAATAATGCATACTTATGACAAATCTGTCCTAGTAAATACACTTACCTGTGAATTAGCTGTTCTTTAGGCCCGCTTAATTTTGCACGTCTTATTCTTAGCTCTGCTTTTAAAACATTTACATTCATCGACCCGTACCGTATATCTTCCATGTTTTATCAGAAGTATCACAATTTTTATAAAAATCACTATAAATCCGCGTTAAACAGCCATAATAAAAATTAACGTTCAGTGACATTTGAAATGTCTGTATCTTACCCTACACTAATGCCTCTCGTGGTGAATTCAAGCGCGGTAGCCCTCATTACTCCCTCTCGATTCCATTTAACAGGATTATAACCACTCTTCAGTATCTCTCTCTCTCTCTCTGTTCCCGAGATAATTCAGGTGGAAATTTTCAAATTAACATCCCGTATAGTAATTTATTGCCTACCTTCAAAATGTCTATAAATGAGATATTTTTGTGCATGTTATCTCTATTTAATATTTAGTGTAACTCCTGATAAATTATTGTTATAAAAATTCGATGAAAAGGATTTTATTTTTTATATTTCATGATATTTTAATATTACTTGTATATGCACGCATGATATAGATAATACTTTTTAAACGTGTACATATATATTTAAATGTCAGTTTTGCTTCACGTCATGTCATATACTTAATTGATTCGTGTATGTATAAAATTGTTGATTATTATAAGGATGAAAAATAAAATGATTCTTTTAAAAATTTCGTTTGACAGCTACCCTGACTTTCCGACCATGTCCGAAGAAAATCTGAACTAATAAATTTAGTTAACATAAACACCGGACAATTTCCGTGCGTGCAGGTTCGGCACATGGGATGAGAGACAATAATAATCATTTGTATGGAACAATTCAAATACGCACCTCGAGAACACTGCATGAAACTTGCTTTACTGTGTTCCAGGCATTAGTATAGATTACAAGGCATGAGCCAGCCAAGTTACATGAATCTTATTGAGATACGTGGATCGTAAAAGTCTGGCAACTTTACAGATACGTTGTGTACCAGGATAGATGTAACGAGTTGTGTAATGGACAACATATCGTCGAATTTTGGAATCGTACTTGGGGATTCATTTCTCTTTGATATGAATCTAAGATGTATCAGAAACGAGTTGATCGATGTTATATAAGGGGTTTTATAAGTTTTTCACTTACAAGTTCACACGGCAAAATATCATATATCGTAAACGTGGTGTGTCCTCAGTCAGTGTCTTTTCAAGGACAAGTTTTTACCAATGACCGTAAAATAATCATGATTATCTTTATATGAGACAATTGTGCAAAATCTTAAAATAATAGTATATCTTTAAATTATTCAAGTTGTGGGGCGGTATTGATAAAATTAGGCTTAGATTAATATTACTGTCTATTGAAAATAAAGTTGACACTCAGAATTTCACAAATTTGTTAGCAAATAATATATACGTCTATTATGCACAATTAAATGTATAAAACTGTATAACGTTTTGCTTTGAAATTTTACAATTGTTTAAAAAAATTCAACAAGACCTTGTTCCACAACGTTCTGCAAGATTTGCCAAAACGGTTTTTTCTCTGTGATGCGCATAAAACCAGGTGCAGTGTGGCGTGACTTGGAAATAGATACTCCAGTAACAAAATTTCTTCTGAATATTCCCGTGGGACATATTAGACATATTAGAGAAATACTCGACGCTATTGCACATTGATGTCTCTGCAGAAGCATATAAACTTTGGACGTACATGAAGGTCGTTGTATATTTTTTTTTGTTTTCACGTGTGTAGAAGCCGGTGTCCGCGACGTACAGTGGTTCAGAGAGCGGATTTAGTTTATCAAAAATATGCGTTATGAATAAAAAAATCGCTGCAATTACTTGAGGATCAGAACTTCCTCACCGTAGTAAAACTCGACGTGTGGTGAAGTTTATAATAAAAGTACTTTTTGACGTTTAAAATGTCACATTTTTTGACATTTCAAAAAAAGTCACATCTTGACGTTTTAAAAAAGTCACATTGCTGGAATGTCACTAATATTTTTTTTAGACATTGGGACCGATTTTGCTCAACAACGAACTCAATCTCTTCCTTGACCTCTAGAATGTGTGGACTTTTGAAAGTTTTATCTCAAAAACTGTAGCTGCTATCGCGAACCACACAGACAAACACACACACACACACAGACAGAATTTTTTTTTCTGCCTGAAATTGTGCCTACCATCATAATTCGTCGAGATTCGTCCAGAAATGCAATAAAAATTTTCAAAATTTTGTTCACGAATACATAACTTCCTTACTTTGACGGGTGAGGAAGTAATAACTTGATTCTATTTTAATATACTTTATAGAATTGTTATAAGTTCCTGGGATTTCAACCATCATTTAAAGGAAAAAATTAACGGCCACTGTGATTAAAAGTAATTAAAATTAATGAACGTAATTTTTCTTTTAATAAGCAAACATGAAACAGTTTGCAGATATTACCCGATTTCTGGAGTAGTTTTTCCCCAACATGTTCTTCATTATCCACCAAGTGTAATTTCGTATCTATACCCATATAGCACACATCTATTGGACGTCAAATATAGGTTCATAATGTGTCCAGGACGTCCATGGATACATTTTGAACATCCATTGAATATTCGTATCAGAATATCCACTGGATGTAAGCAAAAATAGATCGACTGGACGTCCATGCTACACTTGGACATCCGGTGGATGCCCATACCAGGACATCCACTGAATATACGCAAAAAATATTCAGCGCATATCCATGGACAGACAATGAACATCCACTGGACTGCTTATGGATGTCTCAACTGGACCATCTATGGATGTCCTTAGTTGTAACCAGGGTTCGCCCAATTTAAATAATTTGATTTAAATCATGATTTAAATCCATGTGATTTTTTTTTTATTCGATGATTTAAATCAAGAAAATTCCGAATATAAAGATACTATTTATTACAAAATATAAATCAACCATTAACATTCTTGATAAATAAGAAACATTTTAGTACAAAACAGGTAATTTCTAAAACAATTAACACTGATTTTCATTATAAAATTTGTATAGGAACACTAACTGTCTAACTTTCTCCACTCCTAATTTATTTCGTAAATTGGAGTGAACGAGCCTAAATGTAGAAAATGCGAGACAGTACAGTATAGGAAGAAGTTTCTCAACATCAGGGATATTTTTTTGTAAAACTCACCACTGTAAGGCACTAACATTGCATATTATCTCTTCTGAAAACATAATTGCTGTAAAAGATTCCATTTTTGCTTGAAGTTTTAAAATGTGTGATAGTAAACCATTATTTTCATACATTTCTTACATGGTATTTAACGCTTCATCTTTTTCTTCGGCAGTCAATTTAAATTTGGTTTTAATTACATCCAAAATGTAAGCTACAAAATGATAGGGCGTAAGTACTTGTTCATATTGTTTTTTAGAAATATGTAGTTAAGACAAGGGTAAGTCTAATTCTTCCTTAAAAATTCTTTCTAATTCCTTCCATACTTCTACTGCGTCAGATAGGAAAGCATTTTTTTCTGTAATTTTCAAGTCCCACAGCTATAGGCTTTAAGATGTTTAGATAATCTTTAGCTGCTCATTTCAGACCAATGTTTGAAACTTTTTGGTATATTGTTGGGTCTATTTTTTTTTATTCTCATCACATACTTTTAATAAATTTTCCCATTGATTTACACATACTTCTAAACAATCTACATACTATTCCATCTCTAGGAAGCACTAATGTATTTCCATCGGCCTGCTTGAATTTTGCTCTAGCCAGATGTGTATTTCTGAAATACTTAATAATTTGTGTAATATGTTCCTTGATATCCTTTATTTCTAAATCTTAGCAGAGTAAGTTCAGAAGGTGAGCTGAGCATCCATAAGTTATGACTCATTAGCATTTAACTTATCTTCTATCATTCTTCTCATAAGTGCCATGTTACAAACGATTTCACGTTACAGTTGTATTTAGATTTACAAGACAAAATTAAATTGTAAGCAATCTCAGTTAAATAATCGCTTGTGTGAGGATTTCCAGATGTGTCCATTGTTTCATATAAGAATGCGTGTCCATCTTCAGAAGTTATTGTGGCAGATACTACAGAAAAAAATCAAAAAAAAATAAATAAATAAAAATCATTGATTTCTGATTTAAAAAAAAACATGATTTTTTCCAACCCTGGTTGTAACAAATGTATAATCCAGTGGATGTCCATTGTGGGTACTTTATACATTGATACATCCAAGGAATATCCACAGGATGTTTTTGTGTTGCTTGGGTATATCGATACACAGCAAACGTTTATTCACTCTGTTGCGTTTCTGCATGCCAAACCTCAAATAACTCTCTTCGTGCTATGCTGCTGGTACCAACTGAAATAAAAATGAGTAGAAGTTACAATCGGGCGAGGCCAACTGCGAATTCCTATTTGATTAACATTTTGCGTAATGTTTTGTTGTATATATGTCATATTCTCGTTCAATCAGTTATATACAGTCGGCAACGCCCCCATTGCAACTTTCACTTATTTCGTAATAGTCTTATTAAAATACTTCAATAACAATTTAAAGTAAAATTGATATGTCAATTTTATCTGAAGTTCGTTCGAACCTGGGAGACACATTGTATACAGTTTTGATAATAACAGCAAGAGTTGTAAAAAGTAGAGCCTCCGACTAGAAAACTTTTAAAATCTAATAACTGTAAAGTAATATGTATAGAAAATTAGAAAGTTCGGCGAAGTTGCACAAACTATAAGCGTTGTCAAACTTTTCGTTTCTATTATTTTTATTTCCAATTACTTATTGTCGACGTAGCGTGGTTTGAGAAACTGAATATATCAGGAACAACTAAACAAGAGGTGGAAAGTACATAAAAACGGACATAACTGACGACGGCGTGTATATCAAAGAAGGAACATGCTGCTTTTATGGCCCTCATCCTCGTAGTAAAAATTTGAATATCTACTGTCTAAAATTACTACATTTCAATCAACGGTTTCATATTTCATAGCTTGCTTGTTTGTTGATATTGGCAGATATTTATGTAAAGTTAGTTTTGATGCATTTTCACCCCAATATCTCGAAGAACGAGATTTTTTGACTTAAAATTAATGTTCAGTAGGTAAAAATGAGTATGCGGAGAAAAATAATTCAAAAATTGGACGTTCCGTAATATCAAACATTACTTTAAACCGTTATCCCGAGACAACCGAACAAAAAAGTTTTTTAACGTTTGGAAAGTAAATTGAAAATATACTTTACGAAGAGCAAGAAATTAATACATTAACTAAATTTCATATTAACATTTACAATATGGTGAGTATGATGACTCATAAATAAGGATCAATTTTTGTTAGTTCGTTTTAGAAAAGTGTAATTTAATAGAAAACAATATTTTTGGACCTTATTTCTTTGACCTACAACTTACCACAGCATAAGTAGTGCTTGTGGCTTTACTGCTGAGGTTCACAACACATATTGAACCGTTTTTTAATAACTTACCTTTGCAGCATGTGTTCAGTGTTTATTTTCAACAGGATGATTCGCCAGCACACAATTTCAGAATTGTTAACAAATACTGTATACATAATATTTTCAATATTATTAATACAATAACTAAAAACTATAATATTTGACTTAATAAAAGACTTTTCAACGAACCAGTACGTACACAACTACAAAGTGCCGTAAAAGTAGTTTTTGGTCATGAACATGTAGGAATCTATGAATAAAATCACATAAAACGTTAATAATAATAGTTCTCATATGCAAATTGATTTTTTTATAGTAAGTTTATTTTTACGTTTCATTATTTTAAATAATCGACTGCAGACAAAGGAATTAGTTATTAAAAACTTAACATTAAAACTTGTAACCAGATCCTTCGCCATTTCTTTAAATGTAGACAAATTAAACAAAAAACTTCTCCAGCATATTAGAACAATTATAAAGCTTCATATGAACATATTATGCTCCCAAACGCTTCGTTTCTGAGATATAGGGTACAAAGATTTTTTTAAAAATTCATATTATCATCAATAATTCAGAAACAGTTTGAGATAATAAAATTTAGGATTCTTATTCGACTACTACATGCAATAAAATTATCGTTTATTTTAAAATTTAAATGTCAGTGGCAACGGAGCAAGATGGTTGTATCACTTCAAAAAATAGTATATCTACCCAACTAGCACCAAAGAGAAACTGGCATCGGAACTTTAATGTAATAGGCATTACATAACTGTTACTAAATTTGTGACTTTAGTGTAAAATTCACCTAGTGGTATGCCTGTATAGTAACAATTACGTAAATTTTAATTAATTCAGGTTCTGTATAGTCATTATACTTTCAAGTAATGCTGCAGTATGTGCAACGTCACGGATATTACCCTGCATTACTTTAAAGCATTTCAACTTTAAAGTGAGACTTGGTAATAATAGCGACTACACAGCGTTACCAAAGATTCATTTCAAAGTAATGATAATTGAAAGTGTTCTATTTAGAGTTCCTGTAACGTTGCCGGGAAATTTTCTGGAACTTTAAAGTTGTGTAACTTATTAGTGCCATCTTGAATAAAAATAACGTTATTTCTACAAACAAAGAGACTTTAAAGTGATTTTTTCTACTCTCCACTAGTTCAAAATGACTACAAAGTTATGTATACCTTGAAAACCTACTATAAAGTGATATTAACTTTTAAGTCAACACTTCCTTATTCGGAACTAATCGAACAAGGCATCGAAAAGCAATAGCACAACAATATAAATATTCCAGCATTCATCGACCTTTTATTGAAAAGTTGTGTTACAGTTAAGTGAAGTTAACAATTTAAGAAATTATTTGATTGAAGCGGAATCGACCCTTATTCATTGAAACAGATAAATAACTAGGTTAGGAAATTTTTCGAGAAAATCGGACACTGCAGAAAAATCAACAAATGTTGAAATAAAGAATGCAATTGATTGTGATTGTTGGTGATTTACCGTTAATTGCTATTAATTAAAACTTCGGCCGCTGAACAAATTCACGAAATTCAGTCATATGAATAACTTAGGGAAACTTACGGATATGTTAAAATGATGAGATGACAGAAAATGTGGATGAAATTTTGGCCAATCGAGATTTTCGCCACAATAAATTTTGTTGGTATTCAAGGTAAATCCCTGAGTTAATCATTTGTTTGATTTTCGCTAATAATAACAATTCCACCTGTTCATGTTTAGTCAATCATTAACATGTTGCCAATCCCAACCAATAAAATTACTTTTACCTATAATCCATTCATTTCATACAAACACATAAAAAATTTTAGCATAGGCATGCGGTATTAAATAAATACATTTTGAGATTTATATAATCCACCACGCGCCTGTGCTAGATAACTAGAGAACTGAAGGTCGACAAAGGGTCGCTTTGCGAGCGAAGGTAAACAATTTTTAAGTGCTTATATGAAATAAATGAAGTATATATCGGATCAACTAGCTAAACCAACTTAAAAATGAGGTTCGTAAAATACGTGGGAACTTTGCAGTAACCTTTTCATAGAAGCGCAGTAGACGCAAGCTTAAAGCTACCAAGAGAATGTCATTCATCGAATTTGCTACTTTTTGGTAAACATAACTACATAGTGAAATTGTTGTATTTACCGTTATCATTAGCAACAACTATAACATACTATAACTACTTTATGGGTCAATGTAACTTTGAAGGGAAATAATTTTGGTTTTTGTCATCCCTATTAAGTGACAAAAACTTTATTGACGTATATACCACCATACCATAAAATTACTTGACTTAATTCGCCATTCTTCTATTATTGAATGATGACGCCATATTGTCATTACTTCATAATTTTGCATTTTTGATTGTACACATAATTTTTGAACAATTTTCGCAAAAACCAATTTCTAGAGAGCGCATCTTTTTTATCGAAGTATAATGGTAACATTTTACAGAAAACAAGTAATCACACTTAGAATAAATGCAAAACATCATGGTTGCCTACCTACATATATGTCATTCAATCGATTTAACTTAGACATATTGACGTCAAACTCACAATTAGTAAGTCATTAAGATCTTACAAGTTGAAGAACATGGTTGAAGGCAGCTTTTTATTATGCTGAATATTTACAATGAATGAAAGCTGTGATACTACAATTCAATCCTAACGAGGCTATAACTATTAAGGAAAGCCAGACAAAATTCGAAGATATTTCTGTTGAAACAGCTTTAAAAACTATTCACAAGAACTATGAAGGATTACACGACGGCATACAAAACTTACAAAACAGTGCGTTGTCGTTAGCGGAGTCACTGCAAATAGTGGACGAAGTAAATCAACTGCTGCACGCTGTAGGTGACGCAGAAAAAGGAGCGCGTTAGAGAAAAGTTTGAACGTATGTTAAAGCAAAACATCAGTTTTACCAGATTAAGACAAATTTCTGAGGTGGTACTGATCATGCATCTCCAGATCCGTTGTGCGTTCAAAGCCTGTATTACATCAATAGATGTCGAACGGTCGTTCTCAAAATATAAGCATATTTTTCACTACAGTGAACATCACTCACGGAGACAACCATAGAAACATACCTGATGCTGTAAAATTTTTACAGATTTTCTCCAGTTTGTGATAATCAAGCTAGTTCATTAAACTAGTTACGAAGGCAAGTTGTACATACATTTTTATAAATTGTAACAGTTTATTACTTTTAACTTTTTCTATTACCCTTATTATGATGCGTGCGTCTATGTCCCGCACATTTCTGCCAGCTCTACTTATTAGTGCCATATCCCCAGGAGGGGATACGGCACGAGTGCCACGTAGTCACAACAGTTGACAGGTGTTTGATGGCCGGCGATGAGTGTAAGTAATATAAGTACTAGAAAATGTCATGCCGGTCGCAGTTTTGCCGTTTGTGAATCAAATCCACAAATTTCTTAAACGTTTTCCTAAATTACGTTACGATGAAGTAGTAGTAAAGTGCTTTGTGTGTAAGACGAATTTGGTGGACTGAAATTCCAGTAATTGTAAAAGACATATACACAAAGCAAACGAAAAATAAAAATCGCCAATTATATACCTCCAATACTGGGAGTCTCTGTGTGATCTCATTTTTATGTTGAGTGTTTGTGACATTCCGCCGCATGTACTTAGCAAAGAACATTTTCGGTTATTTTGGAAAGAATATATACCTAAGTGGCCACTACCTACAACGAAAACACTACGACGTCATGTTCCTCATATAAAAGAACAAATTGAGAATAATATACGATCGGACTTACGTGACAAACAACTGTGGATAACTGTTAATGAAATTACGGATATAAAAAGCAACAAAATGAGTAATGTTTTAGTACGCATTTTAACACCAAGTAGCGATGCTATATTTAATCGCAAGGAAAATATTACAAAAAAACAATGCTGTAGCAATTCAATAGCTAGTAATGCAAGCTCTTGAAGGATTTTGCAGACATAAGTATAACATTTTAAAGTTAGTGACAGATGGGGCTGCGTATATGATTAAAGTTTAAAAAGTGTAAGTAACTTATTGCACATAACCTGTCTACTTCATATCTTTCACAGTATGGCAGAAAATATTCGAACAAGTTATCAGGATGTCGACAAATTAATAGCAAATACAAAAATGTTTTTTCTTTGATCTTCACTACGCATTAAAGAATTTCACAAATCATGCTCAGAAATTCCTCAACCTCCATAGCCGATGTTAACAAGATGGGCTTGGCTGGAAGCCGCTTTTTATTATAATAAACATTTCGACGCAGTTAAATCTTTAGTTTTAAAATTAGACACAATAAAGTCCAACGCTATCAAGAAACGTCTACAGCAGTTTGAATATCTACAAGTCGAAGCAGATTTACGCATTATACAAGAGAACTATAGTATATTAGAAAATCCCATTAACCGATTGCAAGATATTTCTGCCTCTTTAACTCATTCGTTTGAAATAATTGATAATGTAAATATGGCACTAAAAATTTTACGGATGCCCCTGATGTTCAGGGTGGTGTTCAACGAAATTTAGTGTCTCATTAAATAAAAATACGGATTTTGCGCGACGATGCCTAGGTGACGGAAAGTTTACAAGTGAATGTAGACCCTTCATTTTCAAAATACGTTGCGATATTCACAGATAAACATACATGTTTAAAGAACACTACTATGGAAGATGTTTAATTGTCTATAACCAAGTTAGTTATATCATACCAAATACCAATACGGTAACACTACTGGAATGAATACCAAAGTTCCAACTTTACTCATTAGGTAATTAAAAGGATGCACAAGTATTTATATATGCAAACGACTGTATCATTCAAGGTAATAACATAAATAAGAAAAAATACAGTAAACAAATTAATTGAACACTATGTACGTGTCGTAAAAAAATCTTTAATTAGAAATATGAATAAAATGCATAATAATATTCCCAAAATAAAATGTTGAAACCAGTACGGAAACAACATTCTTGAGCTTGTTTATCCTTCAAATAGACAGTATCTATTCCAAGTTAGCTAAAACAATATTTGCAATTTTAAACTGTTAATAAATATTAACGAATAAGATTCTGAGTTTTCAGCTACTCAGTTATTATTAGAGTTGGCAAAAATGCGCCCCAGAACATAGACGTACGTATCATAATAAGTATAATAAAAGAAATTAACTAGTAATAAAAACAATAAACTCAGCGCCGGTCCTAGCCTTTGATCAGGGTAGAGCGAGATTGTTTTTCGACTCCCTTTGGTCGACGCTTTCACTTCACGTTAATTCTACTTCGGTTTTATGTTAAATATCATGATATTGCAAATATCAACACTTATTGAATTTAAATTAAATTAAGTAGCTCTAATTAGTCTATTTCTGCTTTTTGGCGCCCCTTACCATCTGGCGCCTAGAGCGACCGCTCCTCTCGCTCTACCTCAGGGCCGGCGCTGAATAAACTGTTACAATTTATAACAATGTCTGCACATTACCCTCTTAACTAGCTTAGTTATCAGAAACTGGAAAAAATCTGTAAAACAAGTTTGCAACATCATGTATGCTATGAAATGCGGGAAGACGTTTAGGATATTTAAGAAACACTTTTTTGTATTTGCTATTAATGCATCTACCTCTGGAAAAAAATTGTCGAATAGATTCTGCCACAAGGCGTAAAGCATGCACTTTACACGTAACATGTACTAACCTACAACCGTGTTCTTGAAGAGAACGGCCTACCAAACGCATTGTTGCGGCACCATCGGTCACAAACATCAGCACTTGACTTTTTGACAGGTCAAATTTTTCTAACGTCTCCAGCACCACCCGCGTAATTGTTTGGCCAGTACATTCAGTTAGTTTTTTGCTAGTTAGTAACAGTGAAAATGTTTAAGAGAGTCCAATACACGTACTATAACATTTAAAATAGATTTCTTTTTACAATCTGTCGTCTCGTCAACACATAATCACAGCCATGTATTTTTTAGTACACATTTGATCTTATTTACAACATCTTCGTTTACAGTTGGTACATAGTTAAAAAATGTCAATGTCAATAAGCAGAAATTATTAAAATATATGACATGAATTATTATTGATAGTATCGAATGACGCTGATAATTAATTATTTAAAAATTTCAATGAAATATTTCAAGGTACGCTATTAAAATTTAATTGAGGTAAGTGAAGAATTAAATAGAATGACTTTTTTACATCAGGATGATATATACTGGTATAAGAAAGTTATGTGCTGGCCACATCAGATATTTACCCTTGGGCAGGTCTGACATACTTTATTATTAAATTAATATCAAGAATAAAATACAACAAATAAAATTATCATAATTATATGTTTCACTCACCATTATGTCAAACAAAATGGTGAGTACTGCCATTACTATAAACGCATTCAAACCTTATAAAGCTTTCGAAATTGTTAATTTTACTGGAAGAAAATGTACCAATATCAAAAAAAACCAAATAAAAGTAATAATCTACTGGATAACCATGCATTGTCATTTTAAAATAAAGCTGGAACAATTATAATTATATAAAAACTTTTTGGATATTATGTATTTTGTATTTTAATAAATTTTCTGAAGATGGGGAAGATCTCCTCTAAAACGTAAAATAATATTTTTTCTCTAATAACCTATAACAACCATAAAACTCAACCTATAATAAAATTATCAACAATACAATGGAGAGGAATAAATTACGTTGTACACACCACGTGGCATAACAATAGACTAAAATCAAATGTTAGTGTTTGCTAAAATAGTAAACAAGTTTCGCTTACGTATTTGGGTATTTCTCTACTTGGCACCGCCCATGACTTGCGGACAGATTTCCCAATTCTAGTTATTATTAGAGAGGTCAGACAGTAGAAGCAACTAAGCTTCTATAGTGAATAAGGACCGCGAATAAATTGTACATTAACACAATTTTAACCCCATTTCACTGCGGTGCTCGATTTTAACTACGGGTCGTCAGAACAACTACGGTAACCACTTGCGGCAATATCCGCTTCCCGCAGTTAACCTCCAAAATGGTGTTTGTTATTTTTCGTTTTTTTACTTTTCTATACCTAATATAAGTAATCGTGATCTTTTTCGACCTCGAGATTTTGATTGATTTATACGTTTTGAACCCTCCTGAATCCATTCTATGTTCCGAATAATGTCTGTCGGTGCGTGTGTGTGTGTGTGTGTGTGTCCGCGCGCGAGCGTGCGTGCATGCGTGCGTGCGTCCATGCGTGCGTGCGTGCGTGCGTGCGTGTGTGCGTGTGTGTGTGTGTATGCGATAACTCAAAAAAATACTAATGGGACAATTCCCAAATTTGACAATTAAGATTTTCAACAACATTTTATGTGACACATTAAATTTGGTGAATGTGGTACAACCAGAAGATACATAATGAATGAAAAAAAGAAGAAAAGTACAATTTCGGGAAAAAAAATTTTTTATTGCATTTCTGGACGAATCTCGATGAATTATAATGAAAAAACATAACTTTATGGACAGTTTTTGAGATAAAGCTTTCAATAAAGCTTTCAAATTTGGTACACTTGTTCTAAAGGCCAAAGACAATGAGAAATTCGATGAAGAGCAAAATTGGCTAGCTGATAGGAGGTCCACGGGACCCAAACTTTTGTTTATTTGACTTTACAAAAAAATATATTCTTGATGAAAGATTATAAATCATGTCTACTATTTCAAACCAATAAAATATATTTTTCCAAGGACTTAAATAAAGCTGATGTAAACTGAAATTTTTTAGACATTTGAACTTATAAAATGGGGTTAGGATAAATTTGGCAGTTTGACATTTGAAATGTCTAATTTAGTTACAAAAATGTCAATGTCAATAAAAGGAAATCATTAAAATATATGACATGAATTATTATTGACTATATCGAACGGACGTTGATAATTAGTTATTTAAAAATTTTAATGAAACATTTCGAGGTATGCTATTAAAATTTAATTGAGGTAAGTGAAGACTTAAATAGAATGATTTTTTTAGATCCGAATGATATATACCGGTATAATATGTGCTGGCCACATCAGATATTTAGTTTAGCGAAACACCTGCATCAACAGGTTGACAATTAACATTCTGAATAATTTCAATATTTTCGTCGTCAGAACTGAAGCCATCGTCAGATTTGTCATTCTCATAATTAATTTCCTCAAAATCTTTCTCATCAGCATCACTATTCACTAAGATATTATATAATTCGTCCTCAGGTAACCATTTCTGTTTCTGAAAGTTAAACTTAGCCATTTTCATTCAAAAAACTCACAAAATTTCGTAAACAGTTGACAGGGTGACGTATTCATCCACCTAAGGAAAATGGAATAGACAGATTTATAGCCGACGTGAAGAAGACATTCTGAAAAGCGCCATCTCGAAGAAAATTATTTGAAGACGAACTGCCGAATCGCCATTACCAGCACAGCCCGTTGTAACGCGTTGGGGCACATGGTTAGAGGCGGCAAGCTTTTATTATGTTTATTTTGTAAAATGGGTGATCGACAAATTAAATGCAAAAGAAGCACTATCTATTTCACGCGCTTGGCAGGCGTTTAATAACCCATCTGTTTGGGAACACCTAATGTACATGCACAGTCATTTTCCAAGAATTTATTTATCAATAAGGAACCTCGAGTGTACAACTACTTCACCTGGATATGCAATAGTTAACGCAGTAAATATTGTATTCGATATGCGCCGGTTCATTTTTCAGTTATCTCTGCTGCACGTGTGAAAAATACATTTAATATAGTTTTAAAAATAATTCCGGGTTTCGTACGCTGTGTAATATTGTGGACCTTCTTTTAAATAAAAAGATAGATTTTTCTCAACCCATTATGAACGTGCCCTTCTTGAAAAACTTGTTATATTTTAAATATGCTCCTGTTGCGTCTGTAGACGTTTTCCTCATATAAATGAATTTTGAGTAAGAGGCGTCAAAAGTTAGATGCTGTTAATTTACTGGAACTCTACAAATTACTAGTGTGCAGTGTTGTGTGTTCAGTGAAATATTTATCGCTCCTGTTATTTTTGATACTACGAAATTGCCAATTAAAAGGTAATTTATCATATCTTTATATGTGTATGTCAGCGCGGTGTCCTGAATCAGTACCTGGTTTTTACGTCATGACGATTTTCTCGCGGACTTTAATAATGAAAAAGTGAATCACTAGAATAATGTTCAATATGGGTTGCAGGAAAACTTTGTTGCATTTGTGTATTTAAAATTTATTTAATTATAAATAGTAATAAAACAATTTAACTTTTAATTTTTCCATCCAATTAGATACACGAGCTATGTACAATAATAACGACATAATTAATAATTTTTATTCTACCCTATATCTAGTTTCAAAAGAGTAACAAATTTGTTTCCTTGCTTACAAAATAGTGAACAACATACAACAATTGATATTCAAATATAATTTAAGAGTCTATATCAGATGCAAGTGAAACATAGTCTCGATTTTACCACACCCCGCGCAGGCCACGGTGCATATATACAGCCAAACCGAAATTATCGCGGCGAATGTCGAAGGTGGCCGATGTTCTAGTTACAAAACGGCATAGTGGAACATTTCAGATCGGGAGATGTTGAATTATCAGAGGCGGAGTACTAGAGGTTTCGTACGACATAAACCGATGAAAAAGTTGTATTGCGTCAAGCTTATAAGCTAAGCAGTAGCTAACCTTACCCTTCATGCGTCTTTGTCCTGCAATTAATATGTAAAAACAATAAAAAAACCCGAAATTATTTTATTTTCTTTGTTTAAAAATAGCTAAAGAACTAAACAACAAAACAATTAAATCGTTAATCTACAAAAAAATTTCCATTTTACCGTTTCTTATTAACGCATAGTATTATTTTAAAAAATTTTCGTATAAAATGGAAGTACCAATGTGTGTCATATCATTCAACTCAGAATGGAAAAGGCGATGAAATAATATGAAAAATATATTTGTGTTATTTTAAATTTAAACTCCAATGTTTTTTATCAAATATGAAAGATTATGATGTTACATATAGGTATTGCTGAATTCAGAAAGAAATTTTTTAAATTGAGCTGAATATACAGGATATATCATTTAGAATAAAAAAAATTAAGGCAATTTCCGCTCAAACCGGAAGTAGAAGATATGTATGTGACACGGCAACATAATATTGTCTAATATTTCAATATATTTAATGGAATTGAGATGACCACCACTGTTCCAACACACACCTAACCCATTTAGGCTCATCCGAGCCCAGACATTGACAGAAAACCTTCCTAATATTTGTGGATCGAAAGTATATTTTTTGTCGTATCTAGTGGAAGGAGGCCTATATACGCGAACATGTCCATCGTTACAGGATTTAAAAACCTTTTCGTCAGAAAAGACAACTTGTCCCCAGAAGTTTTCATCATTGATTACATATATAGTTGAGTGCAAAAATAATCCTACCCTGCTTCTTTTCTTCTGAAAGTTTGTATTTTTTAGCCGCTGAACAACTCTTCAAGTCGCTTTGTAGTTTTATTCTTCTGCAAGCAGTAGATACCGAAGCAGGGAAATTTGTCTCTGAAATTGCATTTACTGCAGTCTGAAAAGGGTTTTCTATTAGGTAATTTATAAGATTTTCATCTTCTTGATTATTGCTCTTTCTGGGCCTACCGGAACCAACTTTACGGGATACTTTGGTTGGTTTCCCATTGTTTTTTAACACTCATTATCGTGGTTTTACTCACATTGTATTCAGCAGCAAATCTTCTTATGGACCAACCATCTTCAATTTTAGAAACAATTCGAAATTTTTGAATATCTGTTAGATGTCGAACCATTTTTAATAATGACGCCACTGATTAACGTCAAAGTGACATTTGTAAGATTATTAATATCAATCAAAGAACGAATGATTTACATAGCTAAAAGAAATTGTACCAGTTTTTATTGAAATCAAGTGTACCCACTTTATAACAAATAAGTAAATTTGAGATATCTCTAGAATACACACGCCACTGTTGTTTACGCAAATCGCAACGTGGTTCCTAAGTGCCCGATTCCCCCTCCCGCAAACGAGTCCAGTGTATGCAAGTGCATCCATGTTTCCGAAATATCATGCGAGATGGCAGCTATTATCGGAATATAGATATGCAGTTTTTAGTTTTCTAATAAATTTATTTTCAACTAATCCAAGAGTTGGGTCACATGTATATAAACGTTATAAACAGTGACTAATGTCGGAATGTTAAAAAATTTGGATACAAAATATTTAAAATGCATGCGAAAATTTTTTGACGACTCTGAAAAAAAAAATTACATGCCGACATTTTATACATATTTTTGAAAAATCTTGTAAAAATCGCACTCAAATCGGATAAGTTTTAAACGAGATATTCGAGAATTATGATTTAATAGGGTATATAAGACTTAAATATAAAATACAAACAGTTGATAACTATCATTAAAGTAATCGGTTAGAGTAGACTGTTAAGCATTTGGAAAGTTTACTTTAAGCAAGTTTTAGATCACACGTTTGAAAATGTATGTAAATCATTTTGAAATAATCATACTATGGATACTACACAGTAATTAATACACAGACTAATTAAATAATAATAATAATAAAACGTCTTTATTAAATTCATAATTTTACATTAATTAATTTACTCCCTGGGCGAAGTTTAGCTCTAGGGCTATTCTTACACTTAACCCAATATAAATAATTACATAAAAAAATATAAATATAAATAATAGTAACAATAAACTGAAAAGATGAAAAAAAGAAAGAAAGTAAAACGTAACAGTAATGAGTAGATTATCCCAAAAATTATGCAAACAGAAGAGAAAGAAAAAAAGAGAAAAAAATATCAATAATCAAAATGAGTTGCCAAGTAACTGCTGATCTAAAAGATATTTTTTGACTTTCTTTTTAAAATTAGGAACGGTATACTTTTTAAAATATAGGTTTAGTTTATTGTATAAATAAATTGCGTTGTACGAAAATGATCTCTGAACCATGGAAGTGTTATGCAGAGGCATTGTTAATGTGTCTCTGCCACGAACATTAACATTATGAATAGTACTTCTCGGAATCAGTTTTTCTTTAAGGTAGAGGGGTGTTGAAGTTGTGTATAAATTGTGAACAAAAACCAAAATAAAATACTTAAATAAATTGTCCATATTTAACCATTGTATCTGATTAATTTTATTAGAGATATGATCAAATTTTCTAAGACCAAAAATATATCGACAGCAAGTGTTTTATACCTTTTGAATATGTTTCTTGTTGACCATATCAAGACAAGGATAGTAAACGATATAGCAATAATAAAAAATGGACAATACAAGGCTCTCACAAAGTTTTTTCTTTAATTTGAAATTCCAAATTTTTTTATTTGCATATAGAAGTCTTAAGCGTAGATAAGTTTTCTGTATCAAATTACTTACATGTTTAGTAAAACGAAGATTATTATCAGACAAAAGTCCTAAATTTTTTGTAGAATCGCACCAACGAATTAGATCATCACTTATTCTTAAAGTAATGCTAGACTTTAGCTGAATATATTAGCTGCAGAAGTAATGAGCATAGCGGAAGATTTCGACGCGTTGATCTTTAAGTTATTTTCAGAAGCATACCTTTCAATATAACTAAGGTCTTGATTAATACTATGAGTTGCTTGGTGACAATTGTCGCTATTAAAGTGAAACAACAGTTGGGTATCATCCGCATAAGTCTGCATAGACATATGTTTTATTTTATTATACATGTCAGCCGTGTATACAATAAAAAGCAGGGAACCTAAAATTGATCCTTGTGGAACTCCCAATGACACATTTCCAACAGAGGATTCAGTGCTTCCAATTCGCACTAGCTGAGATCGTGATTTTAAATAGTTTTCAAAAAATAACAGTGCATTGGGGTCAAAACCATAATACTTCAGTTTAGCATACATGAGTTCATGACTGATAGTGTCAAATCGGTGTCAAATGCTTTGGAAAAATCTAACGTAATGAGTACTGTCGCAAGTTTTTTGTCTAGATTTGTGATAATAGCATCATAAAGGTTTAGTAATGCAGTTGTTGTACTATGAGCCTTTCTAAAACCTGATTGGTGTTTTGAAATAATGTTATTTTTTGAAAAAAATACTCATTTATTTGTACATAGACAATTTTTTCTAGAATCTTTGAAAATATTGGGAGAAGACTTATGGGCCTCAGTTCATTTACAGACACTGGATTTGGGACCTTCGGCAAAGGAAAAATTAAAGCAGTCTTCCATGCACTGGGAAAATAACCCATCTCTAAACAGCAGTTTATTATATGCAACAAATGTTTCATAATGACAGGAGCACATAGTAATAGCATATTTAGATTGATACCATCAATACCACTTGCATTCGATTTGAGACCATTTATTGCATTTATTATAGTAGATTCATCAACTAGATTGAACTTAAAAGTAATGTAATGATAATTACTTATCTCCCTCCATATTGTCTTATAAAGGGTGGCCTTCAGAACAGTGTCTTTTTGGTGATATACTGTGTAATATTATATATTCCAATTATATAACTAATATTTATTTCGTGACCTACTTAATACCAATTATATTGATTTTCTAGTTAAAGGCATAAAAATTTTAATAATTTAAGGTATAAAAAATTTACTTCTTTTTAATAGGTCGAAATTTTTGTCAAACTGTCTTTAAATTACCATCAACAGGCGCTTAAACGTGTTAAATAAACATGTACATGCGATAATTCTAGTTAGGAATTCCTCTTCTAACTATTAACTACCACCACATCTGTTTTGTGTCATACATAAACAATCACTAAAACCAGACATCACTTAATTATCCATAAAACGTATCATGATTGGTAGTAAGTAATTAAATATACAATTAAGGACTTAATTATTATTCATAGCATTTTATTCAGGAGTATATCAAATTTTCACTTTCTGAATTTTAATTTTAATAATATTATAACCGAAATTGTTTAATGATTTTAAAATTAATAATTCACGACATTAAATTAATTAATTAATTATATATTTTTTTTGAGAACATAAGATTTTCTATTGCATTTATTATCCAATCTACCAACTAAATACCAATCCCCGATTTCAAAAAGGATTTGAGCCTATACCTATTATGTTGATCATAAATTTTAGCTCAAGATTTTACTTCCCCTTGATAATTTTCTGCAAATATGTGGCTGTGCTTATGAAGTACTTATACGATATTATACTAAAGAAGAAATATTATTTTAAACAAATGCCTTTTAGAGATTGAAAGAAGGTGAGCTAAAACTTAAGTTGAGCTCAATCTTCGACTCCTGTGAATCTGCAATCAAGATTTTAAATTATTAATAATGTTACGCGTTTGCTATACACACAAACACCTCAAATCCAAAAAATCGTTGATTGAAAGTCCAGGTAACATTTACACACTACCTTAGTTAATAAATACTGTGTAAATGTTACCTGTTTAATAATATAATTAACGACAATAACTAAGGACTTAACTATAATCACAATAATTAAACACTTAAAAATCATTACTTTAGTATAACTTTTCTTCTTTACCCGTATAATTCCAAATTAAGACTGAGCTCCTCGACTCTCTACCGCCATGCACCTTATATATTCATCCATGTATGGCCTTGAACTTTTTTGAATATGCCCGTTCCTTCTCGTACAATTCTCGTCTCTTCTTTATAAAGCTGGCTTTTTTAATTTACATTTTAATACTGGTAGCGCCATCTTTGAAGACACCTCAGAACCAGTCCATTGGCGTAACACTAACTTCAATTAAAATTGATTATACTACTTCGGTTGCTCTCTTTTATAAGAAGTAAATTTCTACATCCTATTCGTGGTATTTAAATATACAATATTACATATTAAATGTAAATTACAAATTAAATTATTATGCTTGGAACAGTATAAGAAAATAAACCAAAACTTCCTCACAAATGGCTGATGAACTTAATAAATTTTAATTTTTTCAGCTTTTTTATTTCAGGTGAGGGCGGGGGTCGCCAATCTAGTAATTTGCTACAGGCGCCAGCAAATCTAGCTGCACGCGGTACTGCTCTATTGAAAAATAATTGTACGCAAAGACCGGTATAACAATAAAAATCTGTCTTAAAGTCTGAGTTGTTATTATTTATTAAAAATCATTTCTCTTAATATTGCAAAATACGTAATAAATGGTTAGAGAGAACAGTACAACTTGAACAATATTAGTATTAAAATAACAGTATGCAAATTCGATGACGAGTCGTATCCACCCATCTAAAGGCAAATAACCTTTTCAAATTGGTAGAATCAAATTTTGATAACATCTAAAATTTTATAGCTGGTCCATATTGTTTTAATGGTAATTTGACTTTCCAGGTCCCTCCATTGTTATTTATCCAAATATGGTAATTACGATGTTGCGACTGAAAAGCGCAACACGCTTTGTAAATACTGGACTGAAACGCGTAAAACAAATCAGAGAAAATACTTCTCATAGACCTCATTAATGATGTATGTATTATACAATAAACCTCTTAAAAGCTCGTAGAGCAAACTAATCAAAAGTCTATACATCAAATACAACAATGCTTATAAAAGGGCTTTAAAATATGTTTTAAATAAAAATTTTCTTTCAGTTTTCCCAGAATTCATTCGAAATATTTAACCTATTGGTATTATATATTTATTTAACCCACCGAACCATTTCGTTGTAACACGCATTTTAATGTATTTTAGTGATAACAATATTATTTCATCATAAACGTATAAAAATAAGTTTATTGCCGATATTACTATGACACTTTTAATGATTTTTAATTTTTTTTGCACCAGTCTGTCACGTAAATTTTGATGTGTTGATGTCTTAATAACAAAAATTCTAACACGTCATTTTTGAAATGAAGCTAGGGCCGGACTGATATTATAAGGTTTCACCGAAGAAACTTAAATTAGGGTCAAATATTTAAGACATATCGGTGAACGGATATTAACACAGACATAGAAATGGTACAATACGTTTAGTATTGTACCAAAACTTCCAATATTCTATCTCTTTACTCTTCTCGTCGCATTTAGTTTCAATTCTTTTCCCGACCGACGAACAACTATGCGGATGTCGTTCTCTGTCGTTCTCTAATATGCTTGATTCATTTTGTTCCCTCATTTCCTCCTGTTTTAAAGGAAACACCTATTAAGGAGAATCCAAAACGAGATTTGTACTAAATTTAATTATTACCAAGAACATCGATATTTTATTTTCGTAGGAAAAAAATTAATGCTTTTAAACGATTTTTTCTTAGTTTACTATGTCGCTTCCACACAACTTAATTTGAGTAGAAACGTTGTATACGCAATTTTTCTAAAATATTGAAAAAAGTGCTTTAAGAAAAAAATACGAACATTTATTCTCTTAAATTTATTAATAGAAACAACACAAAATTAATAATTTGGAGACATGAATAAAGCATTTGTTTTTCTTGATACCTAGCTATTTTTTTAACCTAAAAAAATGTTTAGTACTCATTATTCAATTATTAATAATAAAATATTTCGGCTATTGTGTATTTTGTTTCGTTTATATAGCCAGATTTTTTTTTTTTTGAAACGTGTAAAGTGTCAAAAAAATATATACCTGGCTGCACAGACAGCAGAGGATACTATAGAAGTTTAATTAATGATGCAAGTATACGCTGACAACCATAAACAACTGTTAATGGACATGATATAAGAGGTAAGTCTTTGTAAGTTATACCGTTCCCTCACCGACGCACACCAGTCAATTTCTTAGAATAATTAATAAAGTATTCAGGACGATCAATTTAAAATAGGTTTAAGCGACATTTGGCCCGTCTCAACTATTGAAGTATATATATATAGTGTTGCCCAGCACTCTTTTAAGAACCATTCCAAAAACATTCTACCGGAATTTTCCTAATTATGAATTACTTTGAATTTAATGACGTCACAGAAAATTTATTTGTTTAGTTATTAATTTAATGGCTGTAATAATAAGATAATTTGATTTTTCAGTCCAATGAATACATGTTTATTATGAAGACTGCTGTCTTCCTTAATAAGTTAATTTAGCGTATTAGTGATAGTTAGTTATATTATCAATAATTACTAATTTATATAGGTAGCGAAGATGCCTATAATGATTCCACGCCACTTTACCATTTTATCTATATATTACCATATTAATATATATTTTACCTAATCGCAAACGAATGTAACTGGGTCAGAGTTTCAAGGAACGTTTGTAAAATTAATTTAAAAACTGGGTATAGTTGAACTATTTTAATTTGCCTTACTTTCAGATAGAAACTGTAAATACAAATATTTATATCCGTTCCTGATTTTAAAATTCCTTGTTTTCTGACTAAATTAATAGTGTCAAAATATATTTTTTTAATATAATTTACTCTCAATATAAAAACTTGGTGTTTAGTTGGTAAATTGGATAAAAAAATTAAATAGAAAACCTTATGTTCTGAACTTAATTGTTCAAGGCAGCAAATACTTCAGCGTTGTCTCGAAAGAAAATCCGTTTAGGAACCCAATGTCATCTGCCACCTTATTTAGAGCAACAAATCTTTCTTTAATTGCATGATTTAAATCAAGACCATACAACAAACGTTCAACTGCGTGGTGGAATCAAAAAGATGAGCTTCTTCGCTTGCTTTCACCCCAAACATTTCAGTTTTTTGAGCTTTCGAGGCTCCAGAAGTACTAGTTCTGTATGAGGACTGAATCAGTGGTGTGAATAAGTCTTTTCCATATTCCTTCATCTCTTTCAACACACCTTGAATCATTCAAGCAGATTTAGACATATCATGCTGTTTTTCTTGCAAAGAAAGGTTAGTTCTATTTATTTTATTCGAAAGAATATCCCAAAATGTCAAGTAAAACATGAAAAGTTCAAAGCATGGACCGTTTGATTTTAGGAACCAGCACGTGTCACTTTTGTTCCTTTTAAAGTTACCATAAGTTCGGTTTTCAACGGATCCAAGCGGAAAGACGACCCAACAAAAAAGATACTTACATATTTGTTAAGAAGTTCCCAAATTGAGTTCTTAAGCGCTTCGGTCAGTATATGCTCATTTACTGCATAACGAGAGCGTCCAAAACCTGCACATAATCTCCCGATTTTGTGATTAGCTTCACTTTATTTGCACCCTTAGAATTCGCACCTGTGGAAAATGCTTCCTTTGCCACACCCTAAATTCGGTGCTGTAGTAGAGTATATTACACTATGAACCCTTAATTTTGCAACGCTGTTTTTCCATTCCAATTATGGAATAAACTTTTTTTAACAGTTTTAGTGTTAGCTGTTCCACAGATAAAATATTATTTTTCGTATTAGAAAAATGCACGAGATGTATCATGTGAGACATATTACCAACCATAAAGTGATGGAAATGCACATGATAATTTTGTTATCAATGTACATATTACAGTAAAATAAAAATTAAGTCTTTCATTTCAGATAATTGGAAAAATATTTTGTTGTACACCACCGGTGTTTTTATTTCATTCTTGTTACATTTAGGGCAAACTTTTCATTAATCTACGAATAGACTATGTTGAGTTTTTTTAGTTGTTTCTTGTTTTTCAAAACTCATAACACACTAAATTGTTGTCATTGTTATTTTTGCTGTTAATTTTTGATATTTTAGAAGTGTGATGACCGTATTATGATTAAAGAAGCTTGAATGAATGTTCTTTTGTAAACATATCTCAGGTTCACGTCCATATGGGTCTTCTCAGATACCCAGATTTGTCTGAATGTACATATTATCTACTCTAATAGCAGTTTCAATGTCATCATCACCTGAATGATCTCCCTCCGAGGCTTCAATCTCAACTGGAAGACGTGTCATTAGTCATAGACAATATGGATACACCGAGCGATATGTCTTAATACATATGGTCGAGTTTATTCAATGAAATCTATCCTTCTATTATTTTTCCAAAGAAAAATTATCGTTCTGGATACAGGATCAATGGCTGAAATTCAGTTATTCAGTGACGTAACACATTTTTTGCCATATCCTGTATGTACACCAATGGTTTAACCAGGAGAATAATTTCTCTTTGGAAAAATACTGTTCTGCTACTAAAGTATGACTGACTAATTGCCTCAAATTATCATTATCAGTTTTCAAGTTATTGGAAAAAGTTTTAAAAAATATGACAATTTAAGAATCTGTTTCTCGGAAACGGTGGCCTTTAGGATACGAGTTTGTATATAGCCTTTATTTTCGAAAAACAATCTACCTTTTCAATAATGCCACTCATTTCAGGGACACCCTGTATGTATTAGAGAAAAAGAGAATATTTACGTTCTTTATGCCTAATTTTATTCAAACGTTTTTAGACCAGTCAATACTAGGTATATTGTTAGTGATTTATAATTTAAAAAACTCAATTGTGACAAAGAATAACGGTATAATGAAAGAACAAGGCATATCGTTTAAAGAAAGAATGAAACAATTATAATAATAAACCACCTTAATTTTGGCCATCTAAGGTCAATAACATTGTCATTTCTAAAGATTTGTTTATACCTACTTGCCACTATTAATCGCTGTTTTATCATAGTGAAAATAATGGTAGCTAAACTGAACTATGCTCCGTTATAATACCACTGGATATTTTATTCTTGAAGAATTAAAAGTTGTTTTTTACATATAAAATATAAATTATGTGTTATATTATAAATTTAACAGCCTGTTTTTCTGTAGTTTATTTGATATTTCGTCATACAATGGGATATCATTTTAGCAATAGGTATACTATTGCTTTTCTTATTCATATATTTTTTAACAGCAGAGAAATCAGTAATATTATGGGTATATATTAGGTCTTACAAAGTCCTATGTTTAAGTAATTTATATTCTCGTTTCATGTGTTTAATCATTGCAGATTGTTTCCTAACAGGCTAAAAAAATTAGCACTATCACTAATATTTATAGATTTATAGACACGTATTCCGTTAACATGTATTTAAAAATAGTGAAGTCGCTCTTTTAGGAAATAAACTAAATAATATATTCTTAGTAACTTTCATTTTAAAATATAGTAATACATATCATGATTTGTTGGAGTAATTACAAAGGAGATGTGAGTGAATTTTCGCCATAACTCTTTGTCTCTTTTTATACACATTTATAGCGGAAAGAAACGTGTTAAAAACTGAATAAAAAAGGTCCTCTTATTAAATATCGGTATAAGCTATCATTTTAAAGTTATTTGTACTTAAATATTACAATGGAGAATGGATATACATACAATAATCGATAGGAAACTCCATACCTCTACAAAAATAATTTCGCACTTTTATTTATAAACTGATGTAATGTTTATATACAAAACTCAACTAATTTTTTATAGTTTTATTACCCTCTTAAATAGAGGCACTTAATTATAGGACACCTTGTATATAAATTGTTTAGAATCTTTTAAATTTATGTTGACCATCCGTTAAGTGGTTTGCATTTTTAATAAGGGCTATTCTCTTCCATTACGATTGTTTCTTCTTCTACAGTAAAATACGTATTTAGAATGTCATTTATGTTAGAACACCCTGTATACATCCTATAATACGTATAGAATGATAAACAACACAAACAATGATTTCTTTTATTTCCTCACAAGAAAAGTCTAGGGACATTCTTATAAATATACATTTTTTTTTAATTGATTTTTTTTGTCTTCTATAATTTTGTAAAAATATCCCTAGACTTTTCTTGTGAGTGTACATTAACGCAATAATAAATAAATGTAAAATTAACATTTATTGCAGTAGTTACGGAAAGTTTTATCATATTTCCTCATGAAAAAACGGTTACATTAATGTATTTTAGTATAGGAGTTATTGTTTTACAAAAGCAAGAACCACAGTATAAGAGCTGTGTATCGGCAGTTTTTCCAAATTATCGAGAATAAGTGCTTTAAGAAAAAAATACGAACATCTTTTACAGTCTTTTTATTAATAGAACATTTAAAACGCAAACAAAACACAAAATTAATAATTTGGAAATATCAATAATTCATTTGTTTTCTTTATACCTAGCTATTTTATTTTGTAACCTAAGAAATGTTTAGCATTCGTTATTCAATTATTAATAATAAAATATTATTCCTATTGTGTATTTTATTTCATTTATATAGAATCTACAGATTTTTTATATTAACCAAATGTAAAAAATGAAATATATACACCTGGCTGCACGGACATTAAAAACCCATGGTCTCTTTCCTAACCAATAATTATTTATTTTATTAATTAATCAACAACACTAAATTTGCTTCGTACACCCATGGTATCATTGTAAAATGCCACGTCTGTGACGCAACCACCTGCATTTGAGATCCCAGAACGCTCAGTGGATTTATGAATGAAATGTAGCTGAAATAATCTACTGGTTATAATGTGCCTTAGTAATGAACATTATTGAAACTGAATTGTTTTCCGAGAAAGGTGTACACCTTGAGGTTCAACGTAATTTTATACTTTTTAGTACCTACTTTTTTTTATTTTTTGGCCAGTAAATGCCGTTTCTGTGTAGGGGAGGGCATGACCACGCTGAATGTATGACTGCAAGGGTGGATCATGGAGCTTCCATAGGGTCGGAGGCACTTGACACAAATGTCGGAAAATACCTAAAAAGAAATGCCAGAAATGGTGTGTAATAGAAGAAATGCAGGGATTTTTTAAACTTAAATACAAATAAACTAAGCATCGGTAACGCTTACAAGTTATGATAAATAAAAATAAGATCGATAGCCGATCTATAAATTGAAGCAGTATTAAAAGTATTTGTATTTTCGAAACAAGATCTATGTGAATAGTTATATTTTCGAAAAGTATCATCACTATTACCATCTACAATGGGCTTTTATTTACGGCCTGGACGGGAGGCAATCGCACCTATCGCCCCCACTTGGATCCGCTCTGGTGTGACTGTCAGAGGTGTATGCAATTGGTAAATTTATATCTCGCCCGTGTAAATTTGCGATAATTCAATATATCTGAAATATTGCGAGACATGACTATTGGGGAATCCGCTATTTCTGAGGATCGCCCACACTTTAGTTTCTCCTGGTAGATACCGTAGCATCCTGGTCATTCGATACATTCCCGTCCGATCAGAGTGCTTGGTTCACACCCTTCTACTAGGTCTCTAGGAATGACTTGATTTCCCAACTTTTGCTATTTTAATTATTATAATTATTTCATGGCGTGGTGTACACTGTACAAGTAAACAAAAAACAGTTTTTTTCCAAGTTACTGAAAAAGATGTTTTAAAAAACATATCAGCGTTAGCCTGTCGATTATTTCTTGAAAACGTGATAGTTTTCTTTAGATTATGTTAAGTTACAATTTGGTAGAGAAAACCTAAGAGTTAAATTTAATATAAGGTGAAATTATTCTAACAGGGTGACCAGCTATATTGTGATTCATTTTGATCTTGATTAATTGTGGAACGAAAATATCTATCGGGGTGAATTTTTCGCAGATTAATTTTGATTGCCGTATCTCTCATATTTACACTTTTACTTTAAAATGAAATGTTACCCACAAGTGTTATATACTCAGTTCCAAAAAAATTGCTCACCTAAAATATTTTGATTCATGTGAACTTTTGTAATATTTGACAAATTTTGGTGCTTTTTTTTTAATTTACAGTTGAACTTTTCAGGAATAGGAGTCTTGTTAAATATTTTTTTCGGCGCCATCGATTTGCATGAAATATTTTTGTTTCTTCAACCAGTAATTAAAACAACCTATGAGCTAAACCAAAGCTTTATTTCTAGCGACATGAATATTTTATGCTAGACAATATTTCTCAATATTTTGTTTTTTGTTTCACTTCTCTAACTTAGTTACATTAGAAAATACAGATTTTCTTGAAAACATTATATTTTTCCTATCTTAAAACAAAATTCAATCAAAAATCACTTTACCTGTTTTTGTGCTACTGTCAAAGTAATGGTAATTCTAAAGAAAGCGAAAGAAATATTGAGGTTAAACCTAATTACTGCATATTTGCTTTACTTTTTTTTGAAGTTGAAGTGCCACCCAAATAATCATTGAGTACGTATTAAGGTACCATTTGCAACCAATTCACTACAGGCACAATTTACTAACGGGTGGTGAGATAAAATTTAGGTCATTTATAATGAGTTAGGAGCTGCCATCTGTTGGGATTTTTTAATATTATGTGTGTGCAAATTCAGTTTGATTAAATAATTACAATTGTTTAACATAACTTTTAAAAACATTATGTCTTCTAATACCAAAAGATCTAAGCTTCAAATTTCAAATCACAAACCGACTTTAAACACTAACAATAAATTTGTGTCGTAGTACGCATGCGCAATTTGAAATTCATGCCGCAATTGAAGTGAATATTTGCGATTTGCAAGCATCGAATTCAAAGCTGAAGTGCAATTCAACGTCGTGCCGACTTAAAATTTTATTGCAAACAAATGCTTTCAACCAA
This sequence comes from Rhamnusium bicolor, assembly GCA_029963845.1. Classification (NCBI taxonomy): domain Eukaryota; kingdom Metazoa; phylum Arthropoda; class Insecta; order Coleoptera; family Cerambycidae; genus Rhamnusium; species Rhamnusium bicolor. The sequence continues at coordinate 230,857 of JANEYF010001716.1, forward strand.
ATATGCTTAAAACCCAATTTGCAATCGACCAGCAGAATGTGCCCCTATCAAACTGGTTGTAAATGTACCTGTGCAGATCTATTTCTGCAATATTGTTAAATAATGAACGCACGATGTTGATTATTCCAGGCATTTATGATTATTAAATGCTTTATTGACAGCTACTATGCTTTTTCATGCGTTTACATTTCGAAGTAATAGTGAAATAGCATGCAAACATGAATCTACAAATGCATGAAAAGTGACATACTATTTTTTTAAAGTATGTTATGTAACATAGAAAATGTAACACCAACTCAGATACACTAAGCTCTGCCCTAATTTCAGACCATAAAATAATTTTTTGTGAATTAAATGTTAGGTCCGCTCAAACCTTTTTTTTCGCTAGACTTCGCCTAAATTCCTACTAACAAAAATTGTGTAATACAATTTTCTTAATTCAAAGGCATTTTTCTTTTTTTGGTTTGACACAACACTGGGCATCCTCCGATAACATAAATCACCTTCAGTTGATGGACGAGGAGAACTATGTCAGGTTTATTGATTTGGATTAGCCTGACCGTGAGAATGAGTTGTTCCAGTAAATCCGGCATTTCTCGTTCTCGACAACGTACTCAATATCTTCGGGGACATAAGGCAGTATATCATAATGCCGTATTACTTCGGTGGGTGTAGACCTAAACTGCGTATGTGGGACATGCAGAAAGTATGTGCATGAGTGATTCAGGCGCCTGATGGCAGGTCTTGCAGTTGATATCAGGAACCTCTACACGACACACGCGGCTACGGTAGACCAAGGTGTTGATAACATCATCTTGGCAGGCCATAATGAATCCCTTATGCCCGGCTTAAAATGCGAATATCAGCCTTGTCGATAAACCCAGTGTTTCTATGTTCTTATAGAAGACACCATGCTGGGATTTATCGACGTATTGCCGAAACAGTTTTTCCTGTTCAGCAGCTCTATTTTGGGCTTTGAGACGATTTGGCTGAAGCTCAGTGACTGACTCTACATCAGCACTTCGCCTGCCCCCTCGCCTGATGTCAAATGCGAGACCGAGTTCATCTGCGGCTCCTTTTGATACCTTGAACAATACTGCTCCCACTGCAACAGTTTCATGATGTTTTATAGACCGCAAGAAAAGATCTGAGCTCCTGAGGATGTTACATGCTATACTCAGCACTATTCTGCCACTTAAACACTCCAGGCTCAAGAGTTCTTAACCCTGCTCCCCTCCGTTGACGTGAGAGGTACACACAAGGAACGGACGATCTAGGATGAATACTTCTGTGAATATTCATCATCTTCGGGTATCTTTGTCCAATTGGCGCAGCTCGACTACTGTCCATTTCACTACTCCGGAGGAATAGAGCAGTACCGGAACGGCAAGCATGTTAGTAGCAGACACCTTGTTCTTCCCTGAAAGTTCTGAAGAGCAAATCTTTCGGAGTCGGTGTCTGTACTTGCCGCTTCTTTATTTGTGTTACATACTGTATGTGCCTATGTTATACACCCAGATACGTATAGGTCTCTCCGGCATCCAGGTATTCTAGGATGCTTTCGTCTGCGAGCTACGCATCCTAGGAGAATTCCCCGTATCGTCCTCTCTTGTGGTGGACGACTGCACATTTGTTCAACCCGAACTCCATACCAATTGCCCCCATGTAATGTTCGACCACCCAAAGAACGTTTTGTAGTTCGCGCTTTTCGGAATCATAAAGTTTACGGTCCTCCATATAAAATAGATGGGTGACCTTAGGCCTCCGTTCGCTGGGAGGTCCACATTGATATCGGCGGGTTTGGCGGAGTTCAACAGACAACGGCAGCAGTGAGATGCAGAAAAAGAGAGGACTCAGGGAGTCACCCTGGAAAACTCCACTCCTAAATGCCACCTGCTTTGTCGTGACCCGCTGTGGACTCGATGTTATGGTGAAGCGATTGCTTCAGAGCGGCAGCAGCTATTCTATGCCATTTCACTATTTTTCTATGTATCTCACTATTTATTAAAATAAAAAAATATTGTTATTATTATTAATAGTGAGTTGATGCTTCACACAATCTTACACACTATCTAACTGCGAGGCATGCTTTGAATTCAATCTTTTCAACAATTTTCTTGCCAAGCTGTTTGAACCTTTTGTTATCAGTGCTGAAGAATCACTGGTGGCATCTGGAATCGACCAATCGGATCGTGTGAATATCATGTCCCGTATATGTTTGATTGGAGAAAAGTGATCTTGTAGACAATGGAAAAACGTTCATATGTAGTAAACACCAAAGTATGGACCTTTATTGGGTCAGCATTTCCAGTAAAAGCCCAGAAGAGGCCCATACTTTAGGTGTTTGCTGGGATCGGCATCTTGGAACCAGAAATCTCCTGGTTAAGACAGAAGTATGAGGGCCTACTGGAAAATAAGGTTATCCAACCTCTGAAGATACGGTAACGCATACTCTTGTCCATGTATGTTCCTTTGTATGAATACTAAAGGGAACTTGCATCCATATGCTATTGAACCCCATACCATAACCCCTCGGGTAAATGCTGTTTCCCGTTTCACACAAAACTAAATATCAGACCTTTCTTTACGTTGACGGCCCACAAAAAAAACACATAAAACACACCACATAAATTAGACAACCCCAAACCAAAGCGGAAGCTGCTCGGACAGGAGTTACACAGTTGAAAAAAACACAGACACACACAACCAAACCCATCGACTTTGCCAGAATCGAAACCGAGATTTGAACCCGGAAGTCGATAGGCAGTAAACTAACTACGTTTGTCACTTAACGCTCTGGCACACTGCGCTACTGAGCTCGGTAGCTCGGTATCATCTACAAACAGAATCGGGATATATCGCTAAACATTTCTTATTAAAACAAAATTTATTCAAACAACATGTAAATCACTTGGTATATCTTTCAGAATAAACTAAATTTCCAACTATTACTGAAATGTCATCTTCGTTTAAAGAAACTTACCTTTAAAATATGAGTCATTCATTCCAGGGGTCATTCCACTTTATTAAATTGCACAATATTAAGTATTATTTTACAGCACGAACTGACTTGCTGCTAGTAATATTGTTATTTAAAATATTTCTTTTCATTTCTCAATTTACAGTAAATAAAAACAGGATATTTTTTAAATACCTCGTTACAGACCAATAATTTAAATGGTAATATATGCAACAAAAAACCTGATTAAATATTTACAACATAAACGAAATTCATGGTTTTCACGTTCTTTCAACTACTTGTGAATGTTCCATTGTACTAAACGAGAAAGGGAACGTTTTAATGTATGAATCAACGAGTTTTAATTTTTCATATTCGTGTGGAAATTTTATGAAGAACCGGTAGGATATATGAGTAGGTTATAATAACAATCAGCCACATGCTTTTCAAAGCTGTTAACTGTGCCGTGACTGCCGTGCCGTTTCTTCCAGTCTAAAACTAGTCTAGTAACTATTCAAATGCATTTTTTTTATACCTGACGACTTTCTTATACCGACCACAAATCTAACTACCTGCAGAAATTATCGCATGCAAAAATCATAGGCGTAGGAGGTACAAAATTACTTCGACATGGATACAAGTTTGTTAAATTGCTGTTACATAATTATTATGATATTAATTTAACGGCATTCCAAGAGAAAACAATTAATTTAACAGAAAAAGCTTTATTTCTGATTTGAAAAATTCTCAAAACAATTTATTTAATTTTTTTTTACGAAAAATAGAAAAAACCCGAAAAGAAAATATTTATTTTAAATCTGTATAACAGATTGAAAAATGTTAAAACAGTCTGTAACCATTTCGGCTGTTGATGATTGCTCTACACCGCACCTTATTTGGATGTTAAGCCAATGTCCTATATATTATTTAAAGAATTTGTTTAATAAACCTCTTTGTATATTAATATTAACCCATTACCCGCTTATTTTTGGACTGCTACCCAGCAAGTATGATGACGTCATTTTGACGTCATTTTTTGGTATTTTTATGACTGTGAAGTCAGGAAATAGCCAATATGTAATAACGTCAGCATGACGTATCAGATAAAATGTCACAGCCCACAGACGTCATAAACCTTTTTCTGTATTTTTTTAACAAATGGAAAACCATATACAGGGACCACCTAAAAAGTTTAGTACAAGAAAACTATTATTGATTTCAGAAATCTTTATTTTTTATAAATGTTTAGTACATCTTACACCCAACTTTTTTATATTTTACTTCTGATATGATCGAGTTAAAATGGTGAGTAAATCGGAACTATACAAAATATGTGTCTCATTAGATCTACTAACTTTCGTAAAGGATTATATTTCCCCAAGGAATCGGTAATAAGTTGGTTTTTCTTTTGTACCGACTTTTGGCGGATGTTTCTGAAATAAAGGTTATGAAAGATTAAATAATAAAAACAAGTTTAACATTATTGGCTTATTATCTAATAAAAAATGACTTCTGTCACACACTACTAACTACTAACATAATATTGCAACAAGCTTTCATTAAATACCACTAAAGAATTGATAAGAACAAGAATACTTTTAAAATTTTACAAATTCTTGTAGCTTGATCTAAAAAGAAACACAACTTATTTTTGTTTTTCGCATTTTGTTGATAATAATCAGAACACCTTTCTTTATAGAACTGTGCAAAATTGGCTGGTATACATTAAAAATTATTAAATTTATTGAACTAAGTAATTAACCTCAAAATCTGGAAAATACAGAACATACAAGTCAGAAACCACCAAAAGCAGAACCATAGAATTTATTCGCTATAAATCTGAGGTAGAACCAACACCATCTGCCACACGTGCACGTTACTATCTTAGTTTATGGAAAAATAAAGATAGTTTCATCTCACACGTATAATCCATAGAAAAGAGTATCTACCTATTTCCAAAATAAATTTTAAAGAAAATTGTTTATTTCGTTGCCCTTGTCGAAATTATTTCGTTTGTTCGCCACACAAACAATGTCAGATGAAAATTTTCAAAATTCTGAGACGAATTTTACACTACAACTGATATTACCTTTTTATGATTATATTCCATTAAATAGAAAATCGATAGCAAATTAGTTTTACGATTCTGAAATGACAACCACACGACACAAAAACGTACTTATTGATCACAAGTTTTTGACGTCATAGATACGTCAAATATTTAAGTGAATACAATGTCGGAAATCACACGTCATCTATTTATTGGTTGGTGCCGTCGCTGACCAATCTGTACCTAAAAATTACATGAATATGACGTTATACGTCATGACTGTGGGTCATCTCTAAATCACTATGTTTAAAGTATATTTTTTAAAGTTAAAATGATGACAATGTATATAAACACCTACCTATGGTTAGATCCCATAGAAAATATATCCATCTTGTATACATTTTTAATTTTTTTATCATAATTTCAGTTTTAAATATTTTTTATTTGAAATTAAATAACTGCATTTCACATTACAGCCTTATAGTGCTAAATGGTGACTCTGTAATTAGTAATGTTCGGTATTTTCTAATTGTTTTTATTTTATGAAAAAATAGTGCATCTTTTTGGTGTCCCATAAATGGGAAGTTGGCCAGAAGCCTTGATATATGCCGAAATAGAAGAATTTGAGAGATACTGGAGACTGGAGTACCTCTAATATAAAATCCTAGTCTACAAAACGTTTTAGAGACATCAAAAGTGATTTACATCTGAATGATAGACACAAAAACTACAAAAAATGATAACATGTTTAAATTTTCGTCTTGTTTTGATGAAATATCCAAAAAAAAAAAATTAAAGGGGTATTTCATTCTCATCTCTCCATAAATGAAATGATGGTTCGTTACCATGGACGCCACTCAGTTAAAGTATTTATGAGAAGAAAACCCATAAAATTTGGTTACAAGTTATGCTAATGAAGATCAGTTGAGGATTCGTGTTATAAAAAAAACTTACATCACCCCGAAAAATGCGAAAAGCACGAGCTATTTTTTGATAATTTCATTAGTAGTCATGCGTGCATGCTAAAAGACATGAAGAGATTGGAACTGTATGAGAAACACGATTTGGAAAATATCCTAAACAAATGCAGACAAAGATTGAGGACACTTACTTTGACTACTGGTTCGATAAATCAAATAAAATTTAGGCAATAAAATGGAACGCGAACAAAGCAGTTTCTGTTATTTCTAACTACATACATTCCATTGAACCACTGTGTAAGTTTTCCAAAAGTCGCTTGAAAATTACTGTCAAATTTATTCCTATTTATTTATTTGCAGAATTAACTAGATGTTATTCGCAAAAATAGAAGAAGCACGTCACTATTCCAGAGCCAAAGTTTTACAACGCGTGTAGTAGATATGCTGAATAAACAATTTTTCCTTTGCAAAACCAGAATTAAGTCCAAAAAGTTGTGATGGTCATTATTTACCCAAATATTGGACAATGATGTGGAAACACATTTTTCAAATGTGTAGTATGAACATGTTTTTTTACTGGATATACGTTGAAAAATTGTTATAGCATATCTTTCTAAAAGTAGCCGCTTAATTTCGAAGAGGCCAGGGCTAGAAAATCAAAACTGTTGAGAGGTCAAGTCAGTTTGGATGTTAGATTGATGGAATCAATCATTTGATCATCCCCATATCAACTCAGAGATGATGTGCCGAATACAGGAAGAAATCTAAAATAATTTGTGGCAAATGCGACGTCGTATTACACTATGCTTACTTTGCATCTTTTTTATAAATATCTTTAACGACGACGATGAATTAGAAATAGAGCTGCTAAGTATATTTCCCAGACTCGTCCAAGTTAAAGATGAAGAGAAAGCTGGTATAGACATCCTCAAAAGTGTCGAAGAAGACATTCTAGGAATGGACAAATTTTCGGTGATTTGGAAGAGGCTTCAACCTCCATATCTGCCAAAAGAAGGAAATCATGTAAAATAATTAGTTTTGTGTAGTACTGAAGACACTACGTAGAAAACACACCGCGTACTCTACCGCGTGGTGGTGGGGAAATGAGTACAAAAGCGTAAACTTGACCTATAATCTATAGACAATAAACTAATTAATTTTAATATTGTAATAGTTCAGAACTTGTTGCTCAGATTATCGGTACTTTAGGGCAGCCAAATCGAGAAAACAAATAAATAATTACCCGCTTCTTGGCGTATTTGACAGCTAAGTTGACAGTTGGGGGAAAATACTTAAATTATTTTTTATAGGAAATTCTCTTTGCATATTTGCTAATAACTGTTTCTAACGCCTGATTTGCGGTAAAAGAGATATAAGAGAAAATTCGAATTTTTTAATAATGGTGGACACGCCGTAACCATTTTTGTCAGGAAAATATTGGATGTCGATTACTATCCTAAAACCTGTGTTAACAAAAAATTTAGCTTTTTTACAATTCATTCGATCTAAAAATCCCTGCCGACTGGCTTATGATACCTTTGCGAGTTGCTTATAATAAATCTCAGAGTAGTAAAATGACTAATAAACGTAAGGCTTTTGTCAAATATCTTTCAGTGTATTGGGTTGTCGTAACGCTGTGTTATTTAAATTAGACGCAAATATCTCGCGGTTATTTTTTCTACAAAAAGGCATGTTACATTTCGCTACATTTAAAGGTAGGCTATTACTTTTACACCAAAGTTCAAATAACTTCAAAGCATTTATAGTCCGTTATGATATCAAATAATAACTTTAGGTCATCAGTATACATCAAAACTTGCACATTAAGGTCGAACACAATGTCGTTGATGAACATGCCAAAGAAAATTCAGTCTTGAGGAACATCTTTAAAAAAATGCAACAAATTTATATCCTCGATATTGAAGAAACTGATACTTATTGTGCAAATGAGTTGTAAAAAGTGTTGTTAGAACTATAGATAATACAAACAGTTTTTTTTTAATAAAATACTTGATGCTGTTGATCAAGTTTTTTCTCTTATAAACTGTGCTTACCTACGAAGTTTGTCACAGTTGTCCACCCACTCACAAAATCATGTTGATTACAAGAAATTCTAGCTGAACTTGATTATTACCGAATGGACTAGGATTTCAAGAATTTTGCTTAAAGTTGCAACATACTGTTCTAGGCCTATAATTTTTTTAAGTTTAATTACACAAGAAAATATTTTGTATATAAGAGAATTTACTGTTGATTGTGAAACAAAATTTTTCCCAGATTTATTTCCAATGTACCGTCACCTAAAACGGGCGCAATTGCAATTATTCATATCGATGAAATTGCAACAACGCAACAAATAAAGAAATAATTCTTTTACGGGAGTTTCTACCTTTATTTATTCAGTGAAATTACAGAAACGAACATATATCTAAATAAAAAGGTTATTTCATCTTCCTAACGGTGAAAATTGTTACTGCATTTTGCAGCAGATTTGTACGAAGGCGTAGAAGGACCATCGAAAATATTATTTTTTTTATTCCGACCCAAAAGTCGAACTTCCGAGATTAGATTAGATTAAAGTCGGAATTTCGAGCTTAATATCGGAATTCTGAGGTTAATATAGGAATCTTAGAATTCCGAGTTCAATCTCGGAATTCGGAGGTTAAAGTCGGAATTTCTCCTTTGCTCTACAAGGCATGTTACTTGTTTATTACCATGAAATTGTACCTTTTTGCTCGATTGTATTGTGTCCCATTCACTAGGAAATTCGATATTAATGTCGACTAATCTCGATTAATTTTGAATTTAACCATGAAATTCCGACTTTAACCTCGGAATTCCGACTTTAATTTCGGAATTCCGACTAAAATTTTCGTCGGCCCTTCTACGCCTTCGTAGCTATGAAATTTTAAGTAAATGAAACAAAAAATACTTGCCAAACTGCTATAGCAAATTCGTTGCGTAATAATAATATTTTTTTATTAAAATCTAACAATACCTACTTTTAAATGAGGTATTTTAAAAAAATCCTTGAAATGTTTGTTACATAAAAGCAAATATGATAAACAAATTAAAGTTAAACAATTTAAAATTACACTGAACTGATTCTGCGGTTGGCTCCTTGTGAAACATTATTAAATATTTTAAATATATGAAAGAAATTTGCTTTCTAATGTTTCAAAAATATTTTATTAGAAACTCTACACGTGTTTCGGCTTTTTAGGCCTTTTGTCAAGAGTACAAGGAATACTGGAGTATTCCCTGCACTCTTGACAAAGGCCTAAAAAGCCGAAACACGTGTAGAGTTTCTAATAAAATATTTTTGAAACATCAGAAAGCAAATTTCTTTCATACATAAAAAAAATTTAAAATTTACTCAAAATTCTATTGTTAGTGTTAATACTTAAAGTTTGATAAAATGATAATATGATTTTAATAATTTCCACAATTATGTACACAATATAAAGTGAAATAAATTAAATAAATCTGAAAAACACTTTTGTTTATCCACTAAATCAAGTTTATTGCCTAAGAGGCATTAATAAGAAGTTTTATTATTGTTCATTTTGCTTCTGCTTTCCAGCTGTTACCAAAAAGTTATTTCTGTACACCCAGTTATGATGAACAATGATTTTACTTCTAATTACGGTTTATTTCGTTACAGAAAAAACGAATCTCTTTTTCTGATGTATTGTAGAGGTCCCTTAAAATATCTTTAGCAAAATATGACTTCTACTAAAAGACGGGAAATTAAGATTAAGTATTGACTGCAAGATTGCCAACAATGCGGCGATGCGAACCTGAATATTCTCTGAAATATTAAATGTATTCCTCAAAAAAGAAAATAAAAACATAAATATGTAACAATTCTCCTCTGTTTAACAGATCTAATATAATTTTTAATCCGTTTAGCATAGAATAAAATACGTTTTCTGTCTATGTAGTTCTCACCTCAAAGTCTCAGGTTCGATTCCCGACTAAGTAACGGTGATTTGCTCATCATCAGAAATTAATTCCATCATACGTGGATATTGGGTGTATGTCCGTCGTCACCAAATGTGTAACTTCTTACTACACAAGGTTATTTTAGGGATACAGCGAGGTTATATTACCAGTGGTGTGTGTGTTTAAATAAAAAAGAAGTTCGGACTTCCAAACACGATATGACAAGACATCCAGTATCCAGCTTTACCACCGCATAAGGGACACGGCTGATAGAACAAATCACAAACATCTCACATTATTGTCAAACTTAAAATGATAAAATCCAAAGTTTGGCTGACCCAAAGAAATTTTTTGACAACCCGAGATCTTCCAGTCAAAATGGCATTGATGGCAACCCTATCTAACAGACACAAATGATTAATAATTAAATGATGTTTTCAAATGTTAACAAAGAGCGATTGAACAAGCGAAATGGACGTAACAGCAGGTGGCTGGTGAGGTACAGACTGAGTCCTTAAGTTCGTTGAGCGTGTCTTATTCCATCTCATTTCATCCTAGTTCACCGACATCGCAGTGTGGGCCATTTTGGTGATACATTTGGATCTCGGAAACTATAAGAGATAGAAAATCGATTAAATAGGGTAAGTTTTAGACCATTTTATTACCAACTAATAGCCACCTTCAATACTATTCCAGCCGTTAGGAGTTTTGAGATATGCTCGAAAAAGTTGAATGTTGCATTTTCTAATATCAGCTATAACTTTTTATTTTTCCATATTTTTTAAATCTCTAAAAACATTCTCTAAGCAACTCTTTTCGTAGAATTTAGCTGTCTAGTCAAATTTTAGTTTCAACGGTTCGATTATTGAAGACCATCCTCAGGTCGTCTTTTCTTATGGGCGCTATATTGGATTTTTACTCATTAAAAACAGCTCGATTTTAGATTTTCAACGATGTATCATTTGTACACAAAAAATGGGAAATAATTCAAACAAGACGATAAAAATTAATTTTTCGATTAGATATGGCAGCACCTCAAAATAAATAATATAATACATGAACGTACTTTAAGTTACGTACTTTTGATAAAGAACTCAATTTTTATCTAAATAACTACAGACATTAATTATAAATGAATTCTAAGAGAATTAAAATAAATGATAATTAATTACCTATAACAATTCATGAAATAATTTGCCTATATTATTAACGTTAAAAAAATCTTACGACAAACAAAAAAAAAATATTTTTAAACACAACTATTTACATTTTCGGTTATACATCTTTGGCATTTTTCTAATGCCATATTGGTCACTCGCTAGATGGTATTCCTATTAATGCCAGCAAATAGACCTCGTGCTCTTCCTTGAAGCACTGCTATAGTGTCAGGAGGTTCAAACTCATAAATTTCGTTTTTAACATAACCCCACAGGAAAAAATTCAAAGGGGTAATGTCTGGTGATCCAGCAGGCCATGGTATTGGACTATCATTGGAAATAAGTCTGTTTCCGAAAGTTACTCTTAATAAGTTTTTAACTCTGCTGGAATTGTGGGCTGGACAACCGTCCTGTTGGAACCAAACATCATGAAGTTGATTTTCGGGCACTATTGCTCTAATTGCCGGAAAAATTTGTTTTCTAACATGTCTAGATACCTTTGTCGGGTTAATGTATTATTAAAAATAAAAAATGGTCCAATAAGTCGATTTCCTAAAAAAGAATCAAACTCGCTGATTTTACTTAAAAGAAAGAATAAATAACTTATACGCTCGATGAAGATATAAAATTATTGTTTTATTGCAATGGTCTTAATATAAAGAGAAAACGAAAACATATTTACTATTAATGCCGCACCATACATTAAAGCTAAACCGTCCGTCCCTGCAATCTGCATTGAGCAAGCGTTTAAGGTTTTCATCAGAGACAACCACGAGACATCAAGTATTTGTGTTGTTTCTAAATATTGCACTAGTCTATTGTTTGGGAAGATTAGAATAGATGGCGTGCGCGATGATGAGTCGTGATTTAAAAAAGCGCGCGATGCGTTTTGTTGGCTATTATATTTTCAATTACATTTTAATGAAGAAATAAAACAAAACGGGTAAATGAAATCGTTTATTGATAGAAAATCAATAAAATAACAAGCCACAACGAATGCAATAATTATGAAGATATTTTAAATAATCTGAACCACATAAAAATAAATGGCTATACAAAAACATAAACATTTCTCAATTAAATAATAACGATTATAATACTTTCTTAAACAACAGGTACCTAAGTAATGCAAAACCTATATGGCAAGTACAAAAAATATATAAATAAGCCTACCAATAAGGAAAAAAAATGTACATTTGCTTCCCAACATCCCAGATATATGTATTAACATCGATTAATGCTGCACATTATTTATACAATGTGGTCTGCAATTTAACAATACATTTAACAAATATAATAGTAATAATATTTAATTGCTTAGGTAAAATTTACATTAACAAAACATATTACAAACACCGATAGGTTTTTACAAATAAATATACATATCCTACACAAGAACGAAGAATTACTTGCTCGTAGGTACATAAATTATATATATTGTATATTAATAATTATTGGATAAATATAAAGATATTAGGTAGGCGCATATGTACATAATACAGTTACAAGCAACATCAATACTTGAAATTATAAAAAAACATTAATAATAGCATTAAAGTTATCAAGCCATAAGAAGCTAATAAAATAAAACATATTTATTTATTTTATAATTTGCAAACTGTTTCTGACTGTTGCTGGAACAAACCTCATATCAAACCACTATCGATGATGGAATGTTGTCAGCTTATGTTTAGATTTTTTTTGCATTCTTACGATTCTGGATGTTTTCTTGGTTTTTTCTTTTTACACCACCTAAGAATCCCAATTTTTCACATAACTTTCACGATCTCCCTGGTTATAATTTCATAATGGTCAGAACAGGAATACCATGAGAAGTCCACATTATCAAAGATGAATTCAGTGACTAATAACCGAAATCTTGGGTTTATGGCAAAAGGTGTGTGTAGTGATACATCAGGAACACATTTTATTCCCATCATTTCTTGCCAAATTTTGGACTTAACAAGAAGGAAACAATTTCATTTAAATACCTTTAAAACACAAAACACAAACTTACTTTTGGTTATTGACTGGAAAATAGTGCATTTTTCCACCTGGTCTACATTGAATCCACAAATAAGACAATGTTTTTGTGGCATGGTTATAATAAAATTATATACTCCACTAACACTAATAAAAAGTTCAAATGAAATAGTATTTAAAAGTCACAGTATTTTACAGTTCGTAATCCAATATAAAATAAAAAACGACACACACCACACATCAGCATCAAAACAATCAATATGGCGACCGGATCGAACATCAACGATAACGTTTCCTGTACTGCCAGCGGCATCTACGAAAATCTTCCCAAACTGCAACAAAGATAGATTAGTTGAGAAACACCTATGTACAACAAGGATGGAAATATGTCAGTAATTATACCTAAAACCTGGCACTTATTAACATATCAATTACAAAATTCTATTCTTCTAGAAAAATCGCCTTCCTGAAGCGCTTATACGATGGTCGGCTTGTACGGACGATATTTGTGTTTCTTCAAAACTCTTCGAATCGTAGTCCTAGGAATGTCTAATTCTCTATTACCTACCCTTGTTGATGATGCTGTGTTAGCGTTAAAATAACCTATTATATTGTTGTCACTGTTATCATTTCGTTTTTCATAACGTTAACACGCGGTTTTTCAAAATTTCCAAGTTATCAAATTTGTCGCAAGTTTTGAGAAATACCATTCATTAGGCTGTTACCTCTCTGAGAAATTTTCAAAATAACTATTTGAGGTCATATTCGTATTTCTGTTATTTTTATTATAACACACCAACATATCAAATTGTTTTGTTGAAAAAAGTTTGACGTAAAAATTCAGTCTACTTGATATTTCACAGTTTTCATTTTAATGCATAGAATTTTGATTTACCTATTTTTTTTCTATGTAGAAAAATGCCTGTAGAATTAACATTTTATTACATATTTTGTTGAAGTAAATAAGACTTACTTACACAATATTGTTAAGTTTTTAGTAAATTACTGAGTTTAAACAAATTTAGTGATTTCATTAAATAATTCTTTACTGCTTTGTAAAATTTACCCAAAATCTATTATTTAGGAAAAATGTTTACCTTTTCATCAAAAGGTAGTTCTCTACTTAATACATAATTTAAAGTACGTTCACTATATTATAGCATTTATTTTGAGGTGTTTCCATATCTAGTCGAAAAATTAGCTTTTATCGTTTTCTTTGAGGAATTTCCCACTTTTTTCTACAAGTGTACATCGTTGAAAAGCTAAAATCGAGCTCTTTTTAATGAGTGAAAAGTACAATATGGCGCCCATATGAAAAAACGAACCTGACGATGGTCTTCAATAATCGAAACGTTGAACCTAAATTCCGACTAGACAGCTAAATTCTACGAAAAAAGTTGCTTTGAGAATGTTTTTACAGATTTCAAAAATATTGAAAAATAAAAAAAGTTATAGCTGTTATGCAGCAATCAATTTTTTCGACGATATCTCAAAACTCCGAACAGCTGGAATAGTTTTGAAGGTGGCTATTAGTTAGTAATAAAATAGTCTAAAACACCCTATTTAATTGATTTTCTATCTCTTATAGTTTCTGAGATCTCAATACATGTATCACCAAAATGGCCCACACTGTATACTGAGATCAGTCACTACAAATAATACAAATTAAAAAATAACGGAATGCTGTCCTTCAATGCCTATTTCAACCGGGCCATTAGACCGCGCGTTCCATCTGTCTAGAGCTATGACGAGAATATGAAAACCATGGTTGCCAAATGCTGTCAGATTTATCTCTTTTGCTGCACAAACTTGACGAAAGAAATAAAAATACATGTTGGTTTAATTGAGAGCAAATCACTTAGTGTGTTTCCAGTAATTCATCTTGATACTTGATACTTTGGTCATTTTCCAGAGGGAGGGGAAACTGCCCCTATTGCTCCTCCCTGGTGGCGCCCATGGCAACAAAAGAAATGAGCCCGACAATATCCATCACTAAATCTCTTTCATCCAATTTCTACCTGCTTCTCTTTCTGCTTTATTTTGTTCTTAGAAACCAACTTTTTATTGCCTCGTGAAGAAATAACTAACAAAAACAGTTTTTCAATAAAAATATGTATTGTATTTCAGTGAAATTTCATAAAGGTTTCATAATTACATGCACAGCCGAACTATGAAAAAATTGCACCCCGGGCGACAATTAATCTTGTGCATTCTTCGTTTTTTAGATAAAACGTTATTTTATCATTTATAGTTTTAGTAAAAGATATACTTGTACATATTTCAGGTTAATTCGTAACCGACACCAACATCTAACAAGGTAAGAACTAAGAAGTCCTCAGGAGTTGCCAGACGTCCAGTTTTTCAAGAATTATGTCATACTACAGAAACATCTAAAATTGTGATTTTAAATTTCTGCGATTATCCGATCCGCTTTTGTACAAATTCGCTCCTCAACATGCGACTGACAGCGATCTACGACGTCGTTTTAATGTTACATGAAGAACCAACTTGTACACCAAAATGTGCGAGGTTTTAAAGTATGTTTTTTCTAATTAAAAACATTACTATTACACTTTTTGGACCACTTGTGTTTATTGGAATCAATGCCCATAGCTGTTCCCATCTAAATCTGAAAAGATGGAAAATAGGACTACATGTTCTATGTTTTATTGTGATGTTTTCAGTAGATTTTAATTTAAGAGCTTTGTGGTAACAATATTTTTCAACGCAGACCAGTTCATTGGAAAATATGGACATTGCAAACCGAAAAATTAAGTGCGCCGCCAAGCCGAAGAGTTTTTAGAAAGAAAAATTTGACTTCTTGGATACACAAATTTAAGTAATATCACTGTCAACACACAATGTAATTATTATTTAGTGGTTTTAAACTTAATGTAGCATAGTCAGATTGACCAAAATCGCTTAAATTAGCATTTTCTCACTTTGTCAATGCGCATGGCAGACAACAATAAGTACCAGGATGTACCTCTTAAGAAAAAAAAAAATATTATCTTAGATACAGAAAAGTTTTGTACGAAAATTGTTCTATATCAATCGTATTACAAATTAATTTATTCAGAACTTATACAGGATGTTCAAATTTTCCCTGATCAAATAAGTTTTACTTGTTTTACTTTTTTAAATGGAACACCCTATATGTTATTATGTTTCTGGAATCCTTGAAAAAAATGCATTTCAAAAATACAAACATAATGTCTCCTTAAACACAAAGTGCTCGTTATTCCACATCTACCCTTCAGATGCCATAGCCAAAGTAAAAATATTGTACTGTATACTATTTAAATATGTCCATTTGTACTCCAATCGATGTACAACAAAATCTGTTAGATTTTTTTTTTCGTATTTTTAATAATAAAAATTATCTATACATACTTTGGCTATGGCATCTACTTCCTACTACAAAAATAATTACACTGGCGGATAAAAATATATATATTTTTTTTGTAACATGTACCTTGAATAGTATTTCCCACTTGAATAAAGCCTTCTAATTACAGAAATGACAAGTAAAAAGTCGTAACTCGTAACGTTTTCTTGTTACATTAATAAAACATTATGTGCAGGAATAATATTATTGTTAATTTTACTAATCTATTTATTGCTATATATCATTGATATAATGATGTATATGACATATATTAGGCTTACATAGATATATCTACAAAGAAGAAATAATTTTTGAAAAACATATGTTAAGTTAATTGGGGGAGGGAAAACAGAGGGTCCATGTTCTTGATAAGAATTTCCATTGTCCTGATCTATTGATGAAATCTTGCTCCTCTTTCGTCGCTTACCACATCAAATTTTCAGGAAAAAAATTTAAATGAGAATGCAGAATGTGAATTTTTAAAGACATGCGGCAACCAAGCGTTTGGTACGAATCTAAAAGTTCGCTTACTAGTTGCTTGTAGTTCTCATCCTTCTTGTTGCCTAAAAATCCCCTGACTACGCTTACCAATGAGTTCCAAGTTCTGAGTTTCTGTCTGTTAAGTGTTCCTTTAAAATCTGCAGCAACAAGCAATTTTCTAATTTGGGGACAAATAAAAAACCCTTCTTTAAGTTTGGCATCACTTAATTGAGGAAAAAGTTCTCTTACGTATTTAAAGCCTTCACCCTCTTTATTCATAGCCTTCACAAAATTTTTCATTATCCCAAGTTTAGTATGAAGAGGTGGCTAAAGAACATTTTTAGGGTCTACAATATTTAGCATTATTAGTTCCTTGGTACGTATTCGGACTTTTGGCCATATTTTTTCAGATAATGTTGAGTTATTCACACGGTTCCAAAAACAAAGAAAGTAGCAATATGTTGCAAAGACTCCGTGTAGCCCTAGTTTATTAGGTATTGTTTTAGATTCTCAATATTTGAATTGGTAACAATTCGAATTTTATTTGAGATTGTCTCAGGTACTTCTAGATGTATGTCACTATTACTGAATGGACAATTGGTATAGCTGGATTTGGATGGATTTGCATTACGAACCCGGTCCAATAGAACTTAAATATTGTCATGTGGAGGACATAATAATACCCTCTCAGAAGACGTTATAAAAGTTCCTGCATCAAACAAGGAGTATCAAACAAGGCATACTGATTAACGATATTATAAATTGGTGTGCATGTCTGATTTATAATGAAGAGACGGAACTTTGCGAAGAAAGTATTGTAAAAATGCAGGTTCGAGCAACCGGGAAGTCGTGCTTGTTAGATAAGCTGACAGCCCCAATCACAGTAGCCCTTTGTTTCTGTAATTTACAATGGGTCGGAACACGGGTCGAGAGTCTAATGAGGTCGTTACCATTGTCAAAATGTGTTAAACAAAAATAACGTTCATCGAATTCGTTGGAATCCCACGGGTTCGTTTGCATATCAACAGGTGAAACACGATGCTATTTCTTTTACAGTTTCAGACACGCTACATTGCAACCGAGGAGAGTTCTCAGATTGCAACTAAAACTACTAATCTATATGAAAATATGCTCTTTTTCCATTGAAACACAAGTGGCCTTGCTTGGTTGACTTCTACAAGGAATTCCCCACCGTTGTAATTATAACTTTTCATTTGACAACTTCGGCACGTATGATTGGAAGTGTATTGTCGTACGTGTTATGTAGAAAGTCGTTAGCACAATGGTCCCACCTTAGTCTTAAACTGCACTTCTAAAATTGCATGACCCATCGTGAAAGTTATTACCACGCCATAATAGGGTTTTTGTTTCACACAAAACATGGTATGTATTAGGCTTGTTGATATTTTTGGCAGTTCCACATAAGGAGATATCAACAATATAAAAATAGTGGGCTGTGATCTGACAATGTTACAAAAATTCTGTACAACGGCCACTTGTTATTTTTAGGTATTTTAGATGGTATTATCTGCAAAGGTAATATTGCGCAAGTATTCTTGTGATTGTCCCAGGGACTTAGATGTATGTGACCATATGGCAGCACTCGCTGGTTGTACCGGGATGTGGATGGATATGGATTCATATGAACCCAGATACAGAATGTATAGAGATATTGTCAATGTGGATGAGGGACATCGTAATATTCCACGAAACGATTAAAAAATCATCTAATATGGAGTTGAGAAGAATTTTGCATGTTAAGCGCAACATAGAATTATGTGGGAGTATTCCTCACATGACAATGAACTGTTGGTAATAGGAAGATGAAGTTAGCTGCAAAAGTAGCGTTGTAAAGACTGGTCAGAGTTTCTGTAATGTGTTATAATTGTATATATTTCTACATGCTTCGTGCATGGTAAATGGTAACTAAAAGTTTTTAAATATTTGTTACAAGGGAGAAATAAAATAAAATTCCATACTGTATTCAAACCTCCATGTCGCCTTTATTGACATATGCATTAAGGATAAAGTTCCAGTATGAAGTTTAGGCAACCGGTGTATCATGACAGTAATACATAGAGGTTGCATAATTATGTAACGTCACACTAAAATAGTCTACTGTACCCGAGGCCGTCGTCCTCTTGCCCCTTAGTCCGACTCTGATTTCATGGAACAAATTAATAAATTTTCAAGATTATTGCATGAAATGTAAGTTTCACATCTTCATGCAAAAAATCAAGTGAAAATACGAGATTCATGAAGTTTATTTAAAATATCAGAAATTTAAATGAAATTTGAAATTGTTACAAAATTTGAATGGATTATTTCACAAATTTTAAATTTCATTAAATAGGTATGCATCACTTTTTTTATTTATTACAAAAAATTACAGCACTAAAAATTATAAATACAACATATACAGTGAAACTGGTTCAGATTTAAGAATTTCGAAAACGGTTGTGTGCCTTCATAAACCATACCAGTCTTTTCCACCCTATTTCTTACCTAACATCCGCCCATGAGAGGCTCAAAGACCCTTCGACACTACCGGGCTTTCATTATTTTTTCCGTTGAGAAATAACATGACTCACTTCACTAGGCAACAGCCCACAGTACTTTATTGTTTTGCGAGGAGACTCGTACGCATACCAGTTTCTGTTCTTTAGTATTCACATTGCAGTAGGCCAGGTGCCAGTGGCGAGACATCGTTGCATAGTTCGCTTTCGGTTGATCCTATCAAGTTCGCTGCCGCGTTGTACCGGTGTTTATAAACTATCAAAATGGGAAATATAACATTATTTTTGGTTTTAATAAGTGTTCTGTGTGCAATTCTCGCTCAAGAAAATAACGAGACCAACACTACTGTGATGGAGAAAGTTACTGGAACGCCTACACATCTACCACCGTTGCCGAGTACTCCTGTTCCTGATTTGGTGCATTCCCTCAATTCGACGGTCACAAATGCAACCGCTGAGGCCGAAAAGAAAATCAGCAAAAATTCCAGCGTAAAACACTTCAGCTCTGGACTTTTGATTCTATCTCTATCGTATGTAGTTGCCCGTGTCTCAATATAAGGTGTAAATTTTTAATTACTTATGTAGACATATTATCTAAATTTGGAAAAAACATTGAAGTTTAAAAAATGTGACTGCGATTGTATTTTACTTAAATTACTTCTATTGTAAAAAATGAAACTTCTGGACTATTCATACAATGTACAAATTCACCACTGTCACTCGTTATAAGAACTATTTAATTTTCTCTTTGATTAGCATTTTACGTGTGCCACTTTTATTTTTTATCGTGGTGATATATCAATTTTAAGAGTGACATCGTCTGTATTAATGTTAATATACCTAAATAAGAATAGAATTTATTTTTAAAAAAGACATTTTCATATAGGTTTCATCCGTATCGCAACTCTTTAAAGTAATAAATAATGTTATAGGTATGTACCTACCTCGTTTATACAAGGTGTGCTTAGTGTATCGTTTGTAATTATTCTCAACACCATATTTTTTAATGATGCCAAAAATGAATGTAAAATATCTAAATAAATTGTAATTAATTTAAATTGTATTTTATTATGATCTACAAAGAACCAGTAAACCACCAAACAATATAGAATTTAATTATCACGTGAGAATACACATTTCTAAAAAAAAATCACTTTTATAACATTATACCATAGTGATGTTGAATTGTTTCACTTAGGAGAAAGTACTCCCATATGCTCGAGTCGATTTTTTTTTTTTTATATTAATTTTTTTTGTTAAGATGAGCCAGAAACGGCTCTAGAATTTTTTAAGAATTTTTCTGAACTAATCAAATCTAAAATGGCGGACATTGGCATAAAATAATATGTTTTTAAAGTAACTGGCGATGATTTGCGAATTTTTTTAAATAATATTAACTCTACTTAAGAAGCACTTTACTATTTCAATTTCATTTTGACTACATTTTTACCTGGTATTCAATTTAAATCTACAGTGTGTTCCACTTTGAGCAGACACACCCCTCTATTTCGATTGTTTTTGGGCAAAGGGAAAATTTTTTTCAAATTTTTAGTCCTGGGGGGAGATCCCCCCCCCAAAAAGAATTTTTTTTTTCTTGGCCTACTATACCTACCTAATTAAAATAAAATGCTAAAAATCAAGAAACGCCATTATGGATTTTGTTAACGAAATGATTTTTAGCAAATATGAATCAGAGATGCTTAGAAAACCTAAATACCAAATGTCGTATTGACAGATCTTACTATGATTCAGACATTTTTGTAAAAAAGTAAAATTTTGAAACGATTTTTTTTCACTTTAAAAAACGTGGAAGAGGATTCATTTCATTTAATCATTACTCAATAATACTACGGTTTATATAGGATGGGCAGAAAGTACTTTCTATATTCGGAATTATGAGGAGGAATATTAACTTTATTTGGTACCAGAGTGTACTTTCTGATTACCCTGTATAAACCGTAGTATTATTTTATATTGATTGTTTAAACTGCAAAAAAACATTACGATTGTTCTTTCATTTTTTATTTTACAAAAATTGATGAATAAGATCTCATCGAGTAACTACAATTTGAAAAAAAGAATTTTTCAATTCGCCCAAATACAACCAAAAATTGTGTGTCTGGTCAAAGTGAAACACACTGTATAAATTGCTGTTAAAATTTTTCTGTTAGTAATATCGCTAAATGAAAACAAATGATTCATCCTAAATATCATATAAAATTACAGGCAATAAAATAAAATGACACCAAATAAAATATTCGTACATCTTATTAACAAAAAAAAATTCCTATCCGCTAGTAGTGTCTGGTTATTTGTACGACTCTTTAAAATTTACAGGGCAAACGATCACTGAGAATTGGGAAACACCATGATTGTCCATGATCAATCATAATTGTCCATATTTTGATTGAAAATATCAGTTACAATTGATATTTGATTTAATATTTCTCTAAAGTTTCCTTTTATCTTATTCAAAAACAAATCAGTTACTCATTTGAAACTTACTAATATAACCTCAGTTTTTTTTTCTTTAATTGAAACACTGTATATTTTTTTGTTATTTGACATATCTATTTTCCTGATTTCTGTCTTATTCACCACGGAGATATATTATACCTAAGTAAAAATAAATTAATTATTTTTTATCCGCAAATGCAATGAAATTTTGAACCTTGATTATCTCAAATATGAAGTCACAAATCAAAATTTAAATTGAATTTTAATACAAAAATGCCATCAATTTAAAAATCTTCGGTGCCGTGGAAAATAGGGGGCAAAAAGTGAGCGACTCCCCAATATCTACGCCACTGGGCACTTTGAACCAAACTAGTTACTATCATTTCGTAGTTACTTAACTCAAAAATGTCCTGTTCAAAATTTAGGTTGAATGGAACAAAATTTAAAAAAAAAATCCTTTTTTACACAACTGAAGTGTTATATGAATTTCCAGACCTTATGGCAACTTTTTCGTTTTTTTTAACACGCTTTTATTAGCTTCACCTGTATGTTTGCTTGTTTGTTTGTTTGCTTGTTTGCTTGTTTGTTTGTAACCGACTCTTTGGACTCGATTTTAACCCACTTTAAACGGACAGATTTAATTGAAACTTTGTACACTTATTAAGAACCGGTAACAATACAATAATTTGATAAGTTTATATCATTATCCTGATCAGGATCGCCAATCCTTTCCTCACGTATCCCTGCGTGAAAGCAAAGGCTTAATATGTCAGTAGATTCCATAATTGTTAATTAGCCCGGTGGTCGAGTGGGTTAAGGCAGTCGACGCGAAACGACAGACTCCTCCGGCGTAAGTTCGAACCTCACGGCTGAAATAAAAATTTTTTTTTTTTTTTCAGAAATATCTGTTGGATCGTAATATGTTATAATATCAGCATCAATAAGCAATATAAATATAGTTTAAAACAACTAAAAAACACGCTTTCATAGCACATCAAACTAAAAAGTTAAAAATAAATATAGTTTAAAAAAACTAAAAAACACGCTTTTAAAGCACATCAAACTAAAAAGTGAAAAATAATTATTAATATAAACTGAAAATAATAATGAACGAAAAATACTAGTATTATTGTGAAAAAAGCGTGGGGTGCTCGATATACGAAAAATATTGCACAAAGCACCCCACGCTTTTTTCACAATAATACTAGTATTTTCGTTCATTATTATTTTCAGTTTATATTAATAATTATTTTTCACTTTTTAGTTTGATGTGCTTTAAAAGCGTGTTTTTTAGTTTTTTAAACTATATTTATTTTTATTTAGAATTTACGGACCTAAAATTAGTAACACTGTATTTTTTTTAAATCAGGAGTAGTAGAGCTATCAAATAACATAAAAATATATAAGACGGTCAACTAAAAAAATGCGGTTATGTTAATACCTTATTTACGACTACATGAATTGTACTACATATTTTTAAAATCAGGAAAACATTGCTATGTGAACTAAGCCATCAATATTTTCATTTCTTATTTATATCTCTGAAGTCATTGGAGAAAAATATAACGTACTTACAAAATATTTTTAAAATAGGGGAAAATAGATCCATAAAGTAACATAAAAATATATTGGGTGTCCAATTAAAAAAATAAGGTTGTGTTAATGCTTCATTTACGACAACTTGAATTGACTTTTGAACAAATTAAAAAAACTTTGAGGTAATCCTAAAATCTGACTGTTAAATATCAACTCTTAACTTTGAAGATGACTCAGATACTTATATGGATTACCGTGTACATTTTATTGGAAATACTTGTGAATACATTGGAAATACTTAGGAATACTTTAAGGAATGAGGATACTAAATTGAGGTGACAGCAACCATTTTAAATTTATTTATTTTGTGAAAAGTGTGAAAATGTACCTCGTAGTGTACAAGGCAATTTTTTTTTCTATTTTTTTTTCGAGTTATTTTATAAACGTATAAAATACTTTGGGATCTATTAAATAATCCTCATGGACGCACTGATAACATAACCCATTTAGTAGCATGAAACGCTCATACTAATAATATTCTTAAGTTATATTTACTTAACATCCAGTTTAATTTTACCGTACGGTTTATTTCAGAGATATAAGAGGATTATAAAACCAGCATAAAATCACGCGACAAAAAGACTAACAACGATGCTGCTGGGTGGCATAATGGCGGGTGATTTTATGTTTTTTTTTTATATTCTCTACATCTCTGAAATAAACATAGGTACGTATTTAGTCGGTAGGTAACTTCTATATTACAACTGCAGATAATATTTAATACTCGATTCTACTAAATTCAACTAGAATTTTTATGATTTTTTCAGAATAGGTGCTTACCATATTTTTGGGCCGTAGAACAGAAATTTAATTTTAATTTTACCCTAAAAACGCACAGTCGAGTCGAGACATTTTAACTCAAGATTTATTAAAAGAAAATTATAATAAAGACTGCAATATATCATCTGTTTGTGATCTACTTAGTGTATCCACTAAAAGATAATCTAATTAGTGAACGTGTAACTTTCAACAATTTTGTTATATAAAAACGTACCAACATTTATAAAGCAGGTAGTACAAACAATAAGGAAAGTTTACTTAATAAACATACATATATCGTAATATGATAATTTTTGAAATACTGAATGTTGCAATTTAATGCGGTTCCTGAAAATAAAGAATATTTTGAACTTCTAATATAGTTTAAAATTTCGCCTTTTTTACTGCCTCTCTAGGGATAATAATTTGACATCTATGTCCATAACCAAAAAATAGAATGTGTATTATTATGACATGACATAACCAAAGTAGTTCTTACTTTCGAGGAATTACTCAGTCTCCTTACATGCTATGAATTAAATATTATAATAATTAAACATAACAAACGTTTGTCTGTATTTTTTTTTATCAATCCATTTCAATAATCATATAAATTTAAACAAATGGCTTGACAAGAGTAAACGTTTAAAGAAACTGGATAGCAATCAAACAAGGAATATACTCCTTTTATTTCTAAAGATAATAAAATCTTGTTTTAAAACCATTAATTTATTTATTTTTATTTAAAGATATTAATAAATTTAAAAAAATAATCTTGAAAATCGAAATAAAAATAAATTCTTGACGTAGGTATTCCAGTTAAAATAACGTCATACCTAGGACATTTTAATTCTTAATTGTCACAAAAGCTAGATAAAAAATGAATCATATTATATGAAGGGTAAAATATGCTACTTTTTTAAAATACCTCTCAACAAAAAAAAACTAATTTATATAATGTGTGTGTATGTGGAATTTCCAGAACGTTTTATTTTGAGTATTTTATTGTCATTACGGGCATTATTCAGTTCAAAAAATACGAGGGCTAATTAATATCATAAGTACTACCAAAAAAAAAAAAAAAAAAATATATATATATATATATATATATATATATATATATATATATATATATATATATATATATATATATATATATATATATATATATATATATATATATATATATATATATATATATATATATATATATATATATATATATATATATATATATATATATATATATATATATATATATATATATATTTAAAATGGTTGCTCTCACCTCAATTTAGTATCCTCTTTCCTTAAAGTATTCCTAAGTATTCCCAAAGTATTCTCAAGTATTTCCAATAAAATGTACACGATAATCCATGTAAGTATTTGAGTTATCTTCAAAGTTAAGAGTTGATATTTAACAGTCAGATTTTAGGATTACCTCAAAGTTTTTTTAATTTGTTCAAAAAGTCAATTCAAGTAGTCGTAAATGAAGTATTAACACAACCTTATTTTTTAATTGGACACCCAATATATTTTTATGTTACTTTATGGATCTATTTTCCCCGATTTTAAAAATATTTAGTAAGTTACATTTTTCTCCAATGACTTCAGAGATATAAATAAGAAATAAAAATATTGATGGCTTAGTTCACATAGCAATGTTTTCCTGATTTTAAAAATATGTACCTAGTACAATTCATGTACTCGTAAATAAGGTATTAACATAACCGCATTTTTTAATTGACCGTCTTATATATTTTTATGTTATTTGATAGCTCTACTTCTTCTGATTTAAAAATAAATACAGTGTTACTAATAGTTGGAAACAATGGAGATCATTTTCTATTGGGAGCATTTTTGACTCTTTCTGGTTGGAGAGTTTTGGCCTATAACTTCTTTTACAAAAATTTCCTTCACATTAGTAGTGGTCAACTTTTTTTTTTGAGGAAATTTTTTTAAAACGTTCTACTGTGTTTGCTGGGTATTCCAAAAAATAGTCATTATTTTATCACTGAATATCATCGATTTTCAAAAAATTTTCAACATTATAATCGTTTTTTATGTTTAAATAAAAATAATCGGTTAACAAATAAAAAACCTAAATAATTTTTGTATCCAATTTATTGGCTTTTATTTTAGTCTGAAAAAAAAAATTAAGCAGGGAGTTTTCACTCTTTTACCCTACACTGTATGTGCAGGTTAAAAGTAAGTTGTATTCTGCCATAATTTAGTTTTTACCAAGGAACTACCATAGTTAGGTTCCCACTTTAGCCGACTGGCCATTGAACAAAACAAATTTGCATCAATTTTACAATACAAATATAACAAATAATTGTCTTCCTACTTACATATCGCAAGATTTGCCACTTGTGTGCAACATAATAATACCAATGTAAAAGATTTATTAAGTTTCAAGTGCAACTGGAAGAGCATTCGAAATTAGTTTAAATAATTTTGAAAAATACTTTTATGATCTTACTAGGATTAATATCAAAATTTTCAAACATTTTATGTTTTTTTGTATATTTAAAATGTACAATTTAAAATATTCCACCTTAAACTTTATTTGTACGCATTTTTCAAGATTTTTCCAATGTTTGTTTTGTTAATAATCACAATAATAATAATAATAATATATTACTTCAAAAGATCATTTATATCCCATAGGATAGTCTAAATATAACAAAAATGAAAAGTACATTGTCAATAAATAATATATTTACACTAAAAACAATAATGGAACATTGTCAATAAAAAAAACAACAAATAACAATCAATTTTTCAAAAATATCTCCAACTAATACGCCTGAACATTCTCGCTGCAAGCTTTCTTCTGAAATTTAAAAACTCTAGTAGGTGAAAAACTCCAACTAATTATAGTTTAACTGACTAGTGGAAATGTTCATATGCTCTTATGTAATTAATATCGATTTATTAATCACCTCTTGCAACAGATCCATAGTGAAATGTATTGGAACTTTTGTTTTTAATTTAATTTATATGTATTGTCTACGAACAAGTTGTCAGTATTATATGCAAATACATTCGATGTAGCTTGTTGAATGGAATCTTCATTTGATTTTAAAGATGCTATGATTGAATCGAATTTACGTGTTATAAAATAAATAAAAATGGATTTAGCATTAGTTAAAATTAAGATATTCTAAATCAACAAACTGTGAGTATTACAAGTAACTATTCATTTGTTTTTCAAACTTCTTCGGCAGTTTGGGCAGTTATAAGCAGAGATGTGTCATCTGCACAAATAATTGAACCAGTACTATTAAAGTTTATAACATAACAAAATTTAAATTATATAAAGTATAGGTCCAAGCACAGACCCTTATGGTACCCCCACTTGTTCGATATGACTTGATTATATATTGCCTATCTAGACACAATGCTTTTTTCCATACAAATAACTAATGATTCATTATATACTGTAACTTTCTAATTTTTGTAACGGTGGTTCATGATTAACAAGTTCGAAATGTTTCCTGAGCTCTAAACCTAAGTTACCACCCATATTCGAAAATCAAATTGATTATTATCACTATATTGCATTTACCAAAAAAAAAAAAAACGTTTTCGAACTACATTTTACCTATATTTTTCAACATTGAAAACAACGGTATAATATTTGCAATTTTATGTTTGTCTAGTCTAGAGGAACATCTTTGAAAATGTTGAATTAATTATTAACCACCAGTAGACTTTTTTTTCAATTACACTGTTTTCATCTCTAAGTAAATTTTAATTTTTTTAAACATTTTGTTTTATTTTAATATTTCAAGTTCAACTCGCAGGCTTAAAAAAAGAACTTAAACTTGTTTTCATTTTGTTAATAGAAGATTAAGAATATTAGATGTATTATTTACAGCTGAGACATTAGAATTTACGCAATACCAATGTTTAAATTATTTATTTTGTTGTTTCTTATTTTATTGTTGTTTATAACTTTCCAGGAATTACTTTCGGCATTTTGAATAGTCCTGACGTTATATAATGTATTTGTTTTGTTTACTAATTGTCTACATGACGATTTACAATTTTTTATAACACAATTTAATACAGGGGCGGAACATCCTGATGTTATAGGGAGTTTCTGTCCCCCCATCTTTTAAAATCTAATATACATTTATTGTAATTTTGCCAGTAAATTTCAACAAATATAGATAAATTAATCATCAGACACGTATACACCAATTAGAAAAAGTTAAAAATTTATGATTTTTAATTTCCATTAAATTTTCCATTATCAAATAGTATTACAGAAATAATAAGGAATTTCTTTATCCTAGAATATTACTTTATTGGTTACTTAGGAAAATCCGCAAATAATTCATCTACGGACCATTTACAAAAGCTTAGATGGTATTTTTATATAAAAGCATTAAAAACAATATTACTTACAACCGTACATCAAAAACTTAAATATTGTTAAGTATCTATTGGAAAATATCAACTTGATGGTTAATTTTGTGATGAATCATACATATGTTCATTACTATAGTTTCGGAAATTCCAGTTAGTCTTGTGCTACCGCGCACTTCCTGCCGCCATGTGATGAATCATGTAGATGTTCATTCCTAGAAGTTTCTGCAATTAATGTTTGGCATGTGCTGCCACGTACTTCCTGCCGCCATTAAATATGAGACGTCACCAAGGCCATAATTTTAGTATAAATAGAATCGCCGTAGCCAAGAAAATTAATTCAGTTTTCTACTGACAACAACGCGTTCAGCTGGATAGTTGAGGAGTCTTAAGCGCGTTGAGCTTGACTCCGTTTGGTTAGAATACAGAATCCGACGACGACGCCGCGCGGGCGAATGGCTCTTGGGGAGCACGCTGAGCTAATCTTCTGGTGTTTTTTACCCGCGCGCCACCAGTCTAGTAATTATTTATTGCCGTGGGTCTTCAGCACGTTGAGCTGGACCCGCCGTTAGTAAATAATTGCTAAACCAACCGCCGTCACCAGTCCCCTAATTATTTATTGCCGTGAATCTTCAGCGCGTTGAGCTGGACCCGCCGCCGTTAAATAATTATCGAACTTACCATCGCATCGAGTCCTGGATGATTCCGTCAGTACGTGGTGCTGAGCCTACCGTCGGTCGTACCGTTTAATCACCGAAATTACACTCCTCTACGTAAACTAATTGCACCGATGTATATAATATTTATTAACTGTATTTGACTTGGTTTAATTGTTAGAGAATCTGATTTTATCTTTATTTAACTCCATGTTTTGGATAAATGTTGCTTTAATGAAATAAACTTTGTTACGTATACTTAGGGCTTTCTTATTTACAACTAACAGTATTCCCGCATTAATTCTCCAAACCAGCTATCCGAAAGCAAACGTCGTTACGTATTCCGACGCCCAAACATATTTTCTTACATATTTTGGGCGTCCGAACAGACACCGTTACAATAAGTATAAAATTTATTTAGAAATAACGTATAAAGGTATTAAAACCATGCAACCGAACAAATATAAACAAGTGGGAATAAAATGTTTGTAATTTAACTTTTTCAATATTTTTAATCGCTATCCAAAACATGCTTATATGATGCCCACGCGCCGATGACATATATTTCATTAAAATATTGAGTCCCCCTCACTTTTCTTGGCCACGCGCCGCCTCTGATTTAATGTCATTATCATTTATCACCATGGTAGTCGATTAAATCTTTTAATCTTTGTAATGACATTTTCAGACCTTTGTCCGTCATTTTTTTAAATGTTATTACTTTTCGTTATTTTTTAACTATAATGGGAAATGCCAATTCAAAGCAAGTAATAATAGAAAATATGTTCAGGTTTATAAATAAACATATCCATCAAACGTCAATTTATTTCTATTAATATTAAAACGGTTTTTTTCAATTTCCCATTACAGCTCATTTCCAGCTACGAAAGTGCTATAAGTACTTCAAAATATTTCAACAAAGTCCTACTTTTAAAATGAAATTGCAACCTATAATCAATAATCATCAATTCTAGTTTAAAGCTTTATTAAATTTCAATATGCACGTTGTATTTCTGTTAATTAAAATATATTATTCATGTTGAAATGAAAAAATCCCTTTCGATGTGATACAGTCATTATTCAGTTAAATCATATTTATGAATTATGATCAACATTAACAGTATAAAAAAGGTCAAATATTCTAAAAAATTTTTAGAAACTTAATCTTTAGAAAAATTGATCTAATTTCAAACTTTGAAAGTAAAATTTGACAAAAAGAATAATAAACCTGATATAGGATATAAGCTCTAATCCTAATCTTTTGGGTTCCATTACCAGTTTTTAATATACATTGAGGGGGCTAAAGTATGGAAAAAATTCATTACAATTGAAACAATTTTTTTTAAATCCTTTGCTTGGACAGATCAATATTTTCCGATTATCATTTGTTTTCGGTTAATGAGATCATCGACATTTCTTTTTAACACGCTTTTAAAAAAAAAAAAAAAAAAAAAAAAATCCCAAAAAAAAAAAAAAAAAAAAAAAAAAAAAAAAAAAATTTTTTTTTTAAAAAACCCCCATAAAAAAAAAAAAATGTGTTTTTAAATTAGCTTCACCTGTATGTTTGTTTGTTTGTTTGTTTGTTTATTTGTTTGTTTGTTTGTTTGTTTGTTTGTTTGTTTGTTTGTTTGTAACCAACTCTTTGGACTCGATTTTGACCCACTTTAAACGGACAGATTTAATTGAAACTTTGTACACTTACGAAGAACCGATAACAATACAATAATTTGATAAGTTTATATCACTATCCTGATCAGGATCGCCAGTCCTTTCCTCACGTATCCTCTGCGTGAGAGCAAGAGGCTTAATATTGTAAGTATATTCCGTGATTCTCAGTTCGGTCGTTGGCCGAGTGGGCAAGTCTTAGTCGACGCGAAACGACGGACTCCTCGGGCGTGAGTTCAAATCCCATGGCTGAAATAAAAAAAATTTTTTTTTCAGAAATATCTGTTGGATCGTAATATGTTATAATATCAGCATCAATAAGCAATATAAATATAGTTTAAAAAAAACTACAAAACACGCTTTCATAGCACATCAAACTAAAAAAGAGAAAAATATATATAGTTAAAAAAAACTAAAAAACACGCTTTTAAAGCAAATCAAACCAAAAAGTGAAAAATAATTATTAATATAAACTGAAAACAATAATGAACGAAAAATACTAGTATTATTGTGAAAAAAGCGTGGGGCGCTTTGTGCCATATTTTTCGTATATCGAGCAACCCACGCTTTTTTCACAATAATACTAGTATTTTTCGTTCATTGTTGTTTTCAGTTTATATTAATAATTATTTTTCACTTTTTAGTTTGATGTGCTTCAAAAGCGTGTTTTTTAGTTTTTTTTAAACTATATTTATTAAATCCCCCTGTTTTCTTGACTTTGATAGATCCTTTGATTGTCAAAATGACAGCTACAAATTTTGACACCTTGCTAAGAAGATAAGTAAGATGTAAAAATTGAATTCATGTTGTAATGTACCCCAATCATTTAATTAAGTTAAAGTAGGTTTGCTTAAGTTTTCTATATCAGTGCGATTATTTATGGCGTTGGTATGTATTTTTAATTGCAGCATTTCATGTATGTTTCTTCGGTTATAGTTAGGTTCTTTTTCTAATATTTGCATGTTGTTAAAATTAAATCGGTGGTTTTGTTCTATGGCATGTTTGGCTAGTGCTGTCGTGTTTTGGTTTTGAGTTTTTATGCTATATTTGTGCGTGTATACTCTTTTATGTAGATATTGTTTTGATTGGCCTGTATAGGTACCATTACAGTCGTTGCAGTCTATCTTGTATATAGTGTTAGTTTCGTCTTCGGTTGGTAGTCTAGGTTTAAGTTTTGTGAAAATTTTTTTTGTGATATTGTATGATTTATGGGCGATTTTTATATTATGTTGTTTAAATACGTTTGCAATTTTGTTCGGATACTGTTGGTATGTATGGCATGGACACATATTTATTATTACTATTATTTGGTGTGTGGGTTGTTTTATTATAGGTTTTGTGTATTCTTTTTTTTATTATTGGTTCATAAAAGTGTTTAGGGTAGGAGTTTGCTTCTAGAACTTTTTTGATTTTTTTCAAATCATTTGGTCTGTATTTTGGATGTTGGATGTGCAAGTTGGATGGCACGATCTGTTAGGCTGTTGATGACCCTTTTTTTGTAGTTGTTTGGTGTATGGGATTTAAAGTTTAAGTTTCTTTGCGACCACACTTCTTTTGTGTACCAGTTGGTTTCGATAATACCGTTCTTATTATATTCAAAACTGTTAAATCTAAGAAGTTTATGCTATTGTTTTGTTCTATTTCCTTAGTGAATTGTAACCTTGAGTGATAAATATTGAAAATATTAACCGTATATTCTATTTTGTCTAAAGACAAAAACGTCATCTTGTCAAAATTAATCTGGCTAAGATAGTTGAAATTTCCAATTTTATAAAATAATTGCATTGCATTGCATGCAAAATGCATATCCTTTTTTACTTAGTTAATATATAAAAACGATTCTTTTGAATTATTACAGAAATAACATTTAAAAATAAACATATGTGTAGTAACAGTTGTAATTGTCTAATCCATTTATTTTTCTAATAAATCTAAAAAATACATTAATCGTGCTCAAGTGGATATCAAACTGGTAAATATCAATGTTTGGGAATGGGAATATCTTTGCTTATATTTCAAGTTCTATTCAAATAAATAAAACAGAATGGTAGACAAATACTGGATCATACCGAATATTGTATATTATTCTGATATTAAAGTGGGCGTACTTATATGAAAGTCATTGTGTTACTAGTGGTAAGGTATAAAATAACATTTTTTAACAAAGCCAGGGTCGGCCTAAACGAAACAATTTAAAATAGGTATCGAATAAAAATAATCGAAAACTAACCAAAAGCCCACTGTGGTATGTATATACAGAATGGCTCACCGAAAACAGTCCAACAGGGTTTGAACCATTTCGATTCAACTTTAGACACCAGCTTGAACACGTCGATTTTATTTTCAAGGGTGACACTTTGTTTAACGTCTTAGTTATATTAACGAAATATCCCCCACCAACTTTCACACACATAATAAAACCTTTGACCAAAATGTCGTTGGAAATTCTGCAGCGTTTCTAAAGTAATCTGACGGAATTCGTACATGATACGTAGCTGTAAATCTTCTAAAGAACTGCTAAATTCTATTTACAATTTACGTTTTAAAATATGAACATGTTAGAATAACGCTTCGGTGCAAAAATGGAACATTTTAACGATATCATTGATTTATTTTTGTATATATAGTGTCTTCTAAAGGAAAAAATATCTATCACTCATTGTGAATTGTGACATTGCCGGGCTATTAACAGGTTTTCATAAACTTTATTTTTTTGACAAACTCAAAATTGGTTTATTTCATTACAGAAAGAGTTGAAATAATTTCACTTTATTTTAAAAACAATAAAGTGTAATACATATAATTATTTTTGGTCTTACATTAGATCTTAAAAAAGAAAATATACCAGAAGATAATTTTAAATGATAAAAAAATTCAAGTATGGTAAGGAAGTAACTGATACATTTGCGTCCCACTTTCAATCAATGTTTCAATCAGAAACACTTACGAATACTAAATTACATAATAACAACGTAAATACCAATATTGTGATAACAACAAATAATGATGAAAAAAGTGTGTCAGCTGGTCCGGATAACAACAATCCTCTATGTGTAATATACATATATATTTTTCCTTTTCTCGACCGTCAATATCAATAATTTTTGATAACGCTTTCCTCGGAATTTTAGACAGATATACACTAAAATGTTTTTCTAACGTTTCGGTTTATTAACCATCATCAGGGAACACACATTTTAAAACACAGTTATGGTTATATTACATTATGTATTTATACTATTAATTGTTAGGCGTTTTTTTCAAATTTTGTTACATGTTTGGTGTTATTTGTTTGCCTGTTTTAACGCAACTGATAAAATAATTCAGTTGCACTAAAACATGCAAATAAATAACTAGAGTTGGCAAAAAATGCACCGCACCATAATAAAGAAATTAACTAGTAATAAAAGCAATAAACTGCTACAATTTATAACAATGTATGCACAACTTACCGTCTTAACTAGCTTGGTTATCATGTATGTTTCTATGGTTGTCTCCGAGAGTAATGTTCGACGTGGTGAAAAATATGCTTATATTTTGAGAACGACCGTTCGACGTCTATTGATGCATTAAGTATGTTTGTATTACGCATACTTAAAATAGTCTTTGAACTCACTTAACGGATCTGCAGATGCACCATCAGTATCATCACAAATTTGTCTTAATCTGGTAAAACCGGTGTCTTGGTTAAACCACGTGCGAACTTTTCTCCAACGGGTTCATTTTTTGCATCACCTATAGAGAGTAGCAATCGATTTACTTCGTCCACCATTTGCAATGACTTCGCTAACGACAACGCACTGTTTTGTAAGTTTTGTATGGCGTCATGTAATCCTTTATAGTTCTTGTGAATAGTTTTTAAGGCTGTTTCAACAGAAACATCTTCGAATTGTGTCTGACTTTCCTTAATAGCTGCAGCCTCGTCTGGATTGAATTGTAGTATCACAGCTTTTGTTTGTTGTAAATATTTAGTATAATAAAATGCTGCCTCCAACCATGTTCCCCACGTGTAAGAATCAGCTGTGGTGGTTCGGGAATACCGGGACACTTGCTATGAAATGCATTTAGGAGATTTAAGGAACACTTTTTAGTACTTGCCTTTAATTCATCTACCTCTGGAAAACCTTGTCGAATAGTTTCTGCCACCAGGTGTAAAGTATACACTTTACACGTAACATGTACTAACCTACAACCATGTTCTTGAAGAGAACGACCTACTAAACGCATTGTTGCGGCACCGTTGGTCACAAACATCAACACGACTTTTTGACAGGTCAAATTTTTCTAACGTCTCCAGCACCACCCGCGTAATTGTTTGGCCAGTACATTCAGTTAGTCTTTTGCTAGTTAGTAACAGTGGAAATGTTGGTTTAAGAGGGTCTGGTACACGTACTATAACATTTACAATAGATTTTTTTTACAATCTGTCGTCTGGTCAACACATAACCACAGCCGTGTATTTTTTAGTACACATTTGATCTTATTTACAATGTCTTCGCTTACAGTTGGTACATAGTTACGCAAGGTTGTGCGACTTGGTAACGTCACCTTGGGATTGAATTTATTCCAAAACTCCTGAAATGGTTGTTTATCGAGTATGTGCAGCGGATCATCACAGGTAATCAGCATTAAGAGTAAATCGAACATAAACTGTGTTGTCGAGGGCACGCCATTTTTTTTGTTTTATGTTGCACAGAATTTATGTGACGTTTACAATCACGTTTGTCCTAGCACATCAGGTCAGTCTCGCACACCTTACAAATTATTATAGCACCATCGTAGAATAAAATGATAAATTTATTTACTTTGTTTATGGCCGTTCTTTACCCTTGGGCAGGTCTGACATACTTTATTATTAAATTAATATCAAGAATAAAATACAAAAAATAAAATTATCAACAATACAACGGAGAGAAATAAATTAGGTTATTGACACCTCGACGCATAACAGTAGACTAAAATAGTAAACAAGTCTCGCGTACGTACTTGGGTATTTCTCTACCTGGCACCGCCAATGATTTGCGGATCGAAATTCCAACTCTACAAATAACACCAAACATGTAACAAATTTAAAATAAACACCTAATAATTAATAGTGTAGGTACATATTGTAAAATAATATAACTGTGTTTTAAAATATTGTATTAATTACAGTTCTCTGATGACGGTTAATAAACCGAAACGTTAGAAAAAATGTTTTTAGTGTATATCTGAACGAAATTCCCAAGAAAGCGCTCTCAAAAATTATCCATATACAGGATGATTCAACTAAAACTCCCCAGGCCGATTACTCGGAAACTAAGAAAGATGTTGAATTTCTGTAAAAGCCAATAAATAGATAATCCTAATGACTATATATTGAAGTTCAAACGACGTGCTTGCCGATTACGGTATAAGCGTCGCGACGCCGAGAAAATTTTTTAGGTGACAGGAAGTTTGAAAATGTATGATTCTAGTAGTACATTCAATTCTAAGGCTTTTTTGTCTTACGCATATTTTCATTTAAATAAGTAGTTTTTAAATTATAATAAATTTTAATGTCAAACGCCCATAATTTTTATAATCGCATTGAATAGAATTTCTTATAATATTGTTATTGTTACAATTAATAACACTAATACAACACTAAAATGATAAAATAACCACGTTTTTTAACATTTATTCCTGAAAACAATAAACACAAGGCCTAATTTTATGATTTTAAAAGAAATAAAACTAAAGCAAATTCTCGAAAGTTCCCCCATTTTGATAAATGCACATGTCATAACGACGTCTAAGTGCCGAATCACAAGCAGCTAATAAAGTGTTTCGGCTAATTGCTGCACAACTGGCATAAATTTTATTTTGCAAATCAGCCATGTCTTGTATTGGTTCCTCATAAACCGTATTTTTTAAGTAACCCCACAAGAAAGAATCAGGTGGGGTTAAATCAGGTGACCGAGTAGGCCAACGAAGTGGTCCATTTGCTCCTACCCATTTCTGTGTCTAAATAATTCGAAACAATTGTTGCAGTGTACGGCGGTGCACCGTCCTGTTGAAACCACATATGTATTAAGCCGCACATTGATGGGAACATCCTCTAATAATGCTGGAAGCTCGTTACGTAGGAAATGTAGGTATCGCTGGCTATTTAATATACCATCATATAAATACGGTCCTATTAAATGCCCGTTTTAAATGCCACACCACACATTGATACCAAAACCATTTTTATTTATGGGTTAATCTGATCCATTTTGGATTATCATCTGACCAATAATGGCAATTATGTCTATTTACCATACCATTATTGTGAAAACGACTTTCATCGCTCCATAAAATATTTCGTAGTAATGTGTTATCTTGCGCATACAGTATTGATAAGCGGGAGATAAAATCTAATCTTCTTTTGCGAATCTTCAGCACGCAAATGATGAAGAAGATGCACTTTATAAGGATAAAATTTGTTATCAGAAAGAATTCTTTGACAAGAGGAAAATGAAATGCCAGTGGCCTCTTTAACACTTCTTATTGAAATATGAGGATTGTTTTCAACATACTGTAGAACTTCCGCCATATTACGATTATTTCTAATTCTTCGTACACGTTCACACTTGCCTTTATCGACGCTTTCATATTGTAGCAAATTTTTCGATCTGGGTAACGTCGTCTGTAAAGTCTCTCTTGAGTTTCTGCCACATTCACCATAAATAATAATCACATCCAATTTTTCGGAATTATTGTGTTGAACCATAATATTGCCTTTTTTACAAGTGAATATTACAAAATATAAAAATTTTTCGTCACTTGTATTGGAGTGACAGATTGTTGACACTTGTCAAATTGTAAGAAAAGTCAACTTATGTTAATTTGTTTCAATGCGATTATAAAAATTATGGGCGTTTGACATTAAAATTTGTTATAATTTAAAAACTACTTATTTAAATGAAAATATGCGTAGGACAAAAAAGCCTTAGAATTGAATGTACTACTAGAATCATACATTTTCAAACTTCCTGTCACCTAAAAATGTTTTCTCGGCGTCGCGACGCTCATACCGTAATCGGCAAACACGTCGTTTGAACTTCAATATATAGTCATCAGGAATATCTATTTATTGGCGTTTACAGAAATTCAATATCTTTCTTAGTTTCCGAGTAATCGGCCTGGGGAGTTTTAGCTGAATCACCCTGTATAATAAAATGTTGTGTTTCTATTTAATTTATGTTTAAAGAATGGTATTTTTCCAGATTACTGAAAACTTTGTAAAATCACACTTACTTTCAAATCGAGGGAAGAGAACCTTATTATAAATTATTGACGGCCTGTGGCTGTACTAAATTCATTTTCTAAGGTCTTTGATACTATCATTCATGACTTAATTTTTTACAATGTCAAAATGTCAATAACGGGTTCCCAACATAGTTTTATGCCCATTATTCAACTGCAACTAGTTTAATGAATTTAATACAAAACGGCAAAGAAATAATTAACAAAAATTCACAATTAGATGTGATATGCGGATAGTGAAAATTAAAATTACTATTTGACATTGACGAGATTATAATTCATTTATTAACCTCATACTTAACAGACAGGAAAATGTTTAAAAGATAAAAGAATTCAGTTCCTATGAATTCAAACTAATATCTGGGGTGCTGCCGAAATCTAACCTGGGTTGATTGTTGTTTTTGTCATTTATAAATGATTTGCTAGGTGTCTTAAAATATTCTAAAATTTTCCTTTTTGCTCATGATGCAAAACTCTTAATTAACAAGCATTCGGTACTGTCTATAATTAATTGCAAGAAGATCTTTGTCTTATGATGGTGAATAAGTTATTCTTGAACCACTTTAAATATGCAGTGTTAACAATTACTTTGAAAAAGAACACAATAAGATTTGATTATCAAGTGAACAGCGAAAATCTGTTTCGTCTGTATAAAATTAAATCCCTAGGTATATATATTGACTGAGTTATCGTTCTTGTATCATATGAATGAGACTGTAAATGATAGTTTAAAAAAATTTAGTTTAATTTTTCACATTGCTCAAGATTTTGTTAACATACAACAAGAATATAAAAAAAAAACACTGTAACTTTAATAAGATCAAATCTTGAATATTGTTTTAAATATATGAAAGAAATTTGCTTTTTAATGTTTCAAAAATATTTTATTAGAAACTCTACACGTGTTTCGGCTTTTTAGGCCTTTGTCAAGAGTACAGAGAATACTGAACAGTACAGTATTCCCTGTACTCTTGACAAAGGCCTAAAAAGCCGAAACACGTGTAGAGTTTCTAATAAAATATTTTTGAAACATTAAAAAGCAAGTTTCTTTCATATATTTAAAATATTTAATGATGTTTCACAAGAAGCCAACCGCAGAATCAGTTCAGTGTACTTGAATATTGTGTATAATACCCTGAACTGATGCAGCGGTTAGCTACTTGTACAACAATATTAAAATTATTAAAAATAAAGAAACTTTTTGCTTTTAAATGTTTCAAAAATATTTTATTAAAACTCTGCACGTTTCGGCTTTTTAGGCCTTTCTCAAGAGTACAGATAATATAGTATGGTATCATCTGCACTCTTGAGAAAGGCCTAAAAAGTCAAAACACGTGTAGAGTTTTAATAAAATATTTTTGAAACATTTAAAACCAAAAAGTTTCTTTATTCTTAATAATTGTGTATAATATGGTCAGCATTCTAAGTTGGACATATAAATAATTTAAAAAAAGTCCAAAAGAATGTTTTAAAGTATTTATACTTTAAAAAAAGCAGGTAAACAGTAATATATAATTTATATGCACACTATAAATAGTATTGTTAGAAACATTACAACTTTAGAGTCAAAAAGATCTAGATCAATAGTAATACTTTTATACAAACTTTTACATAATTTTCGTATCGTAATCAGGATGTTTTACCTACCTCAGCCCAGATCCAACATGTTTCAGATGTATCCGGTACGTCAACTGGGTATTTTTGATACTAAAATAAACAGGGAATTAGCTATTTTAAATTGTATATTTAGTCAGTTATTGTTAAAACTAAAGGATATTAATTTAAGAAAAACTAATATTAGGTAATATTAGTAGTAGTTTCGGAAAACATTGTTTGTAATTCTTTATTGCAACCAAATTCTAATTCTATAGTTTATTGTAATAACAAGCAAAAAATAAATGTGCAAGAACGACAACAAATTTAATTGACCAGACGTGTGGATAAACAAGTCCATCATTTTTGTTTTAGAATTAGTGGCTTAATTTCGTCACACCGGGTCTATAACAAATAAAAAACGAAATCCTGAAAATCCTAGAGCAAATGAAGCAGTAGAAGTGACGGTCCTGAGCCATATATATTGCAAAATTAGGTTTTCCTAAGACTCTCCGATGAAGTGTCAGTTTGACTCAATTCAAAACAGCAAACTTCTGATTTAGTGGAGATTGTGTCTCTTCAGTTTGAATGGAAATTCTATCGTCTCTCAAAGTTCATAAATTCAAACCAATTTCTAGATGCAATGCTCCCATATCAATATCAGATACCTATTAAAACAATTAAGTTTCAGAAGCAAAAACGCCTTACTTTACGCCCATAAATATCGGGGAAATGTGAAGTTGTACAAGGTTATTCATTATAAATTACCCACCCCTTATCATCGTTATTATTGCCTAAACAAATAAAAAGTTTTAAATAAAAGTTGTGTGGTTATGACTGAATTTTGTTAAAATGCTATCAAAGGTACTATAGCGTGCAAATTTCAAGAGATACAAAAAATTATATATTTTTTTAAATGGTATACCCTATATATTATTAAATTTTTGGAATGATCCTTTGTTCCTGATTTCAAAAATATACCATATGTTATCCTTACCATATACTGATTTTGAGTTATTAAACGTCGAATATTTTAGTTAAACTAGTTACTGTAAATATGGAAAAGTTAGGTAACATTATTAAAGTGAACTATGAAAATGACAAATGTTTGATAAGTGACATTTCTTTAATGAAATAATCAAAATGGTTTACAGTGAGGAAGAAAAAAACCAAATATTTATACAAAATACATAACAAAGATTTATTTAGGAAATTTAAATATAAATAAATGATAACTCATAAAAGATGTTCGATGTGTCCACCATTACTGTCAATGCATAATTGATAACGTATTCTTATATTTATAATTGCACCGGAAATGGCTTCATTATTTACATACAGATTGTTTATTTCAAGTCGAATCCTGCCTTTAAAGACTTGAATACTATTTTTATTATTATTATTGACAAGGTCTTTTATAAATTCCCAAAAAAATTAATCTATAGGGGGTCAAATCCGGACTGTTAGGTGGCCATTTAATAGGTCCATTATTCCCTAACCATATTGGGAATACATTATTCAAATGATCTTGAACGGGTAGGACATTATGCGGACTTGCCTCATCCTGCATCCAAATCATATCAAGTTCGGCTTCCAGAAAATTCTGCAAATGAATATTTTCTGCTTCTGGGATAATTATTTCCAGATAGGTGGCTCCAGTTAAAGTATAATCATAAAATATAGGCCCAACAATTTTGTTTCTGAAAATTCCACACCAAACGCTAACAGTTTTTCTTCCTGATTTTTTTATTTGTTTTGCCAATCTTTTTCTGTTGTGCTTGTTTTCCCACGACCTTCGATTTTCCTCTTAAAAACTCCTGCCGTAGAAAAGGATGATTCATCAGTCCATAATATTTTAGTAAAAAAATTGGGACCTTCATCCAACTTTTGAATCATCTGGCGGCAAAATTCCAGCATTTTCCTTTTATGAACCTCTGTTAAAACTTCTACGGGTAAAATTTTATATGGTCTGTAGCTGTTATTTTTTAACGTACGTTGGATTTTGGAATAATTTTTACCTAATTGATCGACTGCATTATTTATACTACATTCACAATTTTCTAAAAAAATAATACAATGTTTCAAAAAAGTCTAGTCGCGAATGAATATGGATGGACTTACCTTCAAAATGAAGCTGTATATCTAGCTGTTGTTCCTGGTTTGCTTGAACTACACGCATTTTTCTACTAAAACTGGAGGTATTATTCACCTTTCGGTAAATATTTTTGAACGTATTTTCTGATGGTGTTGGACGATTTGGATACAACACCCTATATGCTCTTTTGCTGTACGTTTATTTTTGTTACTTTTTACATAACAAGTAAATATTTGGACTTTTTCTTCCTCACTGTAAACTATTTTGTATATTTCATTAAAAAAATGTCACT
The DNA here is from genome assembly GCA_029963845.1 of Rhamnusium bicolor. NCBI lineage: Eukaryota > Metazoa > Arthropoda > Insecta > Coleoptera > Cerambycidae > Rhamnusium > Rhamnusium bicolor. The sequence continues at coordinate 273,014 of JANEYF010001716.1, forward strand.
TATCAAACATAATAGTTGTCATTTTCATAGCTCACTTTAATAATGTTAACTTTTCCATATTTACAGTAACTACTAGTTTAACTAAGATATTTGACGTTTAATAACACAAAAACGGTATATGGTAGGGATAACATTAGGTATATTTTTGAAATCAGGAACAAAGGATCATTCTAAAAATTTAATAATATACAGGGTATCCCATTTAAAAAATATATTATTTTTTGTATCCCCTGTAATCAGCACGCTACTGTACTTTTGATAGCATTTTAACAAAATTCAGTCATAACCACACAACTTTTATTTAAAACATTTTTTTTCTATAGGCAATAATATCGATGATAAGGGGTGGGTAATTTATAATGAATAACTCTGCACCTAAATTCCATTTAAAGTTAAATTTTGAATATTTTCTAAAATTCTTGTTCCAAACCAAGAATTTTAGTGAAAAATAACTGATAGTTTCTCGGAAATCACAAAATTTAATTATTTTTTATATGTTATGAGAATTAGATTAGGTTTTCGAAACGCCACTTCTAATGCAACTTTCTCACAAATAATGTTTTGTCACGTTTTGAGATTTGTGTTTATTTATTTAATCAGAAATTGCAGTGTGAACAATCGATTTTGTTTTTCCAGGTATATTTTATTTACTTATTTCATGTGTGGTTCATTCAACTCTTTCTGATTGTAATAATTTGTTTTTAATATCAGGGGGGGGATAAGAAGTGAGAGGAATATATCTATAATCTAAGCAAAATAATTACCGAAGTACTCAAATTTTATTTTTTTAATATTTATAAACGTGCATATTTCTTCACGAGAAATCTGAATATAGAAACAAAAAATAACTAAACAACTTAAATTGTGTAGGTCCGGTTTTGACATAAGTGACCTCACAATTATTTATTTACTCCGTAAGCAAATAAATGTGTTCAGATGCAAGCATAATTAATAATTATTACTTGATAACAACAATACACTTGTCATCACAGTAATATAATATGTAAATATTCAGAACTAACTATTGCTCGACCTTGAGAAAATGTCCCTGTATAGAGAGCCGCCATACTGTGGGCAATCTAGTTACATTTCAATTTATTATTGGTAAAAATTAGTGATATCGCGTTGCCACACTGGGTTTCGATTTGTCAATTGTCATCTTTGGACGATTTGTTTATGTGATGTACTGTGACTGGATTTATTAATTATTATTGTATTTCTTGCCTGATTTGTCAGTTTTATTAGTTTGTTCTGTATTTATTAGTTTTTGAGTGACATTTTGTGGTTATTTTTTAGTGTAGAACTTCTCTATACGGTTAATTAAAAATGCATTGTTTGGTTCCTGGTTGCGAAAGTTCCACCAGAAAAAAAAGAAAAAGGTGTAACGTTCATTCATAAGTCTAGTAGTATTCAAACACCAATAGGTTTTCTTTAAAAGCTGGATAGTTTCGTAATTTTTTATAATAAAACATTTTTAAATCGAGTTGTTTTTCTTTTCTCAAATGTGAAATATTTTTTTGATTCAAATAGTGTTTTACTAATTTGTAATACACGACTGTGATAATAACACAACTTACTGCCAATTGTCAGTAATCAGTTGTAATATCACAAAAGAGTGAGAATAAATTGAAAATAATTCCACAGTTTTTCGAAAACCTGTTACTTAGCGATAGACACGAGAGCCCGTGGGGCTCAAGTGGCTATTGCTGAATGGCAACAAGTTTGAGAAAAGAACCGGAGAATTATTTTCTAATTTATTCTCACTCTCGAATGGTATTCGAAAGATTATTTTTTAATGTTTAAATACAAAATATAAATATTGTCTGAACGTTATTTGTGGCATTCTCTAAGTTTTTCTTTCTCTTTTTTTGGGACTTACTGAAAGAAAAGAATCTGTTTCTTTTTTCAAAGTTATTTATATTTTTTTTAGAATATGCCAAACGTGAAACTTGACACATATATTATTTGTTCATGTAATATCCATAGATAGATAGAACTGTTGATACTTAAGAATTATAGAATATTAATTTTGTTCTTTTAACATCGGTAACCACGTTGTACCAAAATCTACAGAGCAATGAGATAAACATTTTTCATCATTCAGTAATATTATTGCCGATTCCTTAATTTTTCTTTTTTTTGCTGTTTGCTTCTTTTATTAAAATTTTTGCCGAATCCCAGTTTATATGTCCAAGCATGTTCGCAAATTTTTGATTTTTCAATTTCACCCTTTCTAATACTATAACTTTTATGCTCACCTAACCTTACATAAACAAATAACTTTGAAAAAAGGAAACAGATTCGTTTTCCGACACGTTAGGGAATTATATTATTATTTTTTGTTTCTCAAATACCCTCTGACTAATCTTTCGACGTAAAGTCACAAGCGCAGAGGTTTATTTTTCCAGTAACATACTGGGTACCTAACTATAGTTTTTAGATAACGAAGAATTATTCATGTGATAGTAAGTCCCAAAAAAGAGAAAGAAAAACAAAATATAACTTTTTAACATTGTTCTTTCAACAATTGTTTCAATTTAAACTAAATAAAATAACTTTATATTGCATCAAAATTAAACTGTGCTAAAGTTTTGAACATGAAACCGCAATTATTGTAAATGTTTCGTCAGTGACTGGTATATTTTCTTTTAGTTTGTAACCCCTTCCGTCACAAAATGATTGGCAAATGTTTCGATATCGAATTATTATATACCATAGTATTTCTACATGCATTTTCTTTAGTTTATATGATAATTTCTTCCATTGACGCTGAACCAAGTCGTTTTAAGTTCATTTTTTAAAAGTTAAGACAAAACTGATGATAGTAAAGTAAAGCGACAGTGTTGCTAACACAGTGAAAATTATACTAGTAAAATTTATCTCCACTTAGTAAAGTTTTTTTTAAGTATTTATCTAGTAAGAAAACTGGTATAACTGTCAGATTAGTTTAACTGTGGTTTGTTTTGTATTAAATTTAAATCCATTAATCCCACACCAAAACCAGTAAACTGTTAGCGATTTTTCTGCAATGAAATCGCTATCTATTCTTGAATTTAGTAAAATTTGCACTCTCTTATTAGTCCTACCTCACTCAAATGCTGAAGTAGAAATGATATTCAATCAACTAAATTTAATAAAAACAAAATTAAGAAGTGAAATTAATAATGACACCGTAAGAGCCTTATTGTTTATCAGAGCAAGCTAGAGATCTTAAAAAGGTATAGTTTATTTCAAACTTATGTGAAACATAAAAAACATCGGTTTCCTTGACGGCGGTAAAGGGATCAAAGAAGCCGACGTTTTTTATGTTGCAAATAAGTTTGAAATAAACTTTATAAGAAATGCTGTTTGAAGTTTTCACTACCAGAGTGTAGTTGCTAAAATTAAAACAAACAAAATATATATTAATAATGGACATAGTGGTAAATGCAGTCGATGTGTTTGATGAAATCGATATCTAAAATTACAGAAATGAAAAAAAATTTTTGTCATATTTGTTGTTATTTATTTTGATAGTTTTATTAGATATAGATTTAAGAAGTTGTATTATTTTATGTTTTTTATTAGTCTTTTTGATACATTTTCGTTTTATTGAGATAAATAGTACTTAAAATTTTATGTTTTTCACATAATAAGTTGGTATCTGCTATCGGGTAAAATTCTGGTAAAATTTTCATTGCCATCTAGAAAAATTTCACGTTCAACAGTTGGCAAAACTGAAGCGAAAATAATCTTTCAGCATACATCGAAGTAATATCTGCAAACTTGAGATTTTTCGATACACTTGCAGGATATTATTGACATACATAACTTTTCATATCCAGCGTTTGTTTTTAAAATATTAGTACACCGTGTTTACTCACTCGCATACCGGGGATTTTAGAGTTTTCAATTGATTTTGTACATTATGATTGATATTTGAAGAATCTTCTAATGGCAATGAAGAATTTGCTGATCGTCTAAAGCCGTATTTTCTAAGAATCACGTATCCGTGGTGCGCGGATTCTTACGTCTAATTTGTACAAGGATTCGAAAATTATGTCTTCATTGTGAAATATACAATCTAAAATTCTAACACATTATGTCAAGCTCTGCCCTTATCGTTAATTTATTACCATATATAGTTCATCTGGTGCGACTTTAATAGATCTTTAAAGGCCTACATAAACAAGACTTGTTCTGAAGTGGACACAAATATAAATAATGCTGTGACAGATCATATATGTATATAGATGATTTGCTATAATATTTATTATTTAAAACACTTGAGCAAGTAAATAAACGTTTTTAAAATGGTCGATCGTTAAGGATGACATTTTCTTATACACCACTTATACCTTTTATGAAATATTGAATAGTGGCTCTGAATATAACTCTTGTAGCTATTATTTTGAATTACTTTACCAGCATTACACGATATGATTTGGGCTATTTTGCCGTTATCAAATAATTGTGTAATGCTGGTTCACATAATTAGTTTTGTGGTAGAAACATTGTCTCCGACAATTGGGATTGTTTTTTAAATTTCAATGTACAGAAAAAGAAATATTAGCATATCAGAAATGTCAATTTCTTACTTCATTTGGAATATTCCTTAGTCGTGTAACACTTTATATAAAGAAAATAAAGATTGGATGAATTATATAAAACATTATTTACTATTTAATAATTATTCAAAATAAATGTTTCCAACCACTGAATATTTTTTTTAAATTTTAAGCAGTAATAGCTTCCGCCAAAAGAAGCTTTTCTTATTTGAATAGATTAAAAACATTGTTAAAAAACTGAAGGGGCCAGAAGAAACTTTTGGCCCCTTCCTCTTTTGGAGTTTTTGGAGTCGCTGAATCCGAATCCGAGGTCTATTTAACCCCATCACATCAGGATTTTACGATAACCTCAAAAAACTCATAATTTCAGCTATTAAATGCATATAACCCTAAGAATGAAGTTGTAATATGAAAACCCAAGCTCTTAAACCCCATAACCACATAACCCACTTATCCAAAAATCTATCAGCTCTAATAACCACGTACGTCAGACATTTAACTTGATATGTACGTTATTTTAATAACCGCATAACTCTGGTCATTGCACCTTTTCTCGCACAATTTTTGTTTTGTCTCAAGCACACGAAACTTACACTGTTGTCTCCTAAAAACACCCTCACCCTAAAAGTCTATATTTTTACGTTTATTCAACTAATTCACCTAACCGATATATACCGCGGGTAGGTTGCCCACCGTCACCTAGTGGAGGTGCCCTGAATGCAGACGCACGCTCTGAATAGAACCTGAGCTTTGAATTCTTTGAAAGAAAATATTTTCTAGAATCACGTACCAAAATACGTAGATTTATCACTAATATTTTTCATTGATATACAAAGACTCATGAATGAATTTTCATAGAATTAGAGAATTTTTGGAGACCTGACAGAAACGCGTACATATCACGTTAAATGTCTGACATACGTGGTTATTGGAGTTGATAGATTTTTGGTTAAGTGGGTCATGGGGTTTAAGAGCTAGGGTTTTCAGATTACATCTTCATTCTTAGGGTTATATGCATCTAATAGCTGAAATTATGGGATTTTTGAGGTTGTGACAAAATCCTGATGTGATGGGGTTAAATAGACCTCGCATTCGGAATCAGCGACCCCAAAAACATATAGTAACCATGGTGAAACCCCCAGATGAGACAATTTTTTTTTGTGTGGCAGTGGAATATTTTGTTTTAGGATTTTTGTATTTTAAAGTTAGAAAAAAATGTAGGTTATTGTTTCTATACGATAAATAAATATTTAGTTTTAACTTCCTTTTTAGTTCATAAATATCAAACTCGAAGAATAAATTATATTTAGTTTAATGTGAAATATTTATTATTTTGCAAATATTAACGAATACTAAACGTAATACCTAAATACAATATTACTATTTATAAATTAATATCACCTCTCTATTAGAATAACGTATGTAACAAGAATTTCCCGCTTTGTTTCATGCATTTAATTTTTTTTTTTTTTTCAAAACGTCTATTCTGAAATATTCATTAGACCTGCCCTGACATATTACTCATTATAGTCATTAATAATATATCCAAATTCAAATTACGTGGCTATGCAGAGCAAATATGTTCAGGTATCCATTAAATTGAAAAAAAAAACTTTTAAAAGGATGTCGTGTTCTAAGGAATTTGTTTTATTTTTGGAATGTGTACAATGATAGAATCATAAAAAAGATGTTCTTTTTATTAATATGACCCGTACATTTAATCGATAGAATATGTTACTATAAATGACCAGCATATGTATATATAGTCAATGACATTGAATATAGAACACCCAGTAATGATTATTCAATTTTATTAATTAGGATACAGCATATTCAAATAGTCAATAGAAGAAAATGATTGAAATTTTAAATAAAAGTAATGATTATCTACTGTTTATTCGATTATTACTTAATAATGTGCTGAACTACCCCCATCCGCTACACATTCAGTGACTCATCTAGGCATGGATCTAATAAGGTGATTGATGTCGTTTTGTAGTACCTATATTATCCCATACTGCCTGTATTTCACGCTAAAGAGCTTGTGGGGGATGGGGTCAATTTTTTCTATCTTCTACACATACATGTTCAATAGGAGAAAGGCCCGGAAATTTCGGTGGCCACAGTAGAAGATTAACTTTTGAATCTTCAAATTGATTCAAAGTTCTCTTACCACATATGAAGGGCATTATCTTAAAAATCGGTGTTGGGAATCGGTGACCTACTACCATATTCAATGCCTCCTAAACTATAACTCACTCATTAGATGCACGTAATATTCCACAGAAAACTGAAGTTTACGTTTTTCTCCACGTTATCTCCTCAGCCGTGCTCGCCCATCATGAAGAGCCAAACAAAAGTGGGGCTCATCATTCAAGACAACCTCATTCTATTCCCCATTCCACTTCAGTCGTTCTCTACGCCATTGTAATCGTTGGCGTCGGTGATCACTGATCAGCCGTATGAGGTAGCACCAAATGGGGACGATAAGAAAAGAGTCCAAAAGATATTGTACAGTACACAGTTCTGATTATTATTGGTCTTCCTTCCTCTGCAAACCATTGGTTCGTAATAGATCGTGAGGTCGCAGGACGATCTCTAGAGTTAAGAGTCTAAGGCGGCGATTCTGACGTTCGGTTGTTCTTCGCAGACGTCCTATAACTCTTACTCGTTGTTTTAGGCTTTCTTCAAACTATATTCGACAACAATTTTTCACAGTGCTTTGGCTCCTATTCACTGTATTAGTAATTTCACGGATTGACTGTAGAACCTCGACTTTCTTTAACTAACACAAAATCTTAGGATTTTCAGGAGGTTACTTTGGTGACTTGTGAGGCGGTTAAGAAAACATTTACGAGACAAGACTTTTGGGTGATTTGAGTGTTTAAGTATACAGGTATACTAATAAAAAACGGATAAAGAGCCAGAAGCAGCTTTTGTTATACGCAAGTTAATTGTTATTTGCCAGCACAACGAGGCCTGGTACTTTGTATGCCCATTAACCAAACTTGTACTTTTAGAATTTTAATTTTTGTATTGGTAGTAGTTATAGTAAAAAATATTTTATTTTGTAGTTCACTCTTACAAAATAAATCAACAAAATATTTCAACTATCATGATTTCATCGATTTTTATGAAAATATGGTACTTGCTAATCTCCAGTTAGTAGTTAACTGGCACTGCCCTAAGCATTTTAAATTTATACTTCATTTTTATTTCATGACTATACACAAAAATGCTTTGACGAAATGTTAAGTGCATTTAATGAATAATGCACTATTTTAAGGACCATTACATCGGAATATATGATTCAGATGTATCACGGTCGAGAGGGCCTCATAACACTAAAAAATCTGACTGATGTGAAGAAATTGTTGCATGCAATTCGACAAACCACTTTCGGACAAATTGAAGAGATTAAAACTGAAAGCATCAGCCCTTCGTTCAATTTTGACCGATCAATCGAACGTATGAAAAATTTGAACGCTTTGTGTGCCACACTTATTGCACATCATATGGAGGTTTATTGAGGGATCAAAGAGCAAATGGAATGAAGATGCTACAGAATCTGGATGATCACAACACGTGAATACGACTGTTACTGAAAACAATGCTTGATCTAACATCTAAATCCTAAAGCAAATAACGAACCTTATAACTTCTTCTCGCTATTTTAGATAATTAAGACAAGATATTAACAAAACGAAGTTTAGTTAAAAGTTATATTTATTCAAAAAACTACAACAAAATGAGACTTCTTTTACCAGAGCGAGGAAGCTAGTGATGACTAGAAAATGTAAAAAATATTCTTACTATTTAACAAAATCAAAGCAGTCTGCAATTGTTACTTAAACTAAAAAATGTTTCACTTATTTTAATGAGTGCTTTCGTTTTTGTTAGGCGCCATCTTTTTTAATTGTTCACTAGAGTTTCAGCTAGTCAAAAATCACGATTACAGTTTTAAAAAAGGAAAAAACTTGTAACTACGTCCATCAATATCGTCTTACAAGAATTCTTAATAGTAATCGTAGGAAAGTCAAAGAACTTTAGTCGACGAAGGACAAAAGCACTAACAGATTCGCAAGTTATTGCATTGGAGTTCTGTGTCACCACTTGGTGACATTGTCAGCTGACATCAGCCAAAACTGTGCTTTAAAAGGTACCTAGATATAATCTAAATGATAACGCCTTACCAGGGGTTAGCTCAGTTTCCGTAGTTTATTTCATAGTCGCTAAACTCCAAACTCCAATGTAACATCCAAACTGCAGATACAGGAAAGGTAAAGTAACTTTGCCAGGGCACGGTCACAAAATAGTCTCGCCAGCGACTCCAATTCGTCTTCTCACAAACTGTATTAGGCAATTTCAGACATCACCTCTCCGGTCAGTGGCTCTGCATCATCTCCAAAGGTAACATAACATACTTGAACGTATAATAATGCCAAAGTACATTATATTACTCAGCGATCCACCTTGCACCGTTGTTCTGCCGAGTCTGTTCGCCGCGCACCAAAAAGCCGTGCTCCCCCCCCCCGCACTTCACGAAACACATTCGATCGGCGCGCTAGTTTAAATTGTTCTAGCCTTGTGCCATTCGCACCGTAGCGTCACTACATGGGGGAATACAGTAATTTATAATAAAATTATTTTAAGCGAGTCTAGAGGTTAAGATATAATTCAAACCATTTTAGTTAATCGATAACGAATGTGGTACAAATTACTAATTCAAAAAAATGGACCGTTACAACCTCCGATGATCGTAAAACTGCACGTTCAATCAGTTTCAGAATTATTGTAGATTTCTTTTATGAAAAAAGAAAACATGGTATTGGAATATTAGAAGATAGTCACATTAAACTGGTATATAAGGCAACAGATTCTCGAAGCACCGAAAAATCTGTCCCTGATCACGCATGAACAATTTTTATTGTTATTGCAATGTTCGTTGAGCTAATATATATATTTTTTAACACAAGCTGAAATCAACATTTTAATTTGTCCTGTTTACAGCTCTGATCTGGCGTCCTTGGAGTTTGAATTATTTTCCATATTTGAAAGGACGTCGTTTTTCGACGGAAAAGAGATAAAACATGGAATGAAGCCTGCGATTTAAATACAAAGCAAAAATTAAAAAATTCTAAATATGTGTTTTAATTTTATAGGCAATTTCCGGTTTACAACTAACAGTATAATTAAAATGTATACCTATAAAAGTGAAATTTTAAGAAACGAAATTTTAAAACTTTAATTTTTCTATTACCTGTAATAAAACCATTTGTCACATTCAATTAATCCCTAATTCATTGTGTAATCTTTATATCTTTTTTTTCTTCTCTGAATAATTTTCAATTCTCACGGCATAATTTACTTCATTAAATTCGTTCGTCTTTACGTAGGAATTTTTTTTGTGCATCAAGCATAACAATGTGTACTACACAATGTTACAAATATAATTTCTGATTCTTTGACAGTGTTGAGCTCAGACAGGTCATTTGAAATTTACAGGAACCTATTTAAATGCTCACCATTAGGATCTCGGAAATGGTAAGCGATTTAAAGTTGGTTAAATTAGCAAAAAGTTGTGCAATTTAATTCTCGTTAGCAGTCTGGTGATAAGCTTAGCATAATCGGTAACGCTTATTTATTTTAGGAGTCGATGCTACTAAGGGAAAAATAATATATGAACATAAACATTGGTCTCGAAATACCACCATGAGTTACAGGCCTCCGAGGGTTCCACTTCTAAAGCGGATTGAGCAAAATGTTACCAATAAATTAAATTGATCATATATCGACACTTCTTAATTTCGTATTCTTTTGCAGGAACTTCTTCTTGGTTCTCTTCCGAAGATATCTTGTCACTGTTATACGTTGGACGTTACTAAATTCTAGGAAAAAACAATCTGATCTGTTTCTAATGCTGAGACTCGACAAACCTCAGATTAATAATATAAAGATAAGTAACGCCCATAAGAAATACACTGATTATTATGACCGATACATAAACAACAATTAGCATGTTTGCATATCAACGTATTAAAAATAAATCAGGGACGGCTCCAGGCTTCAGCGTTTATTTTAATGCTTTTGCATAATTTAAAACTTAATAGGTATGCAAAATTTGTTTGCTTGAGTAATGTATTTTCAATGCCATTTTGCTATTGCCATTTTAATCTCTGTTGTTTTTAGGTTATTTTAAAGTTTTGTGTTATTTGGTACTGATTAATAATAGATTTTTAGTTATAAAAATGTATGTAGTGAATATTTATTGAGAAACAATGACTAATAATAACTTTACAAAACCAATAACAACTTAACATTTGATTCCATCTGAACAGTAAAAAATCCACATTTTGTCAAAAAAGATAATTATATACCACAAATTATTTTAACTTGAATGGAAAGTCAGTACGAGAAATACAATAAGAAGAGGTAATTACTAACGCTTTAAACGTTATGTCTGCTGGAGCCCAGAAGATAAATGGGACAGGTTTGTTAGATATGTCCAGAATGCGATTAATTGTACATGGATAGGACCACTGTTGTGTCACCAATTGAAGCACTACCAGGATACAAACTGCGTCATATAGATTTTTGTATCTTGAATGAAATTCAGAATAATTCTAGTTACGTAGATCTTGAGGAATTAAAGAGATTAAGAAAATGAGTGATCAGTAAACACATAAGCTAAGGTTAGCACAAGGCTATCACATACGTCAAGGTTAGCACAAGGCTAACATGCAAGCTAAGACTAGCAGAAAGTTAACACACGAGCCAAGGTTAGCACAAGGCTAATGCACAAGCCAAGGTTAGCACACGGCTAATGCACAAAGCAAATGTTTGAATTAAGCTACGAAATATGCAGGTTACTTGGTTAGGGGTATTGAATGCTTTACCAGCTAGAGGAGGGTGCAAGAAGTTGCTACCGAAGTTCAAAGGGCCTTTTAAGATAATTAAAATGTTACTTAATAAGTATGAGGTAGAAGATTTGCGAATAGGTCGCAAAAAACACTCAAACTGTGATGGCGGTTACAACATGAAACCCTGGATAATTTTGAGGTAGGTGTTTAAAGCAACATCAAAACAGTTGGTATATGACCAACAACATCAAAACGGTTGGTCCGAGACCAACAGCACCAAGTGGATTGGTATACGACCAACAACAACAAAACGGTTGGTATACGACTGACATTTCAAAGAGATTGGTAAATGACCAACATTTCAAGAAGTTTGGTAAACGATCTACATTTCAAGAAGGTTGGTAAACGACTAACATTTCAAAAGGTCGGTATACGACTAACATATCACGAAGTCCTTATCAACGATCGTTACGAAGTGGAAGACTTAAGGGACGGTTCCAAGAAATCACGAAAACGAACGGTGGTCGCCGCTGACCATATCAAAAAGTGGATTATCATCCAGGACGATGGAGGGTAAGTATTAAACGAGAAATCGACGGATCTATGGGAAACGTGCCAATGCTATTCAACGAGAGATCGAAATAATATATGAACATAAACATTGGTCTCGAAATACCACCATGAGTTACAGGCCTCCGAGGGTTCCACTTCTAAAGCGGATTGAGCAAAATGTTACCAATAAATTAAATTAATCATATATCGACACTTCTTAATTTCGTATTCTTTTGCAGGAACTTCTTCTTGGTTCTCTTCCGAAGATATCTTGTCACTGTTATACGTTGGACGTTACTAAATTCTAGGAAAAAACAATCTGATCTGTTTCTAATGCTGAGACTCGACAAACCTCAGATTAATAATATAAAGATAAGTAACGCCCATAAGAAATACACTGATTATTATGACCGATACATAAACAACAATTAGCATGTTTGCATATCAACGTATTAAAAATAAATCTGGGACGGCTCCAGGCTTCAGCGTTTATTTTAATGCTTTTGCATAATTTAAAACTTAATAGGTATGCAAAATTTGTTTGCTTGAGTAATGTATTTTCAATGCCATTTTGCTATTGCCATTTTAATCTCTGTTGTTTTTAGGTTATTTTAAAGTTTTGTGTTATTTGGTACTGATTAATAATAGATTTTTAGTTATAAAAATGTATGTAGTGAATATTTATTGAGAAACAATGACTAATAATAACTTTACAAAACCAATAACAACTTAACATTTGATTCCATCTGAACAGTAAAAAAATCCACATTTTGTCAAAAAAGATAATTATATACCACAAATTATTTTAACTTGAATGGAAAGTCAGTACGAGAAATACAATAAGAAGAGGTAATTACTAACGCTTTAAACGTTATGTCTGCTGGAGCCCAGAAGATAAATGGGACAGGTTTGTTAGATATGTCCAGAATGCGATTAATTGTACATGGATAGGACCACTGTTGTGTCACCAATTGAGGCACTACCAGGATACAAACTGCGTCATATAGATTTTTGTATCTTGAATGAAATTCAGAATAATTCTAGTTACGTAGATCTTGAGGAATTAAAGAGATTAAGAAAATGAGTGATCAGTAAACACATAAGCTAAGGTTAGCACAAGGCTATCACATACGTCAAGGTTAGCACAAGGCTAACATGCAAGCTAAGACTAGCACAAAGTTAACACACGAGCCAAGGTTAGCACAAGGCTAATGCACAAGCCAAGGTTAGCACACGGCTAATGCACAAAGCAAATGTTTGAATTAAGCTACGAAATATGCAGGTTACTTGGTTAGGGTATTGAATGCTTTACCAGCTAGAGGAGGGTGCAAGAAGTTGCTACCGAAGTTCAAAGGGCCTTTTAAGATAATTAAAATGTTACTTAATAAGTATGAGGTAGAAGATTTGCGAATAGGTCGCAAAAAACACTCAAACTGTGATGGCGGTTACAACATGAAACCCTGGATAATTTTGAGGTAGGTGTTTAAAGCAACATCAAAACAGTTGGTATATGACCAACAACATCAAAACGGTTGGTCCGAGACCAACAGCACCAAGTGGATTGGTATACGACCAACAACAACAAAACGGTTGGTATACGACTGACATTTCAAAGAGATTGGTAAATGACCAACATTTCAAGAAGTTTGGTAAACGATCTACATTTCAAGAAGGTTGGTAAACGACTAACATTTCAAAAGGTCGGTATACGACTAACATATCAAGAAGTCCTTATCAACGATCGTTACGAAGTGGAAGACTTAAGGGACGGTTCCAAGAAATCACGAAAACGAACGGTGGTCGCCGCTGACCATATCAAAAAGTGGATTATCATCCAGGACGATGGAGGGTAAGTATTAAACGAGAAATCGACGGATCTATGGGAAACGTGCCAATGCGATTCAACGAGAGATCGAAGGATCTCTGGCAAACGTGCCAATAGGATTAAATAAGAGATCGAAGGATTTCAGGTAAACGTGCCAATACGATTAAACAAGAGATCGACCGATCTCAGGCAAAAGTGCTAAATACGATACGGAAGATCAACGGATCTTTGGCAAACGTGTCAGAAAGATTACGATAAGGCCTAAGGGCTGTAATAAAAACTTATATGATGTATGATTTCTCTTTCTAGGTCCTTCTGAGGCCTGAGGACAGCTTCCACATTCCACAGTCAGGAAGGCCGAATGTTGGAATTATTTGAGTTCCTGTAATGCGTAATATAGATTTATATACAATTAGTCATCGTATGGTTAATGTTGAATAGTAAGCATGTATGTAATATGAGTATATTTTAATAAGTGAAGGAGGCTGGTAATAGTATTGACATTGCATTGGCATAAGTCAGTCGACGTTTAGTATCATTATCGTTTTGTTAATAAAATATAGTAGTGTTAAAAGTGTGTATAATATTATTTTATTCTTACAATTGAAACATACCTTTTGTTTTGAAAATTAACTATCGTTAGTTCTGAAAAGATTTGTTTTTCATATACAAAAATCGATAAAATAAAGAAAACGATAATAACCAAACTCAAAAATAAACAAATCCAAATTTGACAGCTGACATGCAGAAAAAGGAAACCATGAAACATGTGAGAACGACGCTAGTCAAAAGTATTCGATCAGACTGATTGATATTATTTTTGCTTGCTACAGAGTCGTACGAAATCAGGACCCCCCTCTTTAATTCTTTTTGCCAAGGAAGTTAGGTTTTCATATAACACATCAACAACGTTGGTCTGAGATATTAACAGTCACATATAATGGATTTCCTAGAGCTGTCTCCCTCGTTTTATTATTTTGTAAAAAAAGAACGCTTGAATATCGTTCGTTGTAGATTAGAAATAAAATTATGACGTAACGGCATTCTTTCGTGATTTCGAATATCTATTCCAAAGAAATATCATTTGTTTCAGTATTCAAAATTATATTCCTTCGCCACTATTACCCAAGATGGCAAGGTATGTTAAATTTAAATTACAGGGCCCCTGGCCCTTATTTTTTTTATTTTTTAAGCAACGGCCATGTCCAGCACATCAAAGTTGTAGCTATTTTTAAGTTTTATAAATGTAGCGTGCAGTGATCCCATTTTTTTTTTGATAAATTGTTACGATAATTTAATTGAATATTTTTTTACCTCACTCAGTACATGAAATGTGATAAAGGTAAAGGTAATAATTTTTAAAATTCAGATGTTATAAATTGTGAAAATAATTGAGAATAGTGAGAATTACCGACCTAGTTTTATAGTCCGACTATCTAAACAAATTCTAATTAAATCAACTTTCGCCTATAAAACTTCTCTTTTAGTAATGCATAAAAGTCGATTAAATCATGAAGTGACTCAAATTTCGTTTTTTTGGTTATTGCAATTTTTAATTACCTTCAATTAGCAATAAATTAGTTTCGCTTCAATCAGTTACCTACCTAAATAAATTGAAATTGAATTGAATACATTTTTCTTGCAGATACGAAGGTCATTTATCGGTCAAGAAAACTAAGTATTGTAATAATTGATTAGTAATTTTATAGTAATTCAAATTTGCCTAGATTACACATAATTTTAAAAACTCATGTTTGATATGCAAATTGGTGGAACGTATTTCGATTAATATTAATAAAATAATACATAAGTACAAATTATTTAACCAATTAAAAAAAAATTATGTCTATACCAACTGAACATGAAATATTGCTGTAGCCATATATTGTTGTGCCGTAACAGCACATTTTGTAGTAGTATAGGTAGTTCCTTCCTCAAAATATTTAACATCTAGCACCGGTGAGTGGTCCCTCATAATAATAGGGCCCAATAATACCACACCAGACATTAACCCCATAATGGCCTTAGTTTGCGACTGGATTTATCATATGGAGATTTTCGGTTGCGTAGTAGTGTTTTTTTTGTATACCATTACTGACAAAACGGCCTTCGTCTGTTTAAAGAATATGATTGTAAATATGAGGATCCTCTTCTGCTGCAACAATAATTTGTGCAAAAAAAATTCCTTCTTTCTTCTGAATAGGGTTGAGATAGTGGCTCTAAGTTATGAATTTTGTACTCATGAAATTCATTTGCCTTCAAAATTCATTGAATAGATGAAAACGACATATTAAGGTCCCTCTTAGTATCATTTATAGAATTTCTTAGGTTATTTTGGAAATATTGCAGAACCAGACCTACTGTTTCATCAGAACAAGCTCTTTTTTTTAATTGGTGTTCCCTTTCTTGCAGAGAAAGCTGTATCATTTCTAAGTGTTGCCTCTAATCGAATAAATATTTTATAATTTGGCATATACCTCTCAGGATACCTTTCCCTGCAAAGGCGTTCTACCAGCTGAGCATCTTTTCGGGTTTCCTGTGTATTAATAGCATGATTAATATGTCGCCTTTTTCGTTATATGTCACTATAGTTATTTGTTTATTTTTTATGTCGTGAAAATTTTGGCAAGATATATTAATTTAGCAATATTAGAAAATGGTAACAAAACACAAAAGTAGTCATAGCCAACTTCATAAAACTAAATGCAAAGATTATACCATTATCTTTGCTAAATGTAATGAATAAAATTTATGTTACACGCTGCATAGAGCCTCTGGTTTGTCGACACATCTTTGCCTATAACTTTTAAACTAAAAAAAGATGTAATAAATATTGCTATATCAAATAGATAGGAAAAAGAATGGTCTTTCCAATCGTGGAAAAATATCAGTATGTTTCTGAAAAAATATGATTTCTTGTCGTCGCTACGCCCAGCCAGCGTCGGGAACCAAAAATTTAGATTTTCATCAGATATTCTTAAAACAGTTTTGGATTTTCATTTTCGGTCTTCCCGGAATATTAAGAGACATCGAGTTTGAATGACCTTGTACATACCTCAGCAAGTTTAGTAACCCCTATTTGTGTTCGAAGGGGGACAGCATTTTGCTTTGTATAGCCTACACTGCGCTATGTACAGTTTATCCCACGGAACAGAGTAGAACATAGATGTTAGTCGACATAGCCGTGATCAAGCCAGTCACCGGATTTTTTCCTGGAGCAGGATAATGAAACAATACAGAGTTTAGATAAATTCAGATAGATATCCCTCATGCGGGGTATAATAGTCATGGAGAAAATAATAACGTAAAGAGTATTTCTCTCCTCTATCTGCTTGCCGGACCCCTGAGACTTGTTTTCTAGACTTCGACTAGTCGTTCGTACATGGACTATTTACTTTCTTTAGAAAGAAACAACTCTCACTAATCAACTCACCGGCACCTGAAACTTACCTTTCATATATTAAAAATGCGAGAACAATAATAAATAATAACGACCAGAAACCAGCATATTAATCAAGAACTGTCTAGGCTTGAAACTTGCATGTCATGTATCAATAAAAAAAAGAACTGCACCTCCGCTTAAAACTCCTGAATAAGCTTTTTGTAAAAAAAAGCCACAAGCATATGTCGTTTTACTTTGGTGTGGTGTAAAGCATTGTTTCCCACAGCATAAATTACCCTTTACCCTTCTTGCTTAATTTGTTCCTATTCTACAAATTTACATGAAAAGTAATTAAATTTAATGTTATTAACATAAACAAAATGTGTACTTCTAACCCATTCCCTGTGACCTGGCTCTTGGTCTGGGAAGGCACTTCAGTTTTATATTGTTAATATAAACAGTTAGGCTAGTTTGCTTTTGCTTCAACTTGAAAATTCGTTTTGAATTCTGTTAATTTTATATTTGATATTTTTTTTAACACTATTTGTACACTAAATTAAGTTTAGACACACTAGCAAATTTGACAGAAAATTAAGAAGAATGTTTGGTCGAAATTTCATGAAAATTAATCTAAATTAATTGTATATTTCTTTGTTTAAAATTATATTAAATTATTAATTTGAAACAAAACAAATTATTATAATAATTATTTATTATAGTTTACAACTAAAAACATTTATACATCTTCCATTCAGTAAAATTTAATAATCAAGAAGATTTAGATAATAATTTGAAAATTATTTTAAATAATATTCTTTGTTGATATAAAATTACATATTATATTCCAACTTTTATTATAAAATTTCAGTACCAACTTACTATTTAAAATTTATATTATTTTTGTATTTAATATAATCAATAATTATTGCAAATTCACATTTAATTAAGTCTGGTGAAATTACTACAGAACTGCATATTTGCAGATTAAATAAAAATAATTAGTTTGTTAGGAATATTATTTAACATATACTGAGGAATAAGTTTGATGTATTTGAAAAAGAGCTATTCAATTATGTAATAATAGTTGCATATTGATTAAGAAATTAACAATAAATCAATACATATATTACGAAGAACCTTCATAAAGAATTCACTGACAGAATGATAAAAAATACATCTAAGTAGATAAATTATTCTGTGGCGAAACATCTCAATCAATTAAATCACACATAATATTAAGTCGTTGTTAAGTGACCATCAATAGCATAGTCGGATTAGGGGGGCGCACACAACCCCTAAAGTGGGCGCCGTAAAGCGCCTCTTATTAGTACACTGAAAAACCGACAAAAACGTTTCAAAAAAATTTTTTAAGGTACAACCACATGGGACCTTCACAGAATAATAGATTAGGCCCTTGGCCATCTAAATTGGCCAATTACAACATTTTTTGGGAGGTCCAACTTTTTTTATTATGAAAAATGTCATAAATCTGTCAAAATTAATTTTTCGTACTTTTTCACACATCCCTCACGATATCTCCGGAACCAATTGAGATAATCAAGTGTTTTTTTTTTTAGTCGATAAAGGAAACGTGAGCGGAGGTGACTGAATTAATTTAGTCTTTATGGAAAACCTAGTTTTTTTATAAAATTAGGTAATACTTTAACATTTATTTTTCTTGCAGTATTTTTTTTCAGTAAGCGAAAAACTTTTTTGTTTTAAGGAATTTTGCCACAGTATATGCATACGGAATAAAATTAACACATCAAGGAAGTTTTTTAAAAAAAAACGCAATACTCTACGACTTATACGTTTCAAGTTATTGTTATTTGAAATTAAGTATCTGCGGGCAGGATATTTCCCCAGGTTCTACTGTGCTTTAATCAGTGTGCTATGCGTGTTGTGGGTGCATACTATTAAGTATTATTTTTGACATATCTTTAATATAAATTTTATTTTCCTAAGCACTTAGGTTTTACTTATCATTATTTACATTGCACATTATTTAAAATCCATTATGTTTATATATTAAAACCTAAAATTGAATTAAAAAAAATACGAAATAATTATTTATTTTAAAATATAAATTTAAAACTTGTTATAAAAATATTTTAAAAATCGTCGACGTCGGAATCTAAAGATATCTAGACACCTTAAGCAAAACAGGTACAACTGTTGTTACAGACCCTGTCGGAACATCTTATTGACAAACTTTGCCTTACAATATCGGGCACAGATTCTTGACTAGAAAAAGTTGCCTTCCAAACATTTTCTTCAAATGTCCAACCGTATCGAGTTGGATCTTCCATCTGCATGTATTGTATATGGCTATTGTACTAAATTTTTAATTGATACAGACACCTGGCTCCGTGGTCTAGAGGTAATGTACTTGCCTCAAAACTTCGGGGTCCCGGGTTCGATTCCCGGTCGAGGAACTGGGATTTTTCTGTGAGAGAGATTAATCGTAGTATACTCGGACATTGGCTGTGTGTACATTGTCTCTAAATGTGTAGCCCTCTCCCACACAAGGTCATTCCAGACCTTCAGGGATAAAGAGGGTTGTAATTTCATGTGGTGTTATTATTATTATATTATTATACCTAAAAAGAAAATAATTACATATAGGTGTTTTGTTTCTTTTTTAATAGGTATGGGCGATCTAGAAAAATAATTATTACCTTTTTAAATGTTGTCTAAAAGCATGGTCAGCTCGGAAGCTGGCCGATTTGTACTTGTTAAGTCCCATCGCAGTTCATTTAGGGATTTTATATTTTTGTTTTTATTCTTATACAGTGTGGAAATTAAGTAACGCATAAAGTCAGTAATTCCATTGATATTAATTTTTTTGGAAAAAATCTCGAAGGGGTATAGCGATCTTTACTTCGGCAAATATTTTCAGTCTAATTTCAGTTTCTTATGTCATTTATTTTTTAAGTTATGACGTCATCGACTTTTTTTTTAAATGACAACCTTTTTTATTATTGATTTTGGTAGTAGTTTTTATTCTGGTTCCGACCGTATAAAATTTTCAATATGTTATTATTTGAAAAAATCGAGAAAAACAGTCTTAAAGTTCCAATAACAAAAATTCATTAAATTGGGAAATTTAAATTTTTTATATAAAACATCGAATGCCGTTTTCTTCCCTATTTTATACATGGCATTAGTTCTGTCACAACCAGTTAGGCAATGAATCGTTAATACTTTCTTGCATATTTCCTCTCCTAAATTTGCCACAATATTGTTAATTGACAAAAAATGTATATTCTTACTATGTCCTAATTGTATAAATATATTCCTTTGGGACATACATATCTGGTGTTTCACAGTAATAATGTAAAAGCAAAATCAGGACATCAGTATCAACAGATTTTACCAGAATTGTATTACCTGATTTTAATTCTGATAACATAAAATAAACATTCCATTGTTAAGCATTAAATAATATATAAAAACTCAATAAAAATAATACTCATTCGCATTCACATTACACAAAGAAAAGTTTGTTTCTAACTGACAATATATGTATAATATAAGATTACTTGTATTCAATAGTCTACACTCTACACACACTTGAGTGGCGCCGCGGTGAGGCGCATCTAGGATCGAAAAACTCGTAACTTTAAAAAACGGAATCTCGAAAACTATAAGTCGTAGAGAACTGACTTTTTTTTAAAAACTTCCTTGAAGTGTAAGCTTTATTTCATACACTTATGGTATGACAAAATTCCTTAAAATAAAAAAGTTTTTCGCTTATCGAAAAAAATGCAGCAAGGAAAGTAAACGTTCCAGTTTTACCTAGTTTTACAAAAAAATTAAATTTTCCATAAAAACGAAATTAAAGCAGTGACTTTCGCTCACATTTCCTTTATCAATTAAAAAAAAATACCTTTAATTATCTCGATTGGTTCCGGAGATATCATGAGGGATGTGTGAAAAAGTAAGAAAAATTAATTTTGACAAATTTATGACATTCTTCGTAATAAAAAAAGTTTGACCTTCAAAAAAATGTTGTAATTGGCCATTACAGATGGCAAAGGACCTAGGCTATCATGCTGTGAAGGTCCCAAGTGGTTGTACCTTAAAAAAAATTTTTTTCAAGAAGGAAGCTACTTTTTCCCCGTTTTACGGTGCACTATATGTGCAATACTTAGCATCGAAATACTGCTTTCATTTTAGATAATCCACTTGATACCATTTAAATTTCGTCCAAGACATTTTTCCAGTAGTTCCCAGTCAAAATTTAAAATGTTTTTCTCATGTGATAATTTAGGAACGTCGATTTTTTTTTATTTAGTTTTATTACAGACCGATTTTTACCATTTATTCGAATATATAACTCTCTTACAAGTTCCAAAATTCCAATTCTGGAATTATATTTCGTGTAATTGATTTTTCGTCTTTTATTCGAGATGTTTTTTTAATTCCTTTCATAACCAAAGTTTTAATTAGGAATTAATTTAATTTTATTGAAAAATAATATAGAGACACTAATACGAAAACCTATTTTTAGTTACTAATGACGATCTGTTTCAAGCACTGACGAAAAGTGTTTAGAGCACTAAGTCCTAAGCATTCAATGGCTTTTATTTTGCTTTTATTTAGCAAAAACAAAGCACTCGTAATAACAAAGTGCTCGCGATTACTGCGAAATTTGAAAAAAAGTAATTTAAAATCGCGAGCACTACGCACTTTCCGAAAATAAATGAAATATAGACAATAGCGTATCCAGGGAGGCGCTTGTGGAACTGGAGTATGCTCAAATTTAATGGTGATGTTTAAAAAATTAAGATTTTCATACATACAGGGTGGGGCAATAGTGCGTCTGACTTCGATATGTCGAGTTCTATGATAGCTAGAAACTTGATTTAAAAACATAAGTAAAGTAGATAAAAAGTCTATAGCCGGAAATTGTTTTCGAATATACCCCAAGTCCCAGGGTCAACTAAAATTTTTTGTAAATGGAATGCCATGATATCAGAACATTTTCTGATACCTCTTTGTGACCTCCTTCCACTCCTGTATTATTATTGACTCTCTCTCAACCACTTGGATGTAATGATTTCTTTTATTGTTGATATTATGCCATTTACACGTGTATATTAAAAAAAATTACTACAGCCACAATTATTGATTTTAAGAAAAAATATGTTAGTACCAGTTATGAGATATCTGTATGATGACACTCAACCATTTTCACTTCCTAAAAGTATACAGGGTGGCCAAATATAATTTTTAAATTTACAACTGTTTGAACAGAATTTTATCAATTTTTTCAAATGGAACACCATGTATATTTTTGGACGATGTGATGTAGAATTGAAAAATGAAATTTTTTGTACGTACATCCCTATGGCTATTTGTAACCATTTTCGATTTATTGAACAATAACTGCAAAATTCAGCAATAACAATTAAATATATATTTTTTTGTAATTCAAAAGATATTATAAAAAGTGCGCCACATGGTGCCCATTTTAATTGACACACATTTCTATGCGTCTTTGGAATGAGGTTTCTACTGTTCATAAAATTGTCGGAGTTATAGTTTTAAAAGCATTTATTATCTTTTCCTTCATATTTTGGATTATTATTGGTGTGATGTGCATCATGTAACACACCTTCTCTTGAATTATTTGAAAAAAAAAACATTTTTAATTTTTATCGCTGAATTTTGCAGTTATTGAATGTGCGTACAATAAATTTTCGTTTTTCCATTCTACATCACATCGTACAAAGATATACAGGGTGTTCCATTTGAAAAAATTGAGAAAATTCAGTTAAAAAAAGTTGTAAATTAAAAAATCCTTTTTGGCCACCCTGTATACTTTTAGGAAGTGAAAATTTCTGAGTGTCACCACACAGATGTCTTATAACTGGTTCTGACATATTTTTTCTTAAAATCGATAGTTGTGATTGTAGTGATATTTTTAATATACATGTGTAAATGGTATAATTTCAACAAAAAAAATTATTACATCCAAGTGGTTGGGAGAAAGTCAATCATAATACAGAAGTGAAAGGAGGCCACAAAGAGGTTTCAAAAAATTTTCTGATATACATGGCATTTCATTTAAAAAACTGTTACTTGACCCTGTAGAACCGTCTTGGCTCACCCTGTATAATCGAAAACAATTTCCGGTCATAGACTTTTTTGTCTAGTTTACTGATGTTTTTAAATCACGTTTCTAGCTATCATAAAACTCGAGATATCGAAGTCGAAGGCACTATTGCCTCACTCTGTTCGCTTAGTATGTTGCTTGCTAATCCATCGGCTCGAAGTTCTGTTGGGCCGTTGTTTTATCACAATTCCTTAATAGGGCAAAGATATTTAGAATTTCTGACAGTATTCATAGACTGATTTCATTATAATTTTATTAAGTTCATCGCAGAAGAATTATTTTTAACGAGATGTAGCACCTGCTTCTTATAATTATCATGGAACTTATGATTTATTGAACGGATTTTTAGTAATAGATTTATAAATTGAAGACTAGCGAAATAAAGTTACTAATTGTATTAATAAACTGACGGTCGTCAGTTGTCGCAGGACAGAATATTTATCTAAATACCAAGACAATTATATTTGTTTTCTGTTTATATGTTTTTTGTTTTACATTTTTTTGTTGCTAAAATAATTATTTTATGTAGAAGTTCTGCCAGATCACGCAGTGACGAGTGATAATTAAAGCCGGTCCGTTTTAATGCAGTCTACCAAGCGGAGAGAGGGCGAATGTACGACATGCGCAGAGAACCAGTGTTTCTGTTGTTTTGTTTGGTGCGTTTACTGCGTCTTAGGTTATAGATACTTTTGTAAGTTTTACTGTGCCTTTAGTGCGTATTTATACAGGGTTAGTCAAATTCGAGCCTCATCATTGGCAACGAAACGTGGTACAGAAAATTGTGATCAGAAAAATGTGCTGTCGATAACTGCCTTTACATTTTTCATAACCGAATTATGAAAGAAAAACAAAAATGTCAAATTTTCAGTTTTTTTCAGAAATCTCCAAAACGAAGGAAAATACCTCGGATTTTTTTTTCCGTCATATTACTCAGCATAAAATTCCGCAACTTGCCCTCATTTAACCACGTTTGTATCTCTTACGGTTTACGAGATCCTAATGATGAGGGACGCTCGATTTTGACTAACCCTGTATACTTAATTTATTTATTGTTTGTATTTTAATGTGGTGTGATGGAAGCGGCAAAGAAAAAAACAGGTCACGTTTGTTGTTACAAAAGCTGTAAAAATAAAAGGGAACTTTTAACATTTTTTTCCTTGTAATCTCGAAAGGTTAGTAACTTTATCCATGCAAAATATAAAATATGTATTTGTTATTTCCACTAGTTTTAATTATTGTTAAATTATAAAGAAGTATTTTTACATAACCGAGAATATTCATGTGAAACAGAAAACATTAAAGCGGTTACTCCATAATAAAAAAATACTTGTTATGCGTGCAAACAAGATGGAGCAACAGTGCACACGGCAAGACAAACATACTTTTCCATTGTTGCCAACGTTGGATAAATAAATAGACACACGCATAAGTCATAAACTAATATTAGAAATAAATGTCAAAATTACAACTAAACAATTTATTACCTCTGCATATTTTTTATAAGAACGATAACAACTGATTGGCTATTAACTTAA
The DNA here is from genome assembly GCA_029963845.1 of Rhamnusium bicolor. Classification (NCBI taxonomy): domain Eukaryota; kingdom Metazoa; phylum Arthropoda; class Insecta; order Coleoptera; family Cerambycidae; genus Rhamnusium; species Rhamnusium bicolor. Next base: position 297,836 of record JANEYF010001716.1, read on the forward strand.
TATCGGAAGCATTTTTTCTACTTAATTTTTCAGTTTTTAATACATTAATTAAACATTTCACTTCACCTTTTATACTGTCTATAACTTCACTTATATCTTCAGTCTTATCTTCAACAGGTTTGAGGGTTTCTATTTTAGGTGCAATTTTAATTGTTTCTACCTTTTCATTTGTCTGTGTCTTTACATCTCTCGATTCGTTCGAAAACACGGTTTCTTCGATTTTGGGTTTTTTTGAGCGAGGTTGTGTCACATCTGTTTTCCATTTGATACACTCGTGCCGAAATTGGAATGTACCCAGCAAAGTCAAGTATTCTTTATTTAACTTATTTGAAGAAATATTTCTTTGTAAATAATTGGATATTTCACCTTGCATTTCGTTTGAAATTCTCATTATGTCCCTAACGATATCATATTTGCCGCTTATCGCTAAATTATGAATAACTTCCAACACATTTTGTTTGATTACACTGTTCTTAGTTGTATATAAATTGGGGTATATTATATTAGTTATTAGTATAGTAATTTTATGCTTTTCCTGGTTAAAATCGGACTTTTTTTTAGAAACAACGAGAAGTACATCACACACTAATAACCTATAAAAGTCATCAGTAGAGAATTCCTTCAGATGAGTCAGTACCTGAAAGAAAAATAGTAACAGTTAACAGTTATTTGATTCTTCACAATTTTTTAATTTGAGCATATATTCATTGAAAATACAGAATTTTGCGGTACAGGTTAATTCTAACCCAAATTCTGTGGAAAGATTTTCAGTTCTACGAAATAATGAAAATATATTATGTAAGCGCTTCACTTTATATTTAATAGTTAGTTTTATACTCGAGATTTTTTGTTTTAGTGTTGTATTTCCTATTAAATATAAAAACAATAATAGTTACATGGAATAATAAAAAAAACGTTCCCATTTTTAACTGTTTCCAAAAAGAAAAATATAACACAGGGTGTTTCAAACTGAACACTCCACTGGATTTTCGCTTCTCTGAAGACGCACATATCCAAGTAACAATTTAAAAACCTTTCAGATTTATTTATTTTGGTATTATCAGTGCTTTATAGTAGCCAGCTCATAAACTAGTGATTTATGCCAGATTTATTATATGCCAAGTGTACTTTATGATAGCTTTGTCTTAAAAAAGTTTTAAAAGGGCCTTCATGAACTTACATCAAAACTAAATTATCTTTTAATCTTTATAAGCTTATGACTAACTTATCAAGCCATTTGTCAAGTCTCCAATAAAACTTCATAGCTGTTAGGTCCAAGTTAGGAAGATTGAATTTTATAGAAAATTTAGGACGTATAGTGGTTTTATAATTGCTTTATGAAATTATCTTGGGGTGGTTGTTAATGCTGGACTAATGCTAATGCTAAGCAATGAATTGAGATCACCAAGTTTTAGGTCAAACCTTCATAAAGGCTTATTAGAGTTTTAATGAAGCAGGCAAAAATCTGTAATAAATCAGTCTTAAGCATAAAAAGCTTTGGTTTCATTGATTTTTCTGTATCCAGAATATAGTGTTTTAAATTATTACTTATAAAACCAATGCACTGGATAAAAAATTAGGGAGGCGCGTAGAGTAGACGTGTATAGTGTCGCGCAAAACTGAATTTCTAGGTTATATTATCCGTGCACCATTAAATCTATAGGTTTTAAAGCGGTTGTGTTATGTGTTTAAAAGGTTTAAAGGCAATTGGTAATTTAATAGTCATTTTAAGACAAAACATGTTTGAAGTAGAATTATTCAAAACTAATAGGGTTTATACGTAGAACCGCCATTATTTCTAGCGATCAAGCGATGTATAACGGTCAGCCATATTGGGAATGTTCCGGATTGAACAAAAAAATGTAATTTGTATCAATAGAAATGTTTTCTAAAAACAATTTACTGATACCGAACCATATTCTCTTATAAGGGTTTTAAATCAGTTTTATGGAGTCCTTCCAGACTATTTACGTTTATAAGTAGTAAATTGAAATAAGCTTTGACGTTATAGAACATTTTAAAACTAAAATTGTTACATGGGTAGCTTGCTTAAATTTGACAATTTTGCATATTGATTATGAATCTAGGGTAAATAATTTACCTGCAATTGTCTTCAAAGATTATGAAGAATTATTTATTACTCAGGAAATTTGTTTGTACGTATCATTTTTATAATCGGGATTACTAAAAAATTATTTTCTAATGCCTACTTTTTATTGTAGTTCCTTTCTATTAGCTTTTATACGTAAAACAATTAAGATAAACAGAAAATTACGGTCGATACTTTTTTTTTTTTTTTGAAAATTTCATCCCAATTATTTTCTGGTCAAATGCCTAAAACCATATAACAGTCGACAGTTGCTAACCTCGAATTAAGACCTATAATCTTTAGATATAAATATACTTACGGTAATTATTTGTTTGTCATCAAATTCCTCTATAAGGTTGCTTGTAATTTTACATAATTTAGATATGAAATATTTGAAAAAATTGTTACTAATTAAACCATTATAATTAGTATTAAACTCCCAAAGACTATGTACAGCATTGACTAATTTTGTGAAATTTAGTCCTAATTCATTAAAATTTGCCGTTGCCAATACATCCATATTTTCAGCCTAAAATTTGAAAGTATGCACTACATTTTACTACATTACCATGGGGCAAACTTACAACAAAAGTAAGGTCTTTTAGCGAACAATTTCCAATTTCGAATGATTCTATTTTATCCACAGTTACCCTAGAAATACCTTCTATTGACAATCTTTGCTGAGCTGGAAAATGTTTAAATTCTAAAATTTTCCAGGTGTGAATATTCTTTAATGGGTTAAATGTCTGAATTATTTCAATTTTCATATAACCAGGCAGCATTTTAAAAATCCTTTGCATCAAACATTTCATATGGATCTGCTCAAATCTGTTTGTATGCAATCCAAAATCTGCGTCTTGATGCTTTCTAATAAGATTGGATAATGTTTCCAAACACACATGTGGAGTGGAGTTGCTAAAATATTTCATTATTATTATATACACTGTAATTAGTGGATTAGCATTAAATACGTGAGTTGGAAATAATATTATCTGTTGTTATTAGTTTGTACTGAAAATTTATAAATAAGTATTAATTTATTTTTTAAATAAAAAAGTGCTAATTTCACATAAATTTGTATATTTTTTTTGTTCAATGTAAAGTTTTTATTTAAATAATTACATTAACACAATACATTTATTGACATTTGAAAACATAAAAACAATTTTGTTCATGAAGTAAATCATGCCGTGTGGAACTACACTTTGAAAATGAATTCAGAACTTTAAAATAATGGTAAAAATTATATACACATACATATGTACAAACATATGCCTCAATGTCTTAAATCGATCTGGTTTAGAGTTACAAGCTAATTTCTGTTTCAGACAGCTCCCAGATAACATAACATAATTTACTGAATATTCTTCTAAAAAATTCGAATACTCTAAGGACCACAAAGATGAACCTACCCACAGAATACTGAAAGGCCAAAAGGTACACAACTTTTTTCATTTCATTAATATTCTATAGTTATTCAACAATTTCCATTAATATCCTATAGATGTTTGACAATATCAATAGAATAACCTAATACTTTCCATAGATTATTCTGTGAATTATTTGAAAGATTATATTGGGCACATCAAAAGCTCTCACTAATAAGAGTTATTTAGGTAACAAGATCGGAAAGTGATTATTTAGTGGGCGAGCTGGAAATTACCAAGCGTTGTTTTAACCCATGGGACCTTTTGTAATTCTATCAAAATTTAGAGGTACATTACTGACGAGTTAGTTTACCCTCTATAAAAACGATTTTATGGACAACTAGCTGGTTGGGAAGTTACAAATTTCTTAAATGTTTAAATGGTTATTTTGACCCCTAGAACGATTTGCAAGTCGATGAAAATATACAGGTAAATTACTACCCTACATGAAAACGAGTTACTTTACCTTCGATTAAAGCGAAATTATGGGCATATAGCGGGTGGTGATTTTATAATGTTTTTAAATATTTAAAGGGTCCTTTTGACTCTGGGGCAAGTCGACGAAAATTTGCAGGTTTACCTTCGATCAAAACAAAATTATGGACAAAAAACTGGTAGAGAAGGTATAAATTTCTTAAATGTTTAAAGTCGTTTCGACCCTTGAGAATCTTTGATGAAAATTTAGAGATACGTTATTGACGAGTTAATTTATCCTCCATGAAAATTAATTTATGGACCAATTTGAGCCAGTTCCGTCACTATTTTGGAGAACATTCTTGAAGCAGGAACGAGCTTGAACGAGAATTTTCACTTCATGCATCATATGTCGCTTTCAGTTTTGCCCATTTCTTTGAGATGGTATATGAGTGGGCAATGACCTGTGAGAAGAACTGTTAGTATCCTTGGTTCTGGTTTGCTGAGTTCGAGTAGCTCTCTAGCTTTTTTTGCAAATGGTTTATAAACTTCTTCGCTTGTCTTTGACCTGGAGTTAACTTTCAGTAGGAGGATTTATGTTCCTTTTTCCATTTTCAGACCTCGTCTTGTGTGACTTTTAGATGTTCCACAAAACGGTTCTCGTCCGATGAATAATGATCCTGCACTTTCCCTCGCAAGGCCATCAGCAATCTCATTTCTTTCTATTCCTTCCTGCTCTTGCACCCACATCAAGGTAACCTTCTTGTTCCTTACCAAAGTCTTTGTTGCAAACTTACTGCTGCATCCAATTATCTAAAATTCGGATAAATCAATCGTCAGTATTTGAATTTTTCATAGGGGACCGGATCCAACTCGTCAGTTGCTCGAATAGCTCTTCTGATGGTTGTTTCTAAGATTGCGATGAAGCGTGCTACATAACGCTGATGTTGTCCACCATTAACCGGGCTATTTGTTCAGTGTTTATGAATATCTTTAGTTATGCTACTATTTTTTTGTTTTTTCATGACCTGCCCTATACGCTTCACGGTGATAAAATCAATGCATCTTCTGAAATAACATGGGGAGGTGAAGGAAAAATTAACATTTTGAGTAAGAATGAGATGAAAGATGAAAAATGTATGCAAGTTTCCAGCAACTGTTAATTTTATCCATACAGTGTTTCAAATGCTTGGTTAAAATTTGAGTTTGGTTTTCTACACCTCCTTTTTTGGAATTGATTTTATTAGATATAATCACTCTTTTGGCATAAATGTAGGTATAAAAAATGTCACTGAAGTCAGTTACTTAGTCAAGGGTAATAGAAAGAAAAATGAGCAAAAATGCAGGTGATATGCCAGTTTTTTTGGAATCGAGTGTATTAATTTTTAAGGAAACCTAAAAAAAACGTTAAAATGTGGTAGCGTATCTTGTTTCAATCAGAAAGAAAGTGCTTTTCTTATATACACCCAGTGAGAGTAAATACCTCAATCTGCGAAACCGCAAGTTACGCGCGATTAGCTACGGCAAAGGCTACTGTTTTTACTATTACTCCTTTTGTTGTCGATGTAGTCAAACTTACCATAAAAGTAGAGTCCAAACTTCTACAGCTAAGAAAACAGTCCAAATATCTTCTTGGAGTAAGTTTTCAAATAAAATACTTTCAACCTCAGTAAAACAATCATATGTTATTACAGCCGCTGCTATATTTACAATTAAATTGTCTAAAATAGTTGTCCAGAAGAATTGCGTGTAGCCTACGATAAAAAAAACTATTACTCATCATTTTAATAAATATATATATAACTGTAAACACTTACATAATTTTATACTATTAAATATTATTCTTATAATTACGTCAACATTGAGGTCTGCAAGTCTACTATCATTTAATAATAGAATGTGTAAGACATTGTTTAACAAATTAACTAGCCCAAATACGTACTCGCAAGATGCCATATTTTGCATGGAAAAAATCTAAAAATTAAAACTTTATTTATTCCAGACTAATATTCGGTTATCAAAATAATAAGAGTGCGGGAAGGAAATGTTGTGTAGTCGTGTACTATACTGTATTTGGAAAAGGGAGAGAGCAATAACTCAGACTAAGACCGGCCGTACTACTTTTTCTCTTCACATTCATGGAAATTATACCGAAAAATTAGTAATATCTAGCTACAAGCTACAAAGAGCTTAAGCTCAAAAGTAGATTCGAAATCAACTATTTGGCATTAAAAATATTTGGCAAACATATGGTGTTATCCGTAAGCAGGTACTAACCGATTACGGTATCTGCTTAAGATATGTTCGAAATGTTCAATGACGATTTTTCATATTACTCCATTCTAGGAAATGCATATTAATTCGTTAATTAAGTATACAGATTAGTGGCGGTTGGTGAAATTTGTGTTAAGTCATATCTTAATATTGGCGCATGAAATCAAGCGATCCTTTTTCTTAATAAAAAATAAAAACCTCGGTTTTGTTTTATTTTTTATCTAAAACATTTAGACACTAATTTTCAATTTGCCACACCTGTCTAAAGTAACAGAGTTAGACAAAGCACTAAAGCAGTCTTCTCCTTTGCTTTTAGCTATTCAGATTCAGACACCAAATATCGGTATATACATATGTGTCCCAAATTCGATGCTCACCATTGCGATCTCGGAAACCATAAGAGGTCGGTTAAATAGGATGTTTTAGCAAATTTTATGCTGATTCCATATCCGTTAAGAAATCACGGCTAACTGAAGCCGTTTTTGGGATTATCCAAAAAAACGAAAATTTTGTGATTTCTCTTTTTTTGCTGTAACCAAGTAATCGTTGTTCAGACAGGTTTTAGACTTTTACATTATTAGAACACTTCTTGGAGATTAATATTTTGGTGTAGAAACGAATGTCTGATATTCTTTTTGTTTTCGAGATATCCGAGGTAACTTTTGGTTTTCTTATAGCAGCCATATTGGATTTTTCGATTTTCAAATTGCGCTTAAAAGAGCTTTCCAATGATGTCACTTGCCGAGAAAAAAATTGTTTTTCAAGGGACTAATTTAAGAAACGTTATCCATTGCTAACAAAACAAAATAGTAAGCCATGAAAAATCAAGAAGTTATTTTGATTTCATGGATATACCTAATAATACCAACCATTATAAAAAATAACAGTAATGTTAAGGTTAGGTGCCAGTTTGACATGTTTAAATAATTTTAATTTTCTATTAAAATACTGAACATAAACGATATGGAGAAAATTTTTTAACAACGGCAAATTAACATAATAGAAGAAATGATAGTAAAGAAGATTTAATAAAACTACTCAATATGACCTTTGGAATCTTCTTTGCGTAATTACATGCGAATTTTCTGTAGCCCAGTGGTGAAAATTGTGCTTGTTAAAGACTCCACAATTTGTAAAACAACTTTCATCGGTTCATATAACTCTAAATACAAAGGAGTATTTAAAATTACAGTTTATTTCAAACTTATTTGCAACATAAAAAACGTCGGCTTCTTTGATCCCTTTACCGACTTAAACTTCTTTTAAGGCGTTTTTTTATGTTGCAAATTAGTTTGAAAGAAACTATACTTTATAAGAACCCTGACCATGTTTTTGGGGGGTTTTCATCCATAATGAGCTCTATTCCTCTCTGCCTTTTCCAAACAGAGTACAGTATGAAGCGAGCGGTTTCAAATATTGCAACTTGGTTATTATTTTAGTGCCTATACCTAACGGATCCGAATGCGCTTTTCTTGGATCCGTGTTCTTTTAATTATAGACTTAACAGATATAATCCAACACAAGATATAAGAAACAAAAAAACCGAGATATTAATTTAAACTGACATCAAGTGCAACTTATATCAAAGTGGCCTTGGGCTATTTTTCCATTTATTTTGCCGGTATATGCCAAAAACGATCGTTCTTCTGCATTTAACAATCGTTTTAAATTTTTGCCTGGTTTTTTTGTTTTCTAAATTTGTCTTACGCTATAATACCATACCTTTATAAATGCAGAATCTTTTGAAAGACGTATCAGGAAAGGTTCTAGGGATTTGAATAAAACATTTTCTATTAAATCTAAAATGTTAGAAGGATGTTCCTGCGAACGATAGAGATCTGCTGGAAAACTAAAATTTAAAAAATATAAAAAAAACAAGTATAATAAAAATGACGATTTTTTGTATATTTAATTTTCATGGTAAAATTCAAAACTAAAATTCAACGATTACCTTATACAGGTGTTCCAATACTATATAGTCAAACTCTTACAGTAGTAGATTGGCTCAATATAAAACGAAAGCTCTATTTGGTCAATAATACATACAAAGAAGTTACACCCTTTTAAAGATGAAGAAAAAAACATTGTTTGTGCTATAACTCAGCAACCACAACAAATGCGTATATCAAAATTTAGAGATTACTTTTTGGTTAGGATCGTAACGATGTCCTACATTTACATTTCAAGTAAATGGCCAGGGAGGTGCACATGGGATTAAGATATGGTGTATTAATAAATATTTTTAAACTCGTTAGCTTCATGGAAAATTTGACTTTAAAATATGATTTTTTAGTCATTAATACATAAAAATGATATACCTTTCATATTTCGATAGGATTCGCCATTTTTGCGAAAATCAACCTCAAAAGTCTGATTGAAAATATTGTTAAGTATAGTAAGCTTCCATCATTTAAATTAATATCTGTGAAAGTGAATATAGTAGCCAATTTTACATTTAATGAACTTGTAGACATGATTTTAATATTGGGCACATATTTAAGCCTACTATACTTATATTAATTATAATAGAAGAAGCTTTAATGCAATCAGATAATTGAAGCTGATTTTAGCGAAAGCGGTCATTTCTATCGAAAGGTGAAAGGTATATTTTTCTGTAATAATGATTCATATTTTAAAGTAAAATTTTTAATAGAGCTAATGAATTCAAAAATATTTATTAACACACCTAACCTAACTCCTATGTTCCCCGCCCCTGACCACTTACTTAAGAAGTAAATATAGGCCATCGTTAAAATCCTGAACAAAAAGTAATCTCTAAATTTTGATATAAGTATCTGTCACGGTTTCTAAGTTGCAGCACAAACAATTGTTTTTCCTCCATCTTTGAAAGGATGTAACTCCTTTGATATGTATTATTGATCAAATTTTTTATAGTTTTTATTTTATATTGAGCTCATCTACTTACTGTAAGAGTTTAGCTACATAGTGTTGGAACACCCTGTATATGAATATATTATAAAAAAATAGATATTTTATTTCTATTTTTTTTTTTTGTTTTGGGAGAGTAAGAAATGTTTTAACTATCTCTTTTCATGTACAGGGTCATCACGTGAACATGTCTTTTTTGAAATAACTTGGTTATTTTTGAAGTTATCAGAAAGGTGTAAAAACCTTCTCTAACTAACTTTTTTCACAGAATCCAAATTTTGAATAAAAAAACAATTACACCATCACGTTTAAGAAATATGGTATATTATTTTGTTTTTTTAAACAGAACACCCCGTATATTTTAAAATAATTAAATGTTCCTCATTTTTCTAATTTCGAAAATATCAACATGTGCCATGTCTAGACTTAGGAGATTTGTGTGTTATGACGTAAATAACAGGGTCAAACTGCAAAATAGGAGCAAACAGTACAGCCCAGTCACACATACGTTAAAGAGACGTTTATAATGTCCAAACACCATTTGAAAACGTGTCTTTTTTACGTACAAATAACGTAAACATGTCACGGTTTTACACGTTTCAGATGACGAAATTATAAACGTTAAATATTAGTGTATGTGAAACGAATATGTCAGATATTTTAAACTGTATTACTAACACATGTAACTCTAAAACCGTTTAAAATTGTATCTGTTCGACCTTAATGGACTATTCAGTTGATATGGACGTTTCATGAACGTTTAAGAGAGCAGTTTTATTTAAACGTTTTAAATAACGTTAATTTAACGTTGTCAAAAGGATTGTCAACATTTCTCGTGAAAAAAATCATGTATTTTTAACGTTACGATAGACCGTTATTTTTCTAACAATAAATGAACGATTGATTTTCTAATGTAACAGGAATTATCAACCAATGACACGTTGAGAATACGTTTTAAAAACGTATGTGTGTTTACTGGGAGTAAACGGTATTTTACATTTACATAACAGCTCCTCCCTGTTTAACCGCCTTTTTTTGTCTTACCTTTTACGGTGGTTTTTCTTTATTATTATTATTTTAAAATATACAGAGTGTTCTATGAGATGCGCAATTGTTTTTTTGATTAGGATTCTGCGAAAGAAATTAGTTACTGAAGCTCTTTACATATTTTTGACAACAAAAATAACCAACGTATTTAAAAAAATGACATTTTCGTGTGATGACCTTAAAAGAGGCAATTATTTTAATAAATTTATTATATTTCTAATATCCTACCTATAAATTGTACAACAGAAATTTAATAATTCTTGACATACTTTTTCTATACAATTCCAAAAAAATGTCAAGAATCTTTAATGCCACTTTAATTAAAAAAGCTTGTAATTTTAATAACTTGCGAAACCTGTTTTAAATCAATTTCATCCTAAAAAAAAACGTTTTAAATAATTAGTAAACAATTATAACTTTAAACTTTAAAGGAATAATAACTCAAGTTTTGGCGACTTTATTCGTTGTCGCAGCTATTATATACGTCTATGCGCAACGAAAAAAAAAAAAAAAAGATTCCACTTACCAGATTATTTATAGAATTCATATTTTTGAATATTTCAGCAGTTAAACTTAAAATTGGTAATTTCAAATCGATCGTGTCACTTAACACATTTGTAAATTTCTGTGTGATAGCTGTGTAACCCTTCCAATTATCGCTCATCGATTTAATATTCAGTGCAGACAGTATTTCGCTCATATTGCAAATAATTTCTAAAACTGAAATTACTTAATTAACGTACCTACTAATACTAATTAATATTGTTACGTGTTTGGTAGATTCGTAATATGAAGCACGAAGAAGGGTCATATAGGACATAATATACTCAATCATAATTTTTTCTCTCTTTCACATACACGCACACTTGAGTAGCGAACATTCAAAAGCAGACATGTCCAAAAAAAATCAGATATTGACTTTTTGGTTGCATTTAAAATAAAATCGTCATTTATTTTAATTTCCTATATGAAAATTAGTTAAATCACTACATAGTTTGTTGAAATTTCCATATTAATATGACATTTGCATACAAATCTCAACATGTTTTAAAAAATATCACATCAACAGGTATTCGATCTAAATGCCCTCGATTTTCGACACTCGACATGTCCAATATGTGCATTAATTTGATGAAAATCAAAAGTAAGCATGTCCAGTAAAGCAGACAACGTGGTGGGAAAAACTGAACGTTTTGATGTTGACTGCGTAATGTTTGTATTTTGTAATTTTGATTATTTTTCTTCGGTTTGTTTTTACTTTCACAAATACAATAATTAAAGCCATATACGAGGTATCAACGGAATGATTAGACATGCCATAGTTTCCAGAGTTTTCAAGACGTAAGTCTTAAACGTGGCAGGGGTAATATATACCAAAAACGGTCAATTACTTCCTCACACCTCAAAGTGAGGAAGTTATGTATTCGCGAAAAAAATTTTGAAAATTTTTTTATTGCATTTCTGGACGAATCTCGACGAATTATGACGATACACAATATTTCAGACAAAAAAAATTTTCTGACTGTGTGTCTGTCTGTCTGGTTCACGATAACAGCTACAGTTTTTGAGATAAAGCTTTCAAATTTGGTACACATATTCTAGAGGTCAATGAAGAGACTGAGTTCGTTGATGAGCAAAATCGGTTCTTAAAATTTGAAATGTCAAAAAAATATATTACTGACATTTTTGAAACGTCAATTTGAAATGACAAAATTTTTTTGACACTTCAAATTATAAAATATTAGTGATATTCCACCAATGTGACTTTTTTGAAACGTCAATTTGAAATGTCAAAAAAAATATATTAGTGACATTCCACCAATGTGACTTTTTGAAACGTCAAAAAATTACTTTTATACAAACCACCACACATCGAGTTTTTTTGAAACGACAAAATATGACTTTTTTGAAACGTCAAAAATTACTTTTATTATAAACTCCACCACACGTCAAGTTTTACTACGGTGAGGAAGTTCTGATCCCCAAATAATTGGCAGAGGTTTTTAAGGCTATTTTATTTTTGTATCTAGAGTGTACAGTGAATGCAATCAAACCAATCAAATGGACCAAAACGATAGAAGAAAAATGTAAACGTGAGATTTTTCGAATTGGTATATCAACTTTTTCAAATGGAAACATCATTTAAATAGTAATTTTCACGACAAATTCATTGATACCTTCAAATCGAAAATCGGTTTCATATTAACCCAAATACACTTTGGTGGATAATAATTAAAATATTGAGAAAATACGCTTATCAAGTAAGTATGCTGTGGAAATTGAATAAAACTAGATTCAATACATTCATTTTGTCAACAAAACAACGCTGCAAATAATAAAAGTGTGCTGTGGAAACAAAAAGAAGTTTGACAGATAATAATATGTGTGTATTGTTAACTTAATAAGTTTGCTCTTTATCGGTAAATTTGTTGTTGTTGTTTTTTAATTATTGTTGTTATTGTTTAACATGTATACAAGGGATGAAAAAGTGGACATGTTACTAATTTTTGGAGAATGCGACAAAAATTCCAGAAACGCCGCAGAATTGTATGCCTAAAGGTATCCGAAAAGACATCATCCATGTTTTCAATTTTTTCAATTAAGGCTACCGTTTTTAGACTCACCAGTTGGCGCCACTGGCGAGTAAGGTGGCTGTCAAAAGTTATTGTTAGGCGCTAAACAATTTTATAGGATCTTATTATAATTATTTCGTACACCAGTAAATAAAAAAACTTGTTAATTATGCCTCAGTGTTTTGCAGTTCAATTTTGTTCGGAAACAAAAAGTGGACATATGTTTCCGAGAGACAAAACTCGCATAAAACAGTGGCTGGTAGCAATTCGCAGGGATAACTTTACACCTTCGAAACATATTTGTATGTTCGTAAGAAACATTTTAATCCTGACGATTATGCGTTACCAAAAGAGCCTACTACAGAAAATCGTAAGTAATAATCATGCACATTCGTTGCTTTCATCATGCTCATGCTTGATATAACCTAACTTGATTTTCTTTTAACTTCTTAAAAATAGCTTTATTAGGTTGTCTTCTTTCTGGATAGCAATTGATATATATTTCGGATGTAATATCACAATTGTTACTACATTGAATAAAGCATTCTAGCATATCATATTTCTCATAATTTTCGTAAGACATCTTCACTTTTACGATTAAATGGGGGTGTAATTATGACGGAAACAAAATTATTAATATGCAATTTACTGACAAACGGATAAACACTGTCATAGATGACACACGCCTACTTGGAATAAATATAAAAAAACATATAAAGTAATCTACTAAAAGAACATTTTCGCTATTAAATACTTACACATCACAAGCGACCCCACATATGATATAGAGTTTGAAAGAGAAAAAAATTTTCTTTTTTAACTAAACCATAGCCAACTATGATTCCCATTTAAAAAAAATACAAATTTATGCCATAACTCGAAATTGCACCTTTTTTTTAATTTTCTCGACGCCACTGTATTATACAGAAAAAAGTGCCTCAAGAATGTGAAAGTTGTTTTTTCATGACATTACAAACAACCAAGATATTGACATGTGTCTAAAAGTCGACAAATCGAAATTTTGTTTGTAACTCGAAAACAAAATACGACAGAAAATTTTTATTTTCGCCAGTGAATTTGTCTCAAAAAAAGAGATCGAGATTGTGTGTTTCATTTTTTGTATCCCTTACAATTACCGAGTTACATCAACCTGTACTCTAGATGCAAATATAAAAATTGACCCAAAAATCAAGTAGTCTCAATATATTTTTTTAAAACTATCCAATCGTATTTAAAATTGTCTCTGGAATCCAAAGATGTAAGAATATACAAGGTGTTCTATTTAAAATTTCAAAGTGATGGAAAAGTGTCAAATAATAAAAAATTTACCGTTTTTAGTATACAGGGTCTACCATTAATAACGGGCAATAGTTCAAGGTTCTTTGGACCTTGAACTATGGCCCATTATTAATGGTCCACTCTGTATATTAACCCTGCAAAGGTTAAGACTTACATCTTGGAAACTCTCGAAACTATGGCTTGTCTAATAATTCCGTTGACACCCGGTATATCCATTTTAGTGTTCAATAAAAACAGACATGTCCAAAATAATATGGCGCCAGCGTTTGACTGTTGTTTCTTGTGCAAAGTGCGTGGCAAAATTAGTTCCTAAGAATTATCACAAGTGTGGCTACAAAGCTTTTTTTGAAAATATTAAAAATACCGGGATAACTAGTTTCTCTTTGTTAAAGTAAAATAAATTTCAAAACGAATGTGCATATGATAAAATACCCGGTAACACTACACACTACTAACTAAGGCTGGGAATTTTCCAGATTTTAGTATTCGAATATTCGTTCGAAAAAATATTCGAATATTCGAACTATTCGATTTATTCGAATACCATCTATTCGAATACATATTCGAATATTCGAATACTCGAATAATCCGAATTATTCGAATAGGTATCCGATTAATCCGAATCCTCGAATATTCACTATTAATAGGTATAGCACTGAATACTAGTGAATAGTGAATACTCTATTTGAGCATTTGGTTGGATAGACCACACTAGTCGTGACGTAAACCACTAAGCAGGCAATTTGATTTGCTTTCCATACCCACAATGTCTCCTGTACATGTGCTTTAAGGGTCAGAATTATTCAGTTAGTATTTTATTTTAGGATTGAGGCGCTATTGTTCACATTTAACTATTGAAGCTTAAATAAAACAAAAATAGAGCTAGTTTATAATACTTCTGTGTCATAACTATTTTTCCTTTTCGAAGAAAATAAAAGTGCTCTAAAATTAGAATGTTTTTAAAAAAGACGCAGATTGTGAAGGTAAAACAAATACATGAAAAGTCAAATATTTACAAGTTTTCTAAAATTTAAAATTTAATTTTAACCCATGGCCTTAGTACAGTAAGAATAAGGTCGAGGCGAGAAAGAGATGGAATAGTTTAACTGGGAGTAAAACGTGCCACTAATGTGGTCTATTTATATATTTGGATTTTAAAATAGGTACCTACCTATATCTATTATCTATCTACTTTGCTTGGATGCAAACTGCATACCTATTCGTACATAATTTAATAATATATTTTAATATTCAAATTTACTCAGATATAATCGAATATTCGAATACTCGAATATATTCGAATATTCGAGTACCTATTCGAATTATTCGTATTCGATTCCCAGCCTTACTACTAACCTAGTCACCCAGCAATAATCACGTCAATCGATAAAATAGAAATAAAACTTTGCGGATAGGGGTTTTCGAAGATGCTTTTTCATAAAAAAAGTGTGAACTATTGGAAAATGGCTCCCGTTTCGCACTTTTTCACAAATAACTCGGCTAATATTACATTTATCGTTTAGAAGGCATTTATCAAAATGAAAGTTGAAATTACGAATCAAATGGTACCAAGTGCGTTGTTCTAGGTATCATAGTTGCTGAGTTGCTGTGTCGTTATTATTTATCTTGTTCTATATGCTCCTAAGTTTTGAATAGTCATTTCAAAAATACCTTGTATACCTAAAAAAATGCAGGTTTCGAATAGTTCGTCTTTAGAAATATCTGTAAACTTTCAACCTCTCCTAATGAGATAGATAGATAACTATTGGTTATATTGTTTGATCGATATTGGCAAGCTCCTACATTTCCTGTTCTTCTTTCGTAATATGCTCTATATACATATTTACGCCACTTTCTGCACTTCTTTCAGTGTATTTAAAATGATCCCCAACATGTTTCAGTTTGATTGTGGTATTTTTTTGTCACATAACGCCCACACTAATTCTATTAGATTAAGTTCGGGATAATACTGTGTTAGACAAAGTATAGTAATAACATTTTATAAAACGTTGTTTATTTAAATTTACTATAGTTTATACTCGTAGTTCTTTCTTCACCATATTTCCTCAAAATCTATTTTTTGTTTTTCTGAAATCTTTTCGTAAAGAACTTGTTGGAATTTTGTAACACCCACCACGCTCGAATGTCAAATTACAACTGAATTTATCACGCACGATAACGCAATAAATAAAGAGGTACCTGAAGTTAAGTCTCCGCCTGTAAACAATCTTCCGCAAAAAGATTGCTATGTACCGCGTAGGTAATAATGCAATCAGATGTTTACATTATATTTATCTTGTAATTAATATATTTTGTTAACTTAATTTCTGTAGAAAAAATAGTATGAATGTAATGGCCGTCTATGGGGGGAATAGCAAATCCTTCGATATTTAATAATTACAAAAAAAGTTTAATTTTAACTTTAAATGCTTCGTATATTTTCATGACACTAGATTCTAATACTACCCGATTTATGCAAACATTTATTATAAAATTATGTTTCCTTTTCCAATTTTTTTCCTATAAAGTTGATCTGTATTTACATTAGAACAGAAATTTTTAGTAAATATTCTCTCTTCTTCGGAAGCATTTTAAACGACTCATTTTATAAAATGTTTAATTTATACGGAAATTATAATATCCTAGTCGGCTAGCTCACTCGGTTTATCGTTGGGGCATGCATATTTCGACGGACGTACAAATAGAGAGGGGCCTAATTATATATCGTTCGGGTTTATTGCACCTATTTATCAAAGTCAAATATAACAGATTTATTGTAAACGGACATTTGTTATTAATCATAATCATGGCATAAAAGATATATTTTCACTAAAATTCGAAATAGCTCATATTAAATCAATTCTGATAGATAATTAATTAAACCCGCTTATTAATTCAGTGAAATGTTACAGGCACACACTATCTTTAGAAGGGAAATCAAATTGTTATCCGATAAGTAAATACAATTACATTTAACAATATTTTTTATCAAAGTCATAATCAGTCTGGGCCAAATTCCGTAGTAATTCAGTGGCGTCAGACTGAGCCAGTGTATCTGTAAATAACCAGGGCCGGATTTAGATATCGTGAGGTTTTAGGGCACTAAGGAATTGGAGGTCCTCAAAACCCACTCTAGCAATATTATTATTTTTATCCACGAATATTAAATAATGTATCCGTTATGTATGTGCTTCCTCAAAGATATAATGCTATTCATTATTCATTCGTTGAATAATGATTTTATTATTCAGTGGTTCTGAATTTTTTTATTACAATTTCATCGACCAAAAATTGTTATTATTTAACAGTTGTAGATAAAGTATAGTGTTCTACTCGCGTGTAATTATTATTCACTAGCGTGATTTACGTGATTCACCCTCGTGAATAATAGCCATCATTACATGAGCACTGAATAATATACTACATTCTTTTTCTGAGATTATTATTTGAGGATTGCTTTGACTTGTGTAGCACTATCTTAAACAGTTTGGATGTTGGATATTTTCCTTGTCGGGTTTTTGAAAAAAGTCGTTAATTTTGAAACTTTTGCTAAAAGATCTTCCCTTGTTCTATTTTCTCTGGCTTGTTTTCTTTTATAGACGCCGCTCTCAAAAATTTGCTTAGACATGTTAAAATCAATTCAGTAATTACAAATAATAAAATAAATGGGAATTCCAAGCGGATAAAACGTCGCACAGCGGTCTAAATGATTATGTTAGCTGGTAAATAGGCATAAATTTAACCACCGCAAAGGTATGATTTTTGTTATTTATTTATTTATTTTGCACTATTCAACAGGTCGAAAAAAGTATACATTTAAGGCATAAACATTGATATTTAACAAAATAAATATTAAATACGAGTATACACAGCGACAAATAGAATAAGGAATATGCTAAAAAGTCGAAGAAAAAAAGAGAACAAAAAAAATATCATGAAAAGTATAATAGCATAGAACCAACCAAAAAGTTCACGAAAACGAAATGATCGTAAAAAGAGCCAACGCATGTCTAGGTGTAAATGAAGCACCAGACGCAAAATTTATTAACATTTCTCGAATAGTCTCGTGACTTTGATGAAGGCACGAACAATAAATACCCAGTGACTGATGTAATGATGTTAGTAATGTCGATTTAATCTACTGATTCGCAAGGAATCCATTTATAGTAAAATCATTTCTATATTTCCGTGGTCCGAATTTATCACATTCGTGGTTTACCTCAATTTATGTCAATTAGCACCTCGAAAATCTTTTATAAAGAACCTACTCAAATTGATCGATGATTTTCTTTCAGGCCCGAAGTGATGAGATGGGCAACTGTGAAAACTTTTCAGTGGGTCGAATTTTTCGGCGCCCGTATACCCCCCACTCAAATATAATCTAAAATAAAATAAATTTAAAAACATCGAAATCTGGTGTACAGCGCGATTAATTTAGTCGACTCACTCGATATGCTGCCCAAAAGTTATAGTTTTTTTCTCAAGGAATCTGAATATGGAATCAGAAGAACAATTGAATTGAATGTCAACTAAAGCAATATATGTTGGAAAAACCAAAATTTTTAGGTATCCCCCAGCTCTCCCTCTCAACATTTCAAAAGACTTCTTTATTGTACGTCTCCTCTTATAACTTGCCATTCTTGTTTAATATAATATAGAAATAAAATTGTACCTATACTCATACATAACAACTCATAAGAATTTTTCTTCGCTATTCTAAGGTCAGCCGGGCTTAAGTTGGAGACCAAGGGATTCATTATGGCCTGCCAGATGGTGTTATCAACACATCGGTCTACCGCAGTCACGTGTGACGTGTAGAGGTTCCTGACATCAACTGCAAAACCTGCACATATTATCTGCATGACCCATATATGCAATATACATCCACCGACATAACGTGGCGTTCCGAGTGTTATAGTACAATCTAAGGCACTCCGAGACACCAGTGCTGCCTTACGTCCCCGGAGATATTGAGTCCGTTGTTGAGAACGAGAAATGCCGGATTTACTGGAATTACTCGTTCCCGAGTCAGGCTAATCCAAGCCAACAAGCCTGACATAGTTCTCAGCACCTGCGGAGAAAAACATCATCTTGAAGGAGGAGAACCGGACCAAATATTGCGTTCTCCGGTATGAGCTCCAAGTGCTGTACCCAGGCTACTCGGTCAAAATGGTCGTCCTAATAATTGGTGTACTCAGAGGGATAAAGCCTACGTTGCTTTCGGAACTGAAAACCATACCCGCCTGCAAAAAATTAACCGAGTGGCTGGCAGGCCAAATGCAGAAGGTGGTCATTATGGGTTATCTCCGTCTGCTTAGGGCACACGATTCTGGTATCTACAGTTACTAACCCTGCGGGATGTGGGGAGTGGCTGTAATTAAAGCGCCGGTGCGACTCCCATGAGGCGTCGCAGGCCACGGGAAGACTGTCCCCGGCATCGGTCCGGAAAAAGAATTGTATTTCTAAGCATTTTTCCAAAATTATTAATATTGGTGGAAGGGCGAACATTTTTATACCACTGTGTTTGTCATTTAATTCTGATCAACTTTCAAAAATCTCTCGGTCTATCAGGCTATATATCTGTTCGCCCGTTGTCAGTCCGTCCATCCGTCCGTCACGTTTATTTAAAAAATCTACGAAGAGTACAGTAGTCGTTCTCAAAAATTTAAATCGCAAAAATATGAAAAATACACCATATTTTGTAGTTCAGACTTTATTCATAGATGCCTCACACTCCGTGATTTTCTCCAATACCAAATTACCACATACCATTTTAAAGTTATTAATTATCCTGCCTAGTAAATTATTATGTGTATATTAACTCATTATTATTAAATAATAAATACTATTTACCTGCATTTATTTCGTGTTTTTTGTTTAAAAAGTATAAAAATTTCGATGTCTACGAATTATTTATTCTTATTTGTTGGTTTTAGAAACAATCAAAAGCCAGGAGGGAGCGACTACCTTACCTTGCTCTCCCATAGTCGCCCATGTATTTTGCATCAATTGCAAAAATTCAATAGAAAAATAAATCTATCTGCTTATGGTCAGAAGTGCCATCCAGAGTAGAACACTTTTGAAATTCAGAATTAACTACCTGGTAAGGCTGAAATTTTACATTGCTTTTTATAATCAACAATCATTAATGCTGATTCATTATAACTTGGTAGTTTTATTTTACTCGCCAAATTTGTTTACGTGTCTCGGAATTCGATTGAAGTAAAATTTTAAAAACCATTCTTTTAATAATAATAAGATAAACAGTTATATACTCAAAAAGTATGCACTTTTAATACACATCTGGAGGCCGTTCGAAATTACCCTAAGGAATCTACAGGATGCACACTAGCAGTTCGAAAATTGGTATAATTTTGAACTGGGTAAAAGTTAATGTCGTTCGTAAATTATTGGTGTAACACTCAGAGTGCATTCTAATTTAACCACCTCGATGACCACGTTAAAGTTTACTCGTCATGCGCAGATGAGCTCTCAGCTAAGATATTTGAAATATAATTTTTTTTGCAATGGGCATTGAATATTTCAATTCATTTCATTTCCAACAGAGTGTCTACAGGTTGTAATGTTTTACGTATCGACCACAATTAATTTTTTTAAAATTTTATTTGAAATTGAAATATTCAATGCCCGTCGCAAAAAAAGTATATTTGATATATCTTAGCTGAGAGCTCATCTGCGCATGAAGAGTAAACTTTTAACGTGTTCATCGAGCTCGGAGTGTTACACCGACAATTTACGAACGACATTAATATTTACCCAGTTCAAAATTATACCACTTTTCAAACGGCAAGCGTGCACTCTGTATATTGCTTAGGGTAATTTCGAACGGCCTCCTGGATAAACATTTAAAAAATTATCATATAACGAATGTATGCAACTCTCAATTCTCAAGCGTGTGTTGAGGATATCCTGCACAAGAGTCACATCGCAGAATCGTGGTTGCATGCTTCGTGATCGAAGGTTGCATGTAAATAGTAAAATAATTTGGAACATCCACTTTTCATTATTCATTAATCATTAATCTGCGAATTATCTTATTTGTGAAGGGCCACAGAAAAAAAGGTCTCTGGTACAGACAATTAAGATTATGAACCGCTTCATTTGAAATTAGTTTATTTTGCTGTTTTTAGTAGGACCAATCGGTTAAATGTTTTAATAATTAATTAAACTTTAGTTTTTTTTTAACTTGAACACAGAATGAGTATACTTTATATTTGTGACAACAAATAGAAAGATATGATAATGGGACAAATACATACTAAAAAAGCAAACCCCCTCACCCACGAAACATTTTATAAGTGGCATGTAATAATTGTATGCCATAATCATGAATCACTGACCTCACAAAAAAGTTTCATGATTTAAATGAGAAAAAGACATATACTATGCCCAAAGAACATGCGGCTCCTTTCGTTAACATATATAGATGATTCAAAATAAACTGATCATTTTAAAGTAATAAAACTAATGTTATTTGAGACATGACATTTTTTAAATATACAAACTACTACCATTATGGGTAAAATTAATGGTTAGTATTAAACACACCCTCTAAATTCACTAACCAACGTTTCTAAATTTTACTTTTTCTTTTATTTCCACTAGAACAGATTTTGTTGATCAAAAAATTGTATAATTTGGCAATCATATTATACTTACAAAAAGAATTTTTTGAAATATGAATGGTTTACAATTTGTTTGAAAATATTAATTTAACTGAAAATCATAAAGGGAAATCACATCAGACCAATACTATACAGTGAGCACTGTTTCAACTAGAACAAGCATTAAAACTAAAGCAAATGATGTGTATGGATTATGCCCTCTACGCTATTAGTGAGAACCGTCATCAATACTCCACTTATAAAATCTACATGTACATTATTTTCTTTCCTTCAAGTCAACTCTCTCTGGATTATCGAGGAATTATTTGAAAACAATTTTGTTGTTTTGATGTTAAGTAACAGATATTGAACAAAAGACAACAATAAGACTTTAAATAAAATGTTGTGTAAAATGCCTCTTATTCAGTTATTTAGATAATAAATGTTTATTATTTCAGTGAAAAGAGTTCGGCCCTGCCTTTTGAACACGTTGCATTTATTAATGCAACGTGTTGATTAAAACAACAAATTTATTCAGATTATATCCTTTAAAGAATTAATATACCTAGGTATTGAGAGAATCTAGTATTAATATTTTAATTTACAGTTAAATCCGAAGTTAAATCAAAGCGAGGTGTTCTGACAGGCCACTGCAGACTTAGGAGGCATCTATCATTGATAGGTATTGAGGAAGACCCTACATGTCCAAGATGCAGGAGTGATGAAGAGACATCTTACCACTTCCTGGGACAATGTGAAACGTTTGGGCGCCTGAGACACAGTAACTCGGTTCTGAGGCGCTTCTAAGGGAGGAGATGAGCTCCCTCGCAATGAGTGACATCCTGACCTTCATCAGAAGGTCGGAAAGATTCGATGAGGGAGCAAGAGAAGCACATGGCTGAGGGGACAGCTGGGGGTTGGTAAAAAGGGCCCGTCTGTGGCCTACTTGCCAGGCGTCAGCCTCCCCCAACATTACCATTACCATTACCAAATCAAAGCGATGTGTATGAAAAAACTTGTAAGGAATATAAAACTTACCTTGTCTTAATACCTTAACTTCTTCAATATTCTGAGGGTCATCTTTTATTACTATGTATGATTCAAATAGTCTGAGGAACAGCAAGTGAACCTCTTGTGTAATGCGAAAAATTTCTAACAACTCCATATTAAAGGTAGTTTTATACATATCGGTACTTAAAAGAATAACACAGTTTTGAGGGAAGTTAGCAGAGATTTTTTAAATGTTTTACCTGTTTCTACAATGTTCAAAAGTTAATAGAATTAACCGAACCAAATTCGTTGGAGTATTATTTAAATCAATCAGATTCACCTCATTTTGGGATAAAAATTCTAAAATTGTTTTTATAATTTGTATAAAACCCAATACAACCTGAAATGTAGTTAGTAATTCCTACAAGTTTAACAATTTTTAAATTATTCTAATATTACCTGAAGATTCTGTTTCAAAATATTTATCACAAAATCATCCTCAACTGTATCTGATAGCATGAAGTTGTCTTCATATGCCTGAGTAAAAAATTCATGTTAATAAAAGGCTGACAAATTATTATAATCAGTTATACCTTCTGCATACACTTTTTTATAACTGGTATAACATGCTGGAACAATTCTGCTTCTATATTCAATATATTATACTCGTATGTTGGTAAATATTTTGTGCACTGTTTAGCATTCTCTAAAAGCTTAGAACTTTCATTTACATCATTAAAAGAACTGTGAAACTAGACTTAAGGAAATTAATAAAATAAACAGAAAACAGTAATTTAAAAATACATGAAAGGATATTATTATCGATGGTAAACACAGATTTCGTTCTGTAATCAGTTCTTGAATATTATTTTCAATATCATGGAGAGTATCCATCACACGTTATACGTTATATGAAATAAAATATATAAAAATATGGAATAAAAACAAAATTAACCTATAAATACAACTTTGAATCTTCAATCAACTGTGGTTCAAGTGTTGCCAATAACACAACATGAAAACGCCTAAATATTTCAAATATTCTATATATCTGCAACGACCCATATCTGCAACGACCCATATCTACATGGCATATAATAAAAAACATGTTTAGTTTTTGCAAAAATTCTGCAATCAGAAATATCTGTATATTCATTTTTACAGTGAAATTACTAATATCATAAATTGAGTTCCGTTTTGTTGGTGATAATTTCTAAAATCATGACCATAATAGTCCTGAAAGTATTGTTGTCATTTCCCTCCAGTTTTGTTTGAAAGTATTGTTCTGATCCATAGAGATATATGAGGCGCGTTCTTTTTTGCTAAGATCTCAGCTAATCTAAGTTGCTTTACGGTTGCGCTGCATAAATAAAAGTATAATTTCATTTGATGTAACTCCGTAACCGTAAAACTATTTAGATTAACTGAGATCTCAGTTAGAAAAAACACACGTTTGAAAGGAAGTAAAATTAAGCAATTAATCGAGGACTGAAATAGATCTGCAATATGGCGATGGTTCGATTGTAATGAATGAATGAAGTAAATTACCACCTAAAGATATCACTGCCAAATGGATTTTCTATAAGATCATTTTGGTAACACTTTCGTCCATGCTATCACTATCAAATGCTACTAATAATAGCTGACCACCTGTGGCTCAGATCGTGCTCCTTGTTCAAAAACTTCTTATTCTTTGAGAGTAAAGTATAGCTAGTATACAAAAAAATAACTGCGACGTCTACATATTTTACTTATAACCCTTCAGTTATGGACCCGAAAAGTCGTTGTTACATTACGACAAACTGCCACTGGCAACACTGAAAAAGTTTCTAAACAAATCAATATCATATGATCGATCCTGTTAGCAACAACATAGTATCAGTGTCAGCATTTATTATAATATCTTAATTCTACGTGTGGTGTTAGCATTTATGAAGTTTATTAAATATTATTTATTATTAGTGATACAAAAATAGGTACCTATACTATATTAGTTTATAATTATTATTTAATGCTGTTTTAGATTAACATCATTTTGTAAATGTATGATTGTGTTTACTTCATTGATGCTAATATTTGTTATCTTATTAATCCAAATAATAAACATACAAAACCTATACCTTTAGGTTATAAAAATGGATGATTCTATCTCAAATTTTTAAAGTCATGCAAAGAAACACGTTAAATTTTAATTTTAACTATTATATCGCATTTTATTAAATTTTTTAATACTTTTCAACACAGCAAATCTATCCAACTGTCACTTCATTTCAGCTTTGTTTGGAAACTTTTCAATGTTCTCAACTGTTGGATTGTATAACGCACACCTTCTTGATCCGATGAGGGTTAACACACTTGAATTCACCACGAGAGGTGCTAGTGTACGGAAAGGTCAATGTCATTGAACATTAATGTTTACTATGGCTTTTTAACGCTAGTTTTTAGTAATTTTTATAAAAATTAGGTGAAAAACATTTAACACAATGATGGCAGAAGGGGAAAGTAGTACTTTACTTGCTCAGTAGGGAAATTATTGTACTTATCAGAAGTGTCTTATGTCATTAAAGTTAGGTTATAACATGAATGAGCATGATGAAAACAACGAATGTACATGATTATTACTAACTATTTTCTGTAGTAGACTCCTTTGGTAACGCATAATCGATTAAAATGTTTCTTATAAACACACGAATGTTTCGAAGAAGCAAAGTTATATCTATCAACCACTGTTTTAGGCGAGTTTTGTCTCTCGGAAGCATATGTCCGCCTTTTGTTTCCGAACAAAATGGAACTGCACAACACTGAGGCACAATTAAAAAAGGTTTTTTATTTGCTGGTGCACGAAATAATTATAATAAAACAGTATAAACTTTTCCACGCCTTACAATAACGTTTGACACGACCTTACTCGACCAGTGGCGCCAACTGGTGAGCCTGAAAACGTTAGCCCTCATTGCAGCCTTGGAAAATTTTTGGTGACATTCAATAAACCAGCATAGAAGCATCAGTTGAGAGTTGGAGACTTCTTCTATAGTTTATGAATATTTTTTGTACCTAGCCATTTCGGTTACATCTATAGCTATAGATTGTAATAGCTTGCTTAATTACACAGCCCACAAAAAAAGTTAATTACCACGAACCAATTTAAAATACATGGATCTAGTGTATTTTTCGACGCTGAATTCGAATCCGTAGTTAAAACAATGATTTATCGTGTTATTTTTTTTTCTTTGCCAAAAACATCCCTTGAAATGGGATAAAACTATTGTAATAATGTAATGACCAAAATACATGAATCAAGTGTATTTTTCGACGCTAAATTCGATTCCGTAGTTAAAAAAAAGATTTATCGTGTCAGTTTTTTTTGCCAAAAACCCCTTGTTGGTTTTCTTGTAGCTCTTAGGACAAAATATCTAAATCTGGTGTGACAACTAGACATTACTCTTGAAGGGTTGAAACTCATTCCTATAAGGTATAAAACTACCCCCCTCCTGTGGAGGTATCTCATAAGTTTCAATAGCGACGAAAAAAGTTCAGACTTTTGTAGTTTTAGGCAGGGGGAACAAATATGGAGTGGGTTCGCTACCCTTAAGCTCTAATAATGCATATGCTACAAGAATTTGCCCTTTGTACGTGCTATTTAAACGCACTTGCATTATTTGAGTTTCAGGGGTAGTTTTCACCCCACATAAGGGTGGATTTTGGTTTAATTAATAGAAATAGCTTGCTATGGTTTGAATGCATATTCTCCTCTCTAGGCTATAAAATATCTACTATTTCTCACACTTCATTAAGAGGCATTACATTATTACTATGTAGATTTACTCCATTTCAAGGGATGTTTTTGGCCAAAATAAAAAAACTGACGATAAATCTTTTTTTATTAACTACGGATTCGATTTAGCGTCGAAAAATACACTAGATCCATGTATTTTGGTCATTACATTATTACAATAGTTTTACCCCACTTCAAGGGATGTTTTTGTTCGTGGCAATGAACTTTTTTTGTGGCGCTGTGTAATCAATGTCATAATTAGGATATATTTAGATGATATAAAAGAAAAAAATTACGAAACACATATTTTATATTTAACTATACAATATAGAATAAAATATTACAGTAATAATACAACAATAAAATATACTTAATATCCAGTGGCGGCTGGTGAAATTTAGGCTGTTATATCTTAGTATTGGAGCATATGACCCAAGTGATACTTTAAGGAATAACTATCAACAATAAAGAAGTTTTGCAGAAAAAAAATTGCAATTGAAATTTGTGAAAAAAAGTTGAAAAATTGTGTGCTTCACCAGATTATTTTTAAACAATTTGCAAAACATTTTTTTTTTTTTCAGAATTTGGTGGAAATTAATTATATCGACAGATTTCAAATTTTATCAAAAAAATATTGGTTTTCTATAAAGTTACTCCGTTTTGAAATTTTATTTTCGATGCATTTTTCACTGTACAAATTTCAAAAAGGGGCAACTTTGTAAAAAATTCAATATTTTCTTATAAAATTTGAAATCCTTCGTTATATTTTCCACCTTATTCTGAAAAAAAATGTTTCGCAAATATTTTACAAATCGTTTAAAAAGTAACCTGGTGAGACACAAATTTTTCAACTTTTTTTTCGCAAATTTCAATCGCAATTTTTTTTCTGTAAAACTTCTTCATTTAGTCTTGATAGTTATGCCTTAAAACATTGCTTGGGTCTCATGCTCCAACAATAAGATAAAGCCTAAATTTCACCAGCCGCCACTGCTTAGATCATTTATAAAACAATTAGAACATACTTTAATTATTAAAAATATTGGACACAGTTAAGAGTTTATTCGTCAATTGGAATGAATGTGCCTATCTGTTGTTATATAAAAAAATTACTTCTTCTTCTTTTGCAGCTTTTGTCGCTTCTTCTCTTCTCTTCTTCTCTCTCGTTCAACCAAAGATTTGTACAATTTGTAACCAAAGAATACTGAAACAATATTATTAATAATAAATAATGCTAATAACGTTTGAATATATTTTTTAAAATAACTAGAATATAATAAATTAAATTAATTATCAGTTTCAATTTTTTTTTATTTTTAATTATATTTTTCCCAAAAACTATATTTCCACACTGTGAAATTATTTTAATTGTAAACCATGTCAGAAATAAATAAAAACAAAGCTTATTTATCAAAAAAAAAAAATAAATAAATAAATAATAAATAATATAATAACAAAAATAATAACGTTTGGCATTTTATCTCAATTATCTATTTGTTTTCATTGTTCATAAAAAAAATTCAAATTTTAGATAAAATTTTTAAATATTCAGCCACATTACGAAAATCAGATTTTCAGTGAATATCTCAAGATTTGGGAATGATTATTTTGTGGCTCTAAACAACTTTTCTGAATAATTTTTTTTTAAATCGGTACTACGGTTTTTTTTTGTTATTGAGAATGATGAAATGTTTTATAGTATTAAATATTTTGCAGAAAAAGTTATATATTATATCTAAAACATTTTTAACATTCAAGAAAAAACATATATTATATGAACCTTGGAATGTTGACCAATTAAATTTAATTGATAAAAATGTTTATTTGGACATGACATTTATCAGAGAATACGGGTAATGGCAGTCTCTCAAAGAACATGTTCGTTAGATTGTGTTTTCTGAATTACATGGACTCAAGTTTAATAAATGTGTCGGGGCATCAAGAGTTTGTCATTTTCAAAATTACGTTCCTACCCCACCAATTTATTGTATTGTCGGGGCACTTCAACTGGTTTACCGTCAATTATGTTTACAACTGCACTTCGGAATTCATCCAACTCAAAATAAATTAAGAAGCTTTAATTAACAATCTTGAATGCAAATACCTTTCGGAACTCATTGCGCAAAAAGAAATGCAATAATATTTAGGTAAAATCATGGACAGAGTAATAAATTGGAGAAAATAAACAATACTGTTGGTTTTAATCAAAAAAATTTATAAAAATATAAGCATTCTAGTGTTTTACAGGAATTGAACATAATTCAATATAAATTAAAAAAAATTAAGAAAAGATTAAAAAAGGATTTTGAAACACACAAT
This sequence comes from Rhamnusium bicolor, assembly GCA_029963845.1. Taxonomy (NCBI): domain Eukaryota; kingdom Metazoa; phylum Arthropoda; class Insecta; order Coleoptera; family Cerambycidae; genus Rhamnusium; species Rhamnusium bicolor. Next base: position 326,554 of record JANEYF010001716.1, read on the forward strand.
AGAAACTAGAATGAAAACAGAATCTGCAGCACTGGTCAACTACTACTTCAGTAACACAAAAGCTGGCTAGCGGAAAATATTTTTGTTATCAAGAGGAATGACAAGTTCCTACTAGTCAACGATTGTAGCTTGGCAGTCTTGGCACCTGGCGGCGCAGAGAGTGAAGAAATATCGCTAGTATGGGATAGAGACGAACCAGACCGCTTTACAATAAAAGGGCGGAGTTTAGACCACTGAGTATCCAAACTAAAGTACCAACGTTGACTGAGAAATAATTATTATTATTTCTCAGTCAACGGTACCAAGCTAGAATCGTTGACTAGTACGTCACCATCAGCACTTTTGAAGACCCGGTATGTGCTTGGTACAGCTGATATTTTTACTGTAATAGATAATAATCCTGTCATCACATTAATGTATTCACCAACTAGCCACTAAATTTTTTATACGCTAAAAAAAGAACCTTACCGACGATATAAAATAGGAAAACTATTAAAAAATACATTAAATACACGTAGACTGTCAGACTGCTTAATATCATTAAATCGATGTTCTAGGTTTTCAAGAAGGCTCCTAGTTAGTTCTTCGTTTTGATAGTGTGTGTCATATTTTGTATAACTCATTAATTTTTTCATTCAAACTTTTTACATCATCCAAATCAGATATATTTACTGGAAACAAATTATTTATAAACTGTGCTACTGATAAAGTTTTATTACTATTACGCTAATCAAATATCTAATCTTGGGTGCAACTGTAAATCATAAAAAATATTTTATGACAGGTATATGTTTGTATACGGAGTAAATATCGAAAACAGTAAATCACTGATGTAATCAAGAAATGTTGATGGGAATCTAGATCTCACCGTACTATGGCGCGAGGAGGACAATATCATCTCAAAAATGTCAAATATGAAAACCTAAACTTCGATTTGAAATACTTGTTTTCTAATAGCCAAGAGACTAAACTTTAATACTTCAGAAAGTTTATTTATATAAACGTTGATTGTATCAAGTTAAGAGCCATTAACTGAGCACTTAAAATGGTGAGGTTTTAAAAAATCATATCTGCCATATCAGTTAAAATAATACTTCCAGATTTAGAATGGTCCTAGATAAAATGCTATTTGATGGCGTGAATATACAAAATTTAAACTAGATGTAAAATAGATAGTTACTTGGACATACAAAAAAAAATGGAAAAATTCCTCAACTTGTCGATGAGGCAACAAGCAGCTTCCTTTGACTCTGAGTGTTTTAACCAGTGGACCTTGTTCCGTAACAGGGGGTCCGAAGACGGATATTCGGTTAGTATCGTTTAATGCTTTATGGCCACAGCTACCTTATGCGTGCGGTAAATGCGGTTAACGCCTGCCAACCACTACACAAAAAGCTACGGGGTAGTTCGATTCGCCTTGGTTTAAGCCTACTGATGGCGGGACGAATTCGCGCACTCCACAAACACGGGAAGTTGCCTGTTATATGTCGGAAGTTTCCACATATGCATCGAAAGTAGTTGGCAGCGTTAGTCGTATTTATAGTACTGTCATACTGTAGCAACGAGCTTCCGAGTTAAATCAAAGCATGGTCGTCTGCATCTGTCCGTCTTCTCTGTCAAAGGATGATAGGGTACCGCATACAAGGGAAGTTTCTCTTGCAACCATCTGTAAGGTTTTACAGATGTTATTTAAACTACGAAGCGAAAGTGTCCGCGCAGGTAACCAGGTTTGGTTGCTTTGCAGGTTCAACTAGCTAAATCTCAATGTATTTCTTGTGGACATATGTAGGGTACTTCATATGCAACTTCAACTATTTGGCGGAAGTTTTCGCACATGCAACAAGGTTTTGTTCATGTCATGTTTTGTAATATTTCTTATAGACAGTTGTCTAGGACAGAAATAAATGTGTTAAAACGTTATTTTAGTTTCCTTGACTTATTACTACTTTCAGGTATAAAAGTGAATTCTAAGCAAATTCGTAATAATAAATATAAAGTCAAATCTTACTTATATTAAGCATTCTTTAAAACCGATATCAGTGCAGTGCAGGTTAAAGGGTCATAATAATTGGTGAAAGTAGGTTATCCAATTAAAGCAAATTAAATCTAATAACTGAAACAAAGTAATACCAAACTTCATAAACGTACCTGGGAGGTTACAATAACAACAAATTTGGATCCTACCACTAAAACTAGACGATCGCAAAAAAGGCCAATTAATTAATTGTTACCAGTCGCCGCACGACAAGGTAAGACGTATCAAAGGGGAATCAATTAAATAATCGAATTAATAAAACCAGAGTATATACGAGTAAATACTCGACACAACAATAAACTAAATATACGAGGGGGTTGGGTCGTTACAACATATCGAAAATGCTATAAGTTAGACATACTTAGTTTTCCCTATTCGATTTATCATGTCGAAATTTACGTAAATACAAGTTTTGATTATAACTTCTTTATATCTCTCTGCCGTCCTCACACCAAAAAAGAAAATTTCAGCAACTTGGTGACACCTATCCACATTTTTTTTGTATTTGTTAAGGTTTTCCCAAATTGAAAAATGGTAACACATCCATTAATTTTCATTTTGCTGTGTCATAATGGACCCAGGTGCTGATTTTTAAAAATTGTTTATTTTCTCGATTAATAAAAAAAATTCCAATGTTATCACACAACTATATTTTTTTATAAATGTACCAAATTTCACATGCCTATGTCAACAAATAAAAAAGTCATAGATTTTTTAAACGCGAAATTCCTGTTTGGCCCATAGTGGCCGTTAATATCTAGTAGACTTTCTTTCGAAAGGGATGTATAAAACCATAGGCTGCTGAAAATACAGCCCTAAAATCTCTTCGTTCTTGTAAACTTGTAAAATGAAAGAGATTTAATAATAAATAATGGTGATCAAACCCAACGGGCGGACAAATATGATCTACAGAAATGCTAAATATTTTAATTTAATATTTTTAATACTTAATATTTTGTATACTATCAATCAGGCCTATGATATATTTCCTTACGTTATTATAACAGAGATATTAAGAATTATAGCCAATCAGAAATAAAGATTTTTCAAACAGGCGGTTTCTGAGTGAATAAGGGTTTTAACAACCCTGTTATAATAACGAAAGAGGATACATCATAAGCCCGAATATTAGTAGTATGAGTTTCATAGAACTGAATCATAAAGACCGACCGATATAAGGAAGAAACTAGTGTTGTAGTATAGCTTGATGTCAAAAATAATATCAAAGTCTTATATTGCACTTCCCAATATTTAAAAGCGAGTCTCCAATCAAACTTTTGCTTTTTGCATTACACGAAACCTCAAAATAATCTATATTTTTTTACCCCGATAATATTCTTTCACTAAAGAAGCAGATTTCTTTAAAAGTTCTGCGAATGCTTGTGTTCGTTATCCACAATTATAAAATCTGACTACAATTTTTCCCTCAGTTGCTGCCCATTTCTAATAAGATTTCCATCACGACCTATTATTAATGTTATTATACACAAATGACAGAAAAAAACCTTTAATAATCATTAAAGGGTGTGCATTATTTCACTTACCAAATACTAATAAAAATATAGCTGACGAGAATACACATATAGCTGCACACACCATTTTAATTTTTTCCTCGACAATTCTACTTTCAAAGTTCTTGAGTAAAAGTTCTTTAAAACCTGGCTCATACATTGATATCATGTTTAATAATTTTTTTGCTGATTTCAATTTCTTTATTGTATCCATTCCAACAAAAATGCGGATAACCAATACGGAGTACTGTTAGAACGGTTAGTAAAATTATCTAAATAGATATATTAATGTGATAATCTATAATGTGCAAATATCTATCAATGACTATATAAAAATCATGTTCAGTTGAGAGTAACAACTGTTACTGTTTACTATTTTAATAAAATCAGGGCAACACATAGACCGGGAAAGCTGTGCCATATTTTATCATTACATGGAATAATTATTGAAGGATTTTTATTCTTTTAATTGAGATGTGTATAATGTCAAATTTTCAAATATCTTAACTCTTCCTTGAATAGATGGTTTTATGGAACAAACTCGGAAACGGTAGTTCAAGTTCAAACGCATAAAGTAATTAGGAAAATTATTTAATAGACCAGTTCGGAAATGACAGAATCTAGTCGATTAGATATCGTAATTTAAGTTTTTCTTCAATTCTGTACTATCTATCTGCTTATTATTAGTCGTAGTTATTGTTATTATGCTTGTTTATTTTTAAATTCAGTTTCTTATTGTAAATGACGTGGCCAATTTATTTCACCATCCAGAGCCCCCCCTTGCACCAACTCTAAATCCGCCTCTACGACGTTGATACCTCCGTTCTTCATTTCACACATTCCAACATCGCATCATTGTTGACACATTTCGGCCAACCGCCAACCCTATCAGCAATTTTCCAAAAAGAAATACACACCTAATTGTTTGAAAATACATATTATGATTTGTGAAAATGCCTCGCCACTCTAACAACTTCCCGTCTCGAAACGTTAAACTGTACGAAGAAATATTAATTATTTTGTTCTCTTCTATTACTCGATGGAATAAATTCTATCCGATCGACTATTTGAGAACACAAATAAAAATATGAAAAAAAAATGAAAATAGACAATTAACTAAAGATCGGGAAGTAGCGATAAATTCCAGATACGGCTTTTATGTAGATATAATATTATATTGTAAACACCGAATAAATGAAGCATTCCCAACCAATGTGATATGATAAAATATTCTCATGTACTATGAAACAAACGTTTTCTTCATAACAATGGGAATAAAAAATTAAAGGTTTTTATCAGGTAATTGGACAACTGGATTGGATTACTGACCATCATCTTGACGAGAACATGCTCGTTATGATAGTGTGTCCAATAGCAATACGAATGCATAGATAAACACGCAGATCGAATCACTTGGCTATCATGTTTACGCCCACTACCCCATATATGTAAAAAATGTATTTATTATAATGTATGTAATATATTGTATCGTTTTTGATTTGTACTCTATTCTGTGTGATCTAAGTTAGATTCCCAGCCATCGGAAATGACACTAAGAAAAAAATATTTATCACAGAGATGTGACAGTATTAAACAAAAAATGTATTGTGACCTTAATGACAAATACTCTTGAATTAACGTAGATGAATCACCAATGTTTGCGGCTGGAAGGTGGCAAATGTTTTAGTGGGTGCATTTAGGTTAATTGTAAGAGTAGACTTGTACCAAACTTCGCCTATTAAAGTCATTTTATTATTAACAATTAATATTAATAATGTACTTCCACTCTTGTGATAGTTATAAATAAATGTGTGTGTTACATTCAATAATACTTTCAGCCCTCTTCCTATTAATTTTGGATGTTACCGAACTCGCCAAAATAACCACAAGGTACGATCTTGTGTCATATATACATGAACAGATTTACGCGGTGACACATCACCTAGCGTTAACCCTGGAATTTAGCGCTACCTCCCGATTGCAATAACAGAAAAATATGGAAAATAAAACATTCTCCAAAAACTATGAAAATAATAACACTGCACTAAATCCTAAATAGTCTCGAATCTCGAACATCGATTACACACAGATAAAACCTTTACGTTTGACTGTTGGCAGCACAGACAAATTTTTGGAATGATCCTTTGTTCCTGATTTCAAAAATATAACATATGTTACTCCTACCATATACCGTTTTTGAGTTATTAAACGTCGAATACCTTCGTTAAACTAGTTGAGCATGGTAACCAAGTGGGTAAAGCGCTAATAGCTATGTGGTCTGTGGCTGGCAGCGTACGGAGATCCGCTGTCACTAAAGCAGTAGTTCACCATAAATGAGCCACCTACCGATCAGAAGCATAATTATATAAATTCATGCAAGGCTAATGTACAGTTTTACATTTATATGTAGAAAATTCATATAATTACGCTTCTGACCGGTAGATGGCTCACATGAATTCGTATAATTAAACTTCTGACAGGCAGGTAGCTCATTTATGATAAGCTACTGCTTAGTGACTGCGGATGCCCCTCTGCAGAATACGGTAAAAACAGCACTGGATTCCGTCTTAAGATAGCCGCAGGGCATGCGCAGTTACATGACATGTCAAAGTGTATTAAATCCTTTTGGAATCGTTTGTCAGCAAGGAACTCATTAGACGATAGGGAAGATACTCGCCTAGCACGTGCTAGGTCCAGGGTTCGAATCACAAACTTATTATTATTATTATTATTTTTAAATAAGTATTTTTTAGTTCGTTAGTAAGATTTTCCTTGCCCTTTATTATAGTTTCTTTATTTTCCTTGCCCTTTATTATAGTTTGGTTATTTTCACGGAAAGTGCGGAAACGGCGGCCATGACACTGTGAGCGGCACATGCGCACTTTATGGAATTCAGTGCTGCTTTTACCGTATCGTCCCCTCTGCTGCCAATGGCCAACCGTAAATTGCGCATATCAATGGCCGTCTTCGCCCCTTCGTGGTTTTATCTGTCTGTATATTTAAGGAGCATGCATGCACAACTTGATAAATCCACTTTTATGAATTGTTAGCAAATCGCGAAAAACTTCTTGTGAAAAGTCCCAACAACAAACTTGATATTTTCTTTAAAATATTGCTTGCTTTGAAAACTTTTAAAAACATATATCTCATATAATTTTTTTTTAATTTCTTGTTTGGATTTATCGGTTTTTGTTTGAAAACAGGTTTTTTTTTTTGAAAAATAGGTAACTGATATTTTCCAGTTCAACAACAGGCTTTTGCAAAATAGATATTTAATAAACACAAAATATAAAAAATGGTAACAACAAAATATAGAATGCTATAAAATAAAAATAAATAAATAAATATGTATGACTAGCTATGAATTTTGGATTTATGGGGTTTTCATTGAAATGGTTATATCGGATTTTGGTCGATTCGGACTTCATAGATGATAGAGTACACCCAAATTAGTAAAAAAAAAACATGTTTTACTCGAAAATGATCAGAAGTGAATTTGTCGGGTTTTGTATGCATGTTCCTCATTTGTTACACAAACATATGAACCACTGGCGGTTCTTCTATAGGATCATTTGGTCAATGACCTCCCACATACAAATAAAAAAATAGAGCTATTTATTTTCTGAAGTTTTAAAAATATATAATACATATATTTTTAATATTCTTAAAAAAATATATTAAAGTTTCTAGTTCATTCTATGCACAATATTATTCAAATATCTAGATCATTACATTATTCATTTATAGAATTTAAAAATCTTGGGTCAATCCACAACGTGTCCTCAAAGCTAGTTACGGATCGAATTTACAACGAATTATAGTGAAATTGACTTATGCGCGAATTGTCAGAAAGCAAAAGAGACAGAAAACACTGGCGGGGACAATGTCCCTGACGACCCTGACACGATAACGCACGAAGCTTAGTAAAGCCAGTCGCCAGTCAGCCGTCTTAATGTAGACTAGGTACGCGTTGGTCGGTAAATTCTATCGCGTTGTTTTTAATGTTTTTATTTGTGAACATTTTATTAGTAAATCTCTACTTGTGAAATTAAGTAAGACGGTGTTTTTGGTGTTTACTATTAAATATGAGTGTTGTACAAAATATATTAAAACTGAAAGATGAGCATAATAAAGTACAAGTAGTTTTTGTGTTTAGATACGTTTTAGACGGTGTTGTATGTGAGAGATTTTGGAAATTTATCAGCCTCAAGGAACATCGCAGAGTTAGAATGTCTGAAAATTAATGAAAGTCCTGAAAAATTGATAGTACAAAGTTACGATGGAGCATCAGTAATGAGTGGTGCTTTTGGAGGTGTACAAGCCAAAATTAAAAAAAGTTATCCTTCAGCAAATTTTATTCATTGTTATGCTCATCAACTAAATTTAATTTTACAAACAGCATCAAGTCAGGATAAAAGCATAAACATTTTTTTGCTAATTTACATAGCTTTTCCTCATTCTTTGGAAAATCTCCAAATAGAACAGCCGTGTTAGATAATGTTGTTAAGGTGAGATTACCTAAAGCGGCTCCAACACGATGGAATTTTAATACAAAGTGCATAGAGACTGTTTATACCTATCGAATAGAATTATTAGATTGTTTAGAAAAAATCATTGATAATGAATCAGAAAACAACACTCTAAACTAAGCTATTGGTTTAAAAAACTACTTACAAAATGAACATTTTCTTTATTGGTTAAATTTTTTTCATTTAGTTATGCCTCATTCTGATATATTGTTCAATCAATTACAAAAATATAATATCGATGTCATAACAGTAAATAAGTGTATTGGTGATTTTAATAGTAAAATTGAAGACATCAGAAATAAAATTTTGAATAACTATTTGGAGGAGACATCCATGCAGTCTGCCCAGAGATGTAAAACGGAAGAATCAAAAAGGAGAATTTCATTAGAAGTTTGTGATATAATTACATCTGAGATCAAAAACAGGTTTGGCTTCAATAATCATTTAGCAGTGTCTCAGTTATTTCACGCAGATCGATTTAAAGATTATAAAAAAAGCTTTCCTCAAGATATGTTTAAATTAGTTAAAACGGAGTATCCAGTCATAAATCACTTGAAACTTATAACTGAATTAGAAGTATTATATAGCCGAGAAGATTTTTCCAATAGTGAAGGTGCAGTTGCTTTGTTACAGCTTTTTATTAACAATAATTTGTGCAATACTTTTTCTGAAAGTGTCAAACTGTTAAAAATCTTATGTACTCTCCCTATGACTACCGACGAAAGTGAACGTTGTTTCTCCACCTTAAAAAGAATAAAGACATTTTTAAGAAATACCATGGGTCAGGAAAGGTTATCTTCTTTAGCTATGCTTACCATAGAAAGGGCATTAATAAAGAAGATAAGACTTTAATGAAAAAAGTAATTAACCACTTTGCATCTCAAAAAGACCGGAGGATCGACTTGGAATTTAAATCACTTTAAAAGGTAGGTAATACAGTAAACTTTTCTAATTGACCTCCCTATCTCTTGACCCACGAACCGCCACTGATATGAACACTGAATGACAAAAACGGATATTATCTATTAATCATAAGAAAAAAATCTGCATTTCCGGTAAAATTTTACCACCGTATGGAATATGGGAGAAGAATAAATGTCAAGTATGGGAGTGGTAAACGATAGATTCGGATATTGAAGTAACACAGCACTATAAAATTCCGGTTGTTGCCACTCCGATAGATTCCTGTCACATGAAAGGGTTAAATTCCAATTTGCTTGATATAGATGGTAGTGCCGATAAGTCGGACATTTGGCCTGTTTCCAGCGCACTATGGGCAAACAGGACTTTCGCGTCTCGAAAATCTGTAACTTTTTTCTTTGTTGACATAGGCGTGTGAAATTTGGTACATATATTATAAATATATTATTTGCTTGTAAATAAAATAATATTGCTTTCGAATACGAAAGTTATCTACTGTCACATAATTACCACTGAAATTTTTTTTATTATAATAGGTTGTAAGTTGTAAAGCACTTAAAGCAGTTTTAATCGCCACGTCTCCGGTGACTGATTAGTGATTAATACTCGGTATCGTTATCGGTTATCGGTAGTATGTCATTTGGCGTGTGTACTCAAATAAGTAGTTATTATAAATACAAACGTTTAAACTGCCGACACGTTTCGCCATATTACAATATAATAATTGACACAAAGTATCTCACCTAATACAAGAAAAACGAATGATATCAAAGACAACAACATTATAACTTCCAGGGATGTATTCTTAACATTTTCCTCAGCAATCTTGGCTGGTGGTAAAAACTGGGCAGCAGCTTCACCTAACTGCCCCCTCCTAAGAATGCCCTCCCGAAGTTCTTGTTTAGTTTCTTCATTTAATCCGGGCATATTTTCTATGACCTTAAGTAGTTCTTCTTGTGAGGGCATTTTAAAATCTCCAGCTATGTCTGAATCGTCAGACCCGATGACAATCCCATCGTGAACGTCTTGTGGTTCGTCCGTCATAGTTTTCACCAGCGTTTAACGTTAACTATTTACAGTATCTAGCAACACAAACAGTAGTTTCATACTAATTATCACATTAGACGGATATTAAATGGAACACGCATTGTAAAGCATTTCAACCAAGTCATCAAAATGCATACCTAACTTATATTATGCTGTTTCTTAGTGATATGTTATCTGTAACACTTTAATTTTTCTTTTACAGATATACAATATTTATAGAAACTGTACGATAAAGATTGAAAGCAATCATAAAATTATATAAATAAAAAACAGTATTTATACTTTATTGTTTACCAAATTTGAGCATTTTGTTACTATTCGTTGGAAGGATTTTTACTTACTATAATAATAATTATATTAATTATTATTATTAATGTTAATAATAATAATTTAATAGAATTTTTATCAATATTTTTATTTTAAGATATTGCAGGCAATATACAAGGTGGTCCAAATTGTATCTTTGATCATGAAAATGTGAAAATAATATTGTTTTCTTAACAAACTTATGTCGAAAACTCGTTTCAGAAATATTTAGAGTTAGGTACATATTTTTTTTATATCATGAACTAAATGAAATATTTTATTGAAATTTGATGAGTACATGTTGCTCAATAAATACAATGTTTAATTGCCATTTTCCAAATTCAGCTAGAGGCATAACCACAGGGATGTGATTCCCTATTTTTAAAGAAAAAAAAGGTACGATAAGTCCTCTTGTAATTTTTCCGTAAAAGTACCGTTTTACAGTTTATAGAATTTCTTGCAAATTGATCATGCTTACGTGTACTCTCTGATGTTGTTCTTAGTTGGCTTTGGTCAAATAATAATGAAACAAAATTTTGCCTGTCAGTCAATATCAAGTTGAAGTTTGTCAAATAAATTTTATACGATAATTTTATAATTGAATCGTTTATTTCTGAAAGGGTCTAAGTGCATTTTTGGTGATTTTGGATTTGACAGAAAAATTTATATTTCAAAGCAAAATCTATGACTTGTTGCAAAAAGAACCTACACTCCATTCTTATTTAGTGAAATATGAGGATATTAAATAATCGTTTAGTGCAGAATGGACCCAAGTTTACCAAATTAGGTCTTTCAGAATAGATATTAACGATGTGAAAATCAGGCATACTATGTTTTTAGCCCCGTTTCAATAATGACCTTGATAGGTGTTTTGATTTTATTTATGTGTTTAGTGGTTTTTAAAACTTGCGCATGAAAGGGTGTATCATACAATTTTTGTGGGATTATACCAACAAAATGCCTAGTTCGGCTGAATGTAATGGAGGGAATGATAATAATATACCAAGTGTTCTAGGTGAAATATATACTAAGAAAAGGCACGACCAAACAAAAGAACTCTATTACTTGTTAATTTTCGACACTTCATTCTGAATTAACTCTACGACTTTTTTTTATCGAATTTCGAAAAAATATTTCCTTTTCTGACGTTTTTCTTCAATTTACAACAAATTAATTCAATCGGGTTGAAAATACAGAAATATGGCGGTAATCTCAACACTTTGTGGCCATATCTCTCCGCTACATTATCTATAATATACTTCTCATAATTTTCAATTTGCAGGACTTCCAACAGTTGTGCTTTATTATAATTTTCCTCATAATAGAAATCATGTTCCATTAAAAAAACTCCAGCTTAGTAGAACTCTTGTTAGGAATTTTATACAGTTGTCTCGAATGGTACCTCGCATTGTCCAGAACTATAATGCTATTCGGTTTTAATTTTGGAATTAGTATATTTTCAAACCATTCTTAAATATTTCTCCCTCTATGTTCTTGTGGTAATCCACGTTACAGTCTTCCATGTTTTTCCGCACGGTTTCAATTCATTATCAACCCATCCATCAACCGATCCACAGTTTAATATAATCAACCGAGTCCCTTTATTAGGGGCAATGAGATTGGTTGACATTTCCTAGATCCATCAGTCCATCCTTTTTTTACGGTGTCATGAGTATCATACCAAGTTTCATCTAGATCATAAATTGGTCTCTTCTAGAAATGAATTTCGCCAATCCACTATTCGTCTACTTCAATAATCGCCATGCGTTTATTAATAGTTTGATATTTAAATCCAATTTTTCTCAGCCAAGTTCCTAAAGTTCTTTTGGTATATTTTAGATGATAATCCATTTATTTTAATTTTTTGTCTACCACGTCAAAAGATGGGATCTCATTTTTCTGATACGAGTCGTAAACTAAAGTTCTTAAAAGTTTTACTAAGATGGGTCCAGAGTTTTCGATTGACCGGCGTCGGATCTTTGTTTTCTTGGGAGAGCACCTTCTTTCATCAGTTTGTGTATTGTGGCACGGAGAACGTTAGTCAGAGATGCCGTTTCACCTAGTATATCCAAATCATACAAATTAGAGTCATTAACTCGTCGCTTTAAAAAAATTATTGTAAACATTAGGGCAAATTTGTTTCGCTTCTCGTTCAAATGTAACCGATTTTTTCTTACTGAAAACACTAACGAACTTTGATTTTTTTTATCACTGTAATCACTATCACTTTCATTTTCACAAACACAATAAGACGCAGACGTAGAGGCCTCCCACGGTCGAAACATTTTTACATCAAATACCTTTTTAAATTATTTTCAAAAACACACCAATAAACAGATATGAAATAATTATTACTTATATTACACTATTACACAACTCCTGCAACACGATAACCTTCTTAAATTATTTTCAAAAACACACCAGCAAATTAACAGATATAGAATAATTATTACTCATATTACACTATTACACAACTCACTTCAACACGATAACTATTAATTATTATTTATCTTATATATTATACTTACAATATATCAGCACTGCTAGAATGATTCGGTAACAAAATTAAATGCGGCTCTGGAGCATCACAGAATGTAACTGAAAATCCGCCTCGGTCGTGTGCCAGCAAAAACAACAATCATCGTTCTCGCTTTAATGTAAGCGGTAAAAGACGGAAGATGTCATGTGTTATACATTTCCCTCCCACATGTCGCGTCTTGCTCCGCACGTACCGTCACAATATAGATTTCGCTGACTTTATATTCTACATTCGTATAGCAAACAGGTCAAACAAGAGGCATCATAAAAGGAGCATTTAGTGTTATATTTTATTTGTGGTTAATGAACTACGTTTTGTTACTTTTGTTTTTGTTTCTAAAAGTATTGTGTTGTGTGTGGTTTAGAAGCGATTGGTGAATTATTATTTCAATTTCATCGGTAAATAAAGAATTTGATGTAGAATACACGTTTATTAGATTTTGATATTATGCAAAATACATTTTTTTTTTGTTTTTCTTTATTATTATAAACATTTTAATAAGGGGCTTTTCTAAGATATAAGGTAACCTTCAGCAATAATTAGCAGATAGGCAAATCATGTGATAAGATAGGCTATGTGTATATGTGCAATATATATACGTACATACGATTAAATCAGCACATAGGTATAATGTGTTCTAAATATGAAAATTAAGTCAATGTTCTTTAATTAAAATTTATTTGTTTTAAAAGCAAAATTGTAATTAATATTTTAATGAAAAAAATCAAATCGAAATAAGGTTATACTTAATTATGATTAGTGAAATTTTTGTTTAAATAATAATCATTTATCCATATGATCGCATATCTGATTTTCTATGATTTTTATGTGAACGAAATTTTGATATATCATAATTATACCTAATTGGCCTTTTATAAACTTAGCTAGATAACAGAATTATTACAGAATAATAGACTGTTTATTAGAGTGTGATAATTTCTGAAGTACAATTATTAAGTAAAAATTAAAATATTGTGTTGTTATGTTTTAAGTTTCTTACTCTTAAGTTGTCACCAATTATTGAAAATAAGTGAAAACTAAAACCTGATATTTGTGAAATTGAGCACATTAAACCAGCAGGTTGGCCACTATCATTTGTATGTTCCATAACCTATAGCATACTGAGGAGAACTAATAAGTTCGAAACCGGTCTATGTCTGGTTAGGAATTGACAAATGATATTGGCTACCGATCTATCTTGATTTGAAGGTATAATCCAATGCAGGTCGGGGTATTTGCCCGCTGAGTAGTTGTTTCGTTCAAATCATATTTAATAACATTAGTTTAGTCCACCTGGGCTAGAGGTCGCCGCTCTCGGTACTTGCTTCGCAAGTCGCTATCCGCCACAGAGACATCTATGATGTCGGTCGGATAGTAGCATTCGGACCATATGAGAAGTTTCACATACCTCTCACCCTACGAATAATAATTCTCTTTATTCGTAGCTCTCACCACTACACATTAAACCAGTCTAATTAGACGTTTACTTATTAAAAATCGTATACCAAATAGTGCAACATCGGTGTTTAAAGATTTTTATATATCCATAAAAAAGTACAAAATTTCTTTTTTTTTTTAACATAGTGTCTTAAAAAATAAATGAGTACCGTTGTTATAAAAAATAAATTACTTAAAAATATTTTTTACTTTTTTTACGGATATAAAAATCTTTAAACACCGATATTGCAAAGTTTGGGATATGGTCAATACGCACTTTTTCCATGAAACCTCGATATGGGTCTCTGTTTAAGAAAAACATATTTTTATTTATTTCGCTAACGGTGTACTTATGTATGTCGATAGCCTAATGTTTTCCGATACGCAATTTTCTCATCAAAGATTCGACCTTCGGCTCATTGTTTTCAATAGAATCTGTTATTTTTGTATCGTTTTCGTTCTTAGTATGCGCAATATGTTAAAATCCCTTGTAAACAGATATTTCAAAACAATATGGCTGTAATTACGTGTATCACAATCTAACCACCATCAGGGTGACCAATAAGAATGCGCTTACAGGAAAGCATCACCACTTTATAAATGCTACTGTAAACAAACATATAGTTTTTCTGCTATGTATATTCACGTTCATCTTGGCTTCGTGTTGCTTTAGCTTCAGGTATAGGCATTATTCCCCCATACATTAAACTCGATGAAAACGCACTCTTAACTTAACCTAGATAAAAATGTCTTCTTTTTATTTTCTACATCCGCTTATTTTTAAATTGATCTTAATTATGCATGTGCTAAATAGTTACCTAAAATTATTTCTTTTCATCTGATTATTTGTTTATTATTGTAGTTGGGACTATGTTATTTAGTTTTTGACGTGTAAAGAGTAGAATCGTTTTATGAGCACATCAAATGTTAAATTAGTTGACTAAAATTATACCGCTTTATTTGGAATTAAGATATGCGATAATTCTTATTGCGAGTACATCCGTTCCGTTCCTGGAATGTAATATTCGGATCCGGACTCTACTAATAATATAAAACAAAATGTACTTTAAGAACCTACACATATAAAAGAACATCAGGTACAATCATTTGTAAAATACAAATAAATCATTAAACAAAAAGATAATGTACATTGATTTAATAAAAATATATATAAAAGACCAAACTAATAAAAACGTTAATAAATATATTACATATTGTAGTTAATATATAAAAAAGATCAGAATGTAAACAATATACCGTTATTATAATACTCATTTATAAAATATACGGAATAGGTGTACCTGTATTGAATCACACGTCAATCCGATAATCTCGTAAAAACCGAGATAAAGACTATAGTATATTTTTTCAGTATATAATATCAGTCAATTTTAAATATATAATATATACATAATTAACAGACTAGTTTGAACAATTCAAAATTTCCACCTACCTGATAATGAAACAAAGACTATTCCAGGTAAAATAAATACCGAGTTAGAAAAACCATGTTCGATAGGTCCATCTTGCCCACCTCCTAAATCTACCATTTTACTGAAACCTTATTTTTATTGATTTGATTATTATTGTAAATAGTTTCGCGCTTTAATTCCTATAAATTGTTGATATTGATGACGTCCTCATTCAACCGATTCAACCTCTCAACCTAATGAAAATATGACATTGGGTAAAATATAAATACCCTAAAATAATTACTAACCATCAAGCATGATAAACAGAGGATGGCTCAATTTGTTTATGATGTCATAGTATCAGCTGACCTGCAACAACCCATAATTTGCCATTTATTTTAAATAATTCTAAAAACTTTTACAATAATTAGGGTCGGTGGTCAGTTTATCAATTAGTAGTTAACTCTAATTAGAAGATGTCAAACTTAAATTAGTTTCTTATGTTATAACACCATAAAATCAAAATACAAATTATTGTCAGCAGATAATATCTTAGTAGGGCATTTTAAATTGATATTAAAAATATCTAGGAAAACAACTATAACATTTATTATTTCTTTGAATATTCATTTAGTTACAGTTAACTGAGCGTTAAAAAACTGGCGTAACTTTTTTCAAAGAAATCAGTTATAGAGCATTAAAATTGAATAACGAATAGATCATGACGCGTATTTCTTAAACCGACTCTGTAACTTCACGAAAGATATAAAAATTCCCTCATGGAAATTGAGCCAACCTGTGTAATTTATCGTTCTTGATATTTAGTTAACATTGATATTGATTTTGCAAGCGCGGCAACATCCATTTCAAAATACTGAAATCACTGTCATTAATTTATTTTAATATTATGACGCTTGTTTAATATGGATATAAACTCGCAAACGTTAAATATATCTGAACATTTAAATGTATCCCAGGTTGATATACCAGAAATACCAAAGGATATAATTTTTCCAGATGAATTAAATAGATTCTTCAAAGAACAAATTCGCGTATAACAATATGATATTTTAAACATAACAGTTTATTTTTTTAAATTATTTTTAGTACTATGTGCATGAAAATGGTATGCTCCAAAAAAATTTATCGGATACTGAATTAGATTACAATAAATGTAAAACTAAAATTAACGAATTAGAAACCAAATTAAAACATTTTGAAAAACTAACTGACGGAAATGATATATTAAACTCAACTCAAGTGGCCAGCATAAAAATTGTTGAACTTAGCAAAAAACTGAGAGAAAAAAATTCTGAAGTGGAAGTCTTAAAAACAAAAAATTCTAAACTCGAGCAACATGTCTATCAGTTGCAACACAAACCTGAAGACCACAAAGAAACAGGTTTGCCTTTTTTTTTTGTATATTATACAGCTAAGAATATTTTTTTTCAGAAAGAGAAGAAAAAACCAGTAAACGAATTAGAAGAAACTGTAAAAAAATTGCAAGAAAAATTAAATCATATGACAAATAAAATGTTAGAGACTAAAAATACAAATTTACAGCTAAAAAATGACTTGAAACTAGCGAATAAATGGCTTCAGCAAGAAATTGGTGAGAACTTTGAATCTGTACAGTCACTAAATAATAATGGAAACTGGAGGGGAAGATCTCAAATTATTTGTGATTTACAACAGAAAAATGCTGAACTGAGAGAAAAAATTAAAGAGTCGCAAGAAAAACGTAGATATAAACCTTATTTTTAAATTTATTTCAGTTATTTAGTATATTTCAGATATAACGTTGACTTCAAACAAAACGGATAGCAAAGTTAGTATTTTATCAAAAGAAAATAATAATTTAAAATTAAATTATGAAGATCTTAAGAAAAAAATATGATGCCTTAAGGGCCAGATGTAAAGTCCTTGACACTGACTATACACTTTTAAAGTCAAAATTTACAATGATGAAAGAGCAGTCAGAAAGAGACCAAGATATAATATCAACATTATCGGTTCTAAAAGTAATATATTTTCAAACATTGCTTATTCTAATAATATTTTTTTAGTCCCAAATATCTAACACAAGGGATATTAAAAATGACGTTCTGCAACAGAAGGACCTAATAATTAATAAAATTCAAAAAGACAAGAATATTTTATGCAAAGAAATTGATGAATACAAATCTATAACTAAAAAAATTCAAGGACGAGTTAGAAGAAAAAAATCGGGAAATCGAGAAATTGAAAACTTCACGACCTTATAGTGGCCAAGGAATTTTACCTGTAATAATTCCAATTTCTTGAATGTTTAGTGACCTGCTCCATATTTAATATTACAACTTAGTACAGTAATATAATAGGTCAATGAAAACAGAAAAACGACTTTTTTAATGTAGCATGTTTTACGATATTTACTAGCATCCTCAGGACTTGTTAAACAGCTCTGAGAATGATGGGGCAATTAAAATAGAAAAAACCGCTTAATACTAGTAGTAAATATAGCAAAACAGTGACTAAATTAAAGTAGTTTTTCTATTTTAATTGACCTATTTCCACTAATTGTAATATCAATAATTTTAACATTTTTTAAAGTATATACTAGCATTACAAGTATAATTGTATACTATACCATATTAAAATTTAATACTTTTTCAGAATAACAGCAAAAATATAGGTCGCTTAGAGGTGGAAAGACAGAGACTACTAGAACTTGTAGAAGTTCAAAATAAACGTTTAAATTCTGAACGAGATGCTCATTCAAAAACACAACATTTGCTTCGATATGAAAAACAAAGAGCCGCCAAAGCTGAGGCGAATGCAGCTAGAGTTGAGTTAGAATCAAGCACGTCTAGATCTAGTGGGTACAGCACTTCTTCAATAAGGCCCTTGGATTTAGGTATTAAAGATCAACTGGAACTGGCAGAAGAGAATATAAAGGCATTAAAAACACGATTAGAAATTGAGCATTTTGAGAGGAAATCAGATTTACAAGAGTTTACAAAGATATTGCGAAATTATGACTATGAAGAATCCCAAATGAATTTGTAAATTTTTGTGTTAAACAAGATATTTTTTACATATACAGATAAAGGAAAATATGAAATTTAAAATGACTAATCGGTTTGTTACACATATTTTTACTAAAAATGAGGATGCAGCTTAGGATTACTGGGACAAGTGCAGAAATAATAAACAATATTTTGTTGTTTTTTTTTAATGAGTTGCTTATTTTGCTTTTGTATTTTACATTCATTAATTACAATATATACATGTTCGGAAAATTTATAATTTGGGTTCTACATGTGAGGTAAAGAATGCGATCTCACCCCATCATTCTACAACATTTAATGATTAGGAGGAACACCAGTGTGTGCTTGGATGTGAATGTTGTGTATGGTCTCTCCATTCCATTCACATAGGCTGATTTGCTGGAGAGGGTACTTGTACCTAAATCGTAAACTTTCCAAATGTGTATAAATGTAGAAATCAAAAAAATTATAACCACTTAAAAGTTAACAAAAGCAAATTTGAGGGAGGGCAGAACCATTATTTATAATGGACTTAACTGGTCAATAGACAATAATGAAAGTCAATTGACCATAAATAAATGATGGGTCAATTTATCATCACTAAACATTTATTTCAAAGAATCAACCAACACAGTACATAAAAATGACAATCGAAAAGTGGAAGTTACAAAGGTGGCAAGTGCCAAAACTGGGATCGAAATATTCATGCAAAAGGTAATAAAAATACATGGTTACCAATGGCTTCACATTTTAATTGTCCTTACCAGTGGCTCCATATTTTAATTGACATACCAAGTCTTGTATTGCGTGTATCACATAACACCTTTGTCTGGATATGGAGCATGGCAATAACTCAAAAAAAGTTTCACTAATTATTTATCACAGTTTAACTTCATTGGAAGTACCAAGTTTATCAAACTATTCTATCAACACGTTAAGCGATTAGCATAATTTCGATATCTTTATCACAGGACCAAATGGTCATTTAAATGTATATGAAAGCACACATGGGTGTCTGCCATGATCTTATATTAAATCTGGTTAAGAGGCCAAAGCAGACACAAATTGCAGACACAGCATTTCTTATCACAGGGCCAACGCAGACACAAAATCAGTTGCAGACACGCATGAACTTATAAATTTGTCACATAATAATAATAATAATAATAATAATACATTTTTATTTTATGAAAAATTGCCATACAATTTTTGTTACAAAAGTCTAGCCTATGGCTACTCAACTTAAGAATTAAAATATACAACATAAAAAGTAAAACCGCTGCCAATTATTACTTGGGGATCAGAACTTCCTCACCGTAGTAGAACTCGACGTGTGGTAGAGTTTATAATAAAAGTAATTATTGATGTTTCAAAAAAAGTCACATTGGTGGAATGTCACTAATATTTTTTTTAGACACTGGGACCGATTTTGCTCATAAACGAACTTAATCTCTTCCTTGACCTCTAGAATTTGAAAGCTTTAACTCAAAAACTGTAGCTACTATCGCGAACCACACAGACACAGAGACACACAGACAGAAAATTTTTTCTGTCTGAAATTTTGTGTATCGTCATAATTCGTCGAGATTCGTCCAGAAATGCAATAACAATTTTTAAAGCTTTTTCACGAATACATAACTTCCTCACTTTGAGGGGTCAGGAAGTAAAATTAGAGCAGTACAATTTTAGAAACCAGAAAAATAAATGTTTAGCCTAATCAACATATAATAATAACATTCGCATGCTATAAGCATGCATGAAACATTTCGTAGTACCTATATGTGCTTACATATTAATTGTACAAAAAAAGAAAATAAATAAAAAATTTTTTTCTTAATATGAACTAATTAATTAGAAATTACTGACTGACAAATCACAGTAGATTATTGAAGTGAAAAATAGTGTAACTTGATTTTTTCTGGAAATTGCTTACAGGGAGAGACTTTAACTGAGGTGTTATATTATTGTAAACAGTTTCAGAATTATAAGAAAAGATCTTTGAAACATGGCTGAATGATATCTTGGTAGTGGGAGGCAATGAATAAATCTTAGATTTACGTCATGAATATTGCGTCTAAAGACTAGCTTTTCTGGGAAATAAGGGGGAGAATTACCTATTAAGATATTCTGAACAAATACGGACAAGTAATACTTGTACAAGTTTTTAACTTCGAAACCAACCAAGCTTTTCTTTATTGTAACTGACACTCATATTTTTTAATCGGTAAATAAATCTGCAACAGTTATTAGGAATGTTTTGAAGTCGGTATTGCCTTAGCTAATCAAGGTAAGAATAATACAAGTAGACTATATTACTTACCACAGTATAAGCAGTAGGTTATATCTCATTGCTAGGCCTCGCCACCGGAAACCTTCAAGAGTAGTTATATTAACCTGATGAAAAGCATCAGTGTAGTAGTGGCCGTCAGAGCAGCGTGTATGTTATCAACGAAATAAAAAATAACTCGTGTAAGTGCTTTACGTGTAATTGGTTTACTGTGACAATTGTATGCATTTTACTTTATTTTAAAATGCGGAACGATAAGAAAAGGGGGAATGGTTTGCTCATGTAAAAGGGTGTACAAATAAAACTTATTGTAGTAATAAAAAGTTTTATTCATTTCCTCGTGATGTCGAAAGCCAAGTGAAAAACTGTTATATTATTGCAAGCATAAAACATATCGAATTTAGAATAGGAGTTAGGCATTGTTTTGCAAAAACAAGAACCATTAATGAAGTAATTTTAAGAATATAAATTGAAAGTATAAATAAAATATGAAATAAAATAAAAAAATAAAATCTTTAGTTTTGTATTTACAATTAGATGAATGCTCTTCTGCATCTATTTTGATTAATTTTTAGATATTATGGAATAAATTTTAAAATATGTATCTGTATTCTTTCTTCTTCGATAGTAAAATACCTATGTTAGAACACCCTGTATACATCCTACAACACGTATAGAATGATAAACTACACAAACAATATTTCTTTTATGTCCTCACAGGAAAAGTCTAGGGACATTTTTATAAATATATGTATTTTTCTTTTAATTGATTTAAAAAAAACAAGCAAATATGTTTTTTATGTCTTGTATAATTTTGTAAAAATATCCCTAGACTTTTCTTGTGTGTATATTAGCGAAATAATAAATAAATTAAAATTAACATTTATTGCAGTAGTTATGGAATGTAACGTAATGTAATGGTAATGGTGGGGGAGACTGACGCCTGGCAAGTAGGCCACAGACGGGCCCTTTTTACCAACCCCCAGCTGTCCCCTTAGCCATGTGCTTCTCTTGCTCCCTCATCGAATCATTCCGACCTTCTGATGAAGGTCAGGATGTCACTCATTGCGAGGGAGCTCATCTCCTCCCTTAGAAGCGCCTCAGAACCGAAGATACTGTGTGTCAGGCGCCCAAACGCTTCACATTGTCCCAGGAAGTGGTAAGATGTCTCTTCATCACTCCTGCATCTTGGACATGTAGGGTCTTCCTCAATACCTATCAATGATAGATGCTTCTTAAGTCTGCAGTGGCCTGTCAGAACACCGATTAAGAGATTCAGAGTTTTACGACTCCTTCCCAGCAACCAGGCCGATTTCGGATTTGTTCGGCCCCGTCACAAAATCTCGGGTTTGCCTGCAGGCCCTGTTGGTCCTCTAGTGCGTCCTCAGTGTCTCGTGGGCCCACTCATTGAGGGCCGTTGTGACCTGCCTTCTTGAAATACCTAACATAGGCTCAGGTCCATGACAGGGTTCCTCGGCTCCGAGTCTAGCCAATTCATCGGCCTTCTCGTTGCCTGGAACTCCCATATGTCCCGGGACCCATACCAGTCTCACTTGTTTATGCCTGGCCAGCTCTTCTAGGGCATCCCCACACTCCTGGACGAAAGCTGATCTCGTCCTGGGGGAGCACACCGCCTTTTAGAGCAGCCTGGCTGTCGGAGCAGATGTATATTATCTGTTCCGCCCCATTCCTAACCTCAGCCCTACCTGCCACCGCTAGGATGGCGTAAACCTCTGCCTGGAAGACCGTGGTGTACGAGCCTAGAGCAAAGCTCTCCTGTACTTCTTTGCCTTCCAGATATATTCCCGCCCCGGAAGACGATCTAGTGGCCAGCCAAGATCCGTCTGTATAACACACCAGAGAGTCCGGGCGGAAGTCAATTCTTCCTTCACTCCACTCCTCCCTACTAGGAAGAGTGAGAGTGTAATTCCTTTCCGACCTTAGCTGGTCTTTCGCTTCTCTCACCTTCAGGACAGAGAGAGGGATTTCCCTCTCCGTCAGTCCAGCAATTGCTGCGTGACCTTCAGCTCTGCCTGAACACTGCCAGCTCCCAGAATCCCGCATTCTCAGATAGGCCGCCATAGCCTCCCTCTTTATCCACGAGGGAAGCGTTGGCAGGCCTAGCAGAACCTCCAGAGCAACTGTCGGTGTCGTCCTCATTCCGCCAGTGATCCCTAGGCAGGCTAGTCTCTGGACTTTTGCCAGCTTTCGGGACGTCATCGCTCTGTCCACGCTCGGCCACCAGACCACGGATCCATATTGGAGCCTAGGCCTGATGACCGCCGTGTACAGCCAGTGTAGGATCCGTGGGTTGAGGCCCCAGTTCCTACCTACCGCTCAGCGCAATTGCCAGAAGGTCGCAGTCGACTTTTTGATGACGTTGTCGATATGCGGCCCCCATGACAGTTTGCTATCTAGGGTCACTCCCAGGTACCTAACCTCCTGCACAAGCGCAAGAGGTTTACCGTACATGGTTGGTGCCCTAAAATCCTCTATTTTCCTTCTCTTGGTGAATAGGATCATCTCAGTCTTAGATGGATTGACTGAGAGACCTGTTTCGCCGCACCATCTTTCTATTATTCTACAAGCTACCTGCGTTCTGTTGCAAACGACATTTAAGAAGCGGCCGGTCACTAGGACCAGCCCGTCGTCCGCATACGCCTGCGCATAAAATCCTTCCGAAGTTAGGCGCTCCAAGAGACCATCCATTATTAGACACCATAGATGGGGTGATAGGCAGCTGCCTTGTGGACAGCCGTCCCTCACCCCGACGTCCTATTGGCAGTCTCCTAAAGCAGCACTAACTCGTCTCTCTTCCAGCGCAGATTTCACCCATCTGACCAGTACTGGAGCAGTACCTCTAGTCCGAAGGGCATCGCAGATAGTAGTAGTCCTTGCTTTATCAAAGGCATCCTCTATATAAAAAAATATTGCTAAGGTGACCTCCTTATGCAGGAGGGCCCTTTCTACCTTAAGCACGACGGCGTGAAGGGCTGTCTCCGTGGACCTCCCTCGCCTATATGCGTGCTGATTCTTGTGGAATGGGTACCTGGCTAGGTTCCCTTCCAACAGATATCTGTCCACTATCCTTTCCAATGCTTTTAGCAGGAAGGACGTGAGACTGATCGCCCTAAACGATTTGGCAGCTGTGTAGTCCTTTTTTCCCACTTTGGGGATGAAGACCACTTTAGCTGACCTCCAGGTCAGGGGAACATATCCCAGTGCCAGACTGGCAACAAATATTCCTCTTAAATGCGGTAGAAGAATATCCAGGCCCTTCTGAAGCAAAGCTGGGAAGATCCCGTCTGGCCCCGCTGCTTTAAAGGGCTCGAACTCATTCACTGCCCAGACTACAGCTCCGTCCTTTACAATCTCCTCGGCAAGCCGCCAGTCAACTGGTGGCATCGGCCGCTCCGAGGGTACTGCAACGGCAGGGCGTTCGCCCGGGAAGTGAACCTCTAAGAGGTGTCTTAATGACTCCTCCCTAGAAGTAGTCCAAGTCCCATCTTGCCTTCATAGTGATCCTATTGTCTCCCTTGTCTCGCAGCTGAGTATTTTCATCAGTCTGACGGTTTCCGGTAGGGAGTTCATTTCCCCACAATACTGCCGCCAGCTTTCTCTCTTGCTACGCCTTAGTTCCTTTTTAAAATTTCTCCTAGCCTCCTTGAAGTCGTCCCATGAGGAATCCGTCCCTCTCTTGACGGCTCGATTGTTAGCACGTCTGGCCGTCCGGTGCAGGTCAGTAGTTATGGAAAGTTTTATTCATATTTCCTTGTGAAAAAACTGTTACATTAGTCTATTGATTTTAGTATAGGAGTTATTGTTTTACAAAAGCAAGAACCATTAATAAAGTAATTTTAAGAATGTAAATTGAAAGTATAATATTTTACTTCCACACCACATCATGGGAGTACAAGCTGTGTATCGGCAGTTTATCTAAATTATTGAAAATAAGTGCTTTAAGAAAAAAATACGAACATATTTTACTGTCTTAAATTTATTGATAGAAATTTTAAAACTGACAAACAAAACACAAAATTAATAATTTGGAATTATCAATAATTCATTTGTTTTTTAATACCTAGCTATTTTATTTGGTAATCTAGGAAATGTTTAGCATTCATTATTTAATTATTAATAATAAAATATTATGCCTATTGTGTATTTTATTTCATTTATCTAGATAATCTACAGATTTTTTCGTTTAACCTGTGGTCTGTGGTTTAACCATATAAAATGTTAAAAAATTAAATATATACACCTGGCTACACAAACATTAAAAACCCGTGGGCTCTTTCCTAACTAATAATTATTTAATTAATTAATCAACTAAATTTGCTACATACACCCATGGAACCCTTGTAAAATACTACGACTGTGACGCAAGCACCTGCAATCAAAGTCCCAAAGCGCTCAGTTGATTTATGAATGAAATGTAGCTGAAATAATCTACTGGTTATACTGTGATATTACCTTTGATTAAAATTGGGAGAACAAGAGATTCACGTAATTTTTTTTTAATTTGAAGTTTATAATGCTAATGTTTGTATACAACAATTTTAATGCAACATATGATTTTTTAACTAGCACTGGGTCTTTATAGCGCAAGTTGTCATCAAAAATGATTCATAAATTTTTTACTTTATGAACAATATTAAGCGGTTAATTATTTTCAATTTAAGATTTGTACCAAGACTATTTCTAACTTTGAACAAAATAAAATAGCAGCAAATTTGTCAACATTCAGTTTTAGATTATGGTCCTTTGAGTACCATGAAATAGATTCTAACGTGCATTTTAATATCACTGTAGCGAAAAGAATACTCTAATTAAGCGTCATCTGCATAACACTGTATATTACAAAACTTAATGGAGGTAAAAATATCTGCTGTGTAGATTAGAAAAAGCATGGGTCCTAGCACGGAGCCTTACGGAACTCCGGATGTGATGGGACAGCTATTTGAATATTGATCATCAAAAACAACTTCTTCATGTCTGCCATCGCCCTGCATGAGAAACAACATTTTTACCTTTATCACTGGGCCATTATGTAGACACATATAATTAAACCCCTTCAGCATATGCTACTAAAAACCCATAAACTGGAGTATATGCCGCAAAGCCATGGCAGAAACACATTCCTTTATTATAGCGCTAGTTTGTATCTGTGTGGCCTAGTGATGTGTAACTAAACATGTTAAAGGAAATACCAAAATAACTGTTACACATATGACAGATAGTAGTTATGAAGAAAAGGGAAAACATTTTTCTTTTTTGATTAATTCTCGAATTTAACACAGGTTTAATACAATGTGACAATAGTGCAAAATATAAACTTACCTTCTCTTATGGCATTAGATCCCCAAACTGAAACTCAATTGTGCATGTTAACATTGTATTCGAGGTATATTCTATAAAAATTAACCAATAAAGTTCTTATTACTTTGAAAAAACAAGGTAATTCATTATTAATTTAAGGATGAGATTTTGAAGTGAGAGGATGAAAAGGCATTTATATTTGGTGTCTTAGAAATATTTAAAAAAACCAAACATAAGATATTTAAAATGGTCTAAGGGCTGCGTGTTCTTCTAACGGCTATAATAATGTAAATTTTTGGATGTTAATTGTTGTTGTAATTAAAATTTGTGACATTCTGACATTGAAACTAGTACTTACGTTCATTTCATTTAAAACATCAAAAAAAAAAAAAAACATGAATGAGACAACCAACAAGTCCAAAACCGGAGTAGCACGGACGGGGATTACACTGTTAAAAAAACACGGGCACACAATTCCCTTCGACTTTGACAAGGTCAAAGCAAGGATTTGAACCCAGGAGTCGGCAGACAACGAAACCAGCTGCATTCATCATTCAATGCTCTTGCCTACTTGCATATCAAAGAACGAGGGGGGCTCCCGACTTGTCACGATATTTAGGCAAAAACGTTAAATTATAATTACAATCTTATGCAAACTGGTGAATAGACATACATATATAAAAGATTTCAACCACTTTCACAAGCAGTGGAAATCATTCCAATGCATTGATTTCCTACAAATCGAAAGGTTCATATTATTAAGCAGAAGTGTATACAAAGTACTTGATTGGCTAGAAATCGTTTCTCCAGTATGACAGATCAGCCCGAGATGGTGCCCCTAAAACATTTATCGTGTGATTACATATCAGTAATCAAAAGATTAAGCATATCACCTGTTTTATGCTGACATTCCGAACCATATGTAATAAATCCTCAAGCAGATGAAAACATAGGAAAAAACGATATTTGATCAATGGTCAGGATAATACCTAATTAATGGCTCCGTGGTCTAGAGATAACGTACTTGCCTCGAAACCCAGGGGTCCCGGGTTCGATTCCCGGCCGTGGCACTGGGATTTTTCTCTGAGAGATTAATCGTAGTATACTCGGATATTGGATGTATGTCTGTTGTCTCTTACTGTGTAACCCTCTCCCGCACAATGTCATTTAAGACATTCAGGGATAAAGGGGGTTGTCATTACATGTTGTGGTGTTATTAATATAATTTAATCTGGGGATATGTTGGAGACAAACAAATCAGATTATGTACTTCTCAATTTACAGTTTCACAATAAAGGTATAAACCAACTAACACCTGTACCTTGTTGTAAAACTCATCTAAACGATACATTCCAGTGAAAAAAGGTAAAAATTTCAATAATTAAACGATAACTCAATATGTACAATTTGTAGCTAAGTATATTTACAAAAGAAACAATAAAATAATGGAGATATTAAATTATTTTAAAATTGTTTAACATTCCATTACACTTTTAACATGTTAATATTTGGCATTAAATCACAAGAGTTTAACTATAATATTTATCTTTGATCATTTTATAGCCCATTAATTATCCTTAATTTCATTAAAATAACCAAACAATGCTGTTTACAGTAGTTTAACCTTGTAAGGTTAATACCA
Organism: Rhamnusium bicolor; assembly: GCA_029963845.1. NCBI lineage: Eukaryota > Metazoa > Arthropoda > Insecta > Coleoptera > Cerambycidae > Rhamnusium > Rhamnusium bicolor. The sequence goes on from JANEYF010001716.1 coordinate 354,568, forward strand.
AGTGTATTATACAGTTATGTTACAACACACTGTAAATATTGAAATAAAATAAATAAACATTTTTTATATTACATTTTATTTAACATGTATAATAACTATAATTCACAAAATTAAAGCATATAAAGGTGTTTCCTATAAATTTATTAATAATACATGTCAAAAACAAACTGTTATATTCTATAAACAAAAATAATGTGGTAAGTGATGTAATTATAAAAAAATGATTATGATTTAGTCAAGCAGTTGAAACCTTTATAAATGGATCTGTTTAAATAAATCAGCACCAAGTTCGAGTAATTTGCCAGAAATTACATAAATACAGAATATTTCCCTAAAAAACATTTAAAAAACTATACACTTTTTGTTAATGACTGATTAGCGAAATGTTCTTCATTATATTACCGGCGAACAGTGAAATGTCTTTTGTAATAGTAGAATATAATCATTAAAAAAGTAATGTGTAAATTTTAAAAAGAATAGCAGTATTTTACAAAAGTAACCAAAACAGTCATTTTTTGATAAAAAAAAGTTAAGAGGCAATAATATCAAATTTACCACTTTTCTAGATCTACAGGGCATCCCAAATTCAAAGCGATTGGGGATTTCTATTTATTTACTAACTAGAACGAAAACAGCTAACCACACATTGTCTATGGTTGGTATGCATAGTCGTTCTCCGGCGACTTGCCAGATACTTTTTGGCAGTGACTGAGTTTAACATATGAAATACATAAGACATTACCGAGTGATGGTTGGCAAGTCGCCAGAGAACAACGATGCATACCAGTGTCACTGTTCATTTTGATGTGTATAGATTTGTTTGTATATTTAAAATGATAAACGAAATCATCATTTTTTTAACCAAGGCCAATATTTTTTTTTTTCAATTTTTTAAAAAGTTCTCTTTTGCAAATATCGGAATTCTGCAAATTTTTTTAATGGATATGATTTCACATATATTTGTAATTAATTAGTGGTTGCCATTTTAAACGTTCAGCATTGCAAGAAGCCACTTAAGCAACCAATGAAATAACGTGCTATTGTCATATTTCCTGTGTTTATGTTATTGTTTTTGTGGTTGAGGAAATATTTAAAATTTCGATTTATGCCTCAATTTTGTACAATAGTTTTTTTTTCAAGGCTTTTAATTTGCATATAAAATTTGTAGAAGTTTTGCAACTTAACTTATTAAAACTGATTTAGCCCTCGCAGTGACAGTACTAATAATAACTCCTCCTGGTGTTTATCATCATTGGTTTCTGTTAGATGTAAATCAAAAACATTTCACGTTTTTTTTTAATGTAAAACGTTTGTTAAAGTTGTTTTAGTGCAATTTTGTCAGATGATGTCAGTAGGCAAAAACCAAAATTTTATTTTTTTACATGTTTATGGTGTTCAAAAATTTTAGTGTGCTTAGATTTTTAAACACTGCTAAAAAAAGCAAATATAAAAAACGTGGGAAATGCTCATCGTAAAGTTAACTTTGTTCTTTATAAATAAATATACATTATAATTATTATTCTTTTACATCAATAAAATGATACATTAATTGCAAAACATATTCTACAAGGTGTTTCAAAAAACATGTGCCATCGCTTAAGAGGAGATTCCTTACCCAAAAATTAAACTTTTTAAACTTCAATTCTTCTTTTCCAACATTTAAATTTAAATATAAAAATTATCTATTAATGACTCGGTGATCTCACACTGTTATACAGTTTTAAAAATGTGCTAATTTATTTGTTTCATATTTATGCACTTCTGGGAAGGGTGATGGAATCGTTATTGGGTGTTGCATAAGTGCCCTTGAAAGGATGCTTACATGATACTCAGTAGTTCTTTTATTGCTTTTTTCTAGAAACTTACACAGTTACAGAGTTGATCAAAATTTCTATATATTTTTTTTTCTTCTTCTACGCTACTTTTCCTTCCCTCTTAGTATCCCCTTCTTTTTTTTCCAAATTTGTATTTATATGTTTAATTTAGTATGTTATGTCAACATTTTATTTTATTTAAAATGTAGGTATTGGTGGAAGCGTAGACTCTAAATTTATTCAGAAATCTGAATCTTTAAGCCTTTTATTTACCACTTATTATTATAACATATTAAAAAAAATCTGTGCAATCATATCTAAAAATTTGGTGAATAATAAATGTATTTTTTTTCTTTTTTCTTTTTCGGTTGCTCGGCGCTGGACAGTCCTTCCATGGCCTCCGAACCTCACGGATATTATTATTATTATTATTCATGATAAAGTAAACAGAAAATTTCTCCTAAAATTCCTTTTATTAATGTGACCGGTTTTCGTGAACAAGTAATCACGAAACCGGTCACATTAATAAAAGGAATTTTATGAGAATTTTTCTGTTTACTTTATCATGAATAATTACTCATATGGGATCAACCTACCTACATTATTATTATTATTATTATTATTATAAAATAAGAAAAATAGTTCCAATCAACGTGGGTCCACTTTTGCTTTGTTTCCGAGTACATGGTGGCACAGTTTTCAAAATTTCTCCGAAATGACTTTAGCAATTTGAATGATATTTAGATTGTGAAAAGTACTTAAAATACTACATATTTCAGTATTAAAATGGTCATCAGGGTTATGCATATGGGCTTGCAATTCAATAATTTTGTTAAAAAAAATATGTGCGCCACAGACTTTTTTACTCGTTGATTGTACACTTAGGTAGAAAGGTAATGTCAAAAAATAGTTACCTCTCGATATTTTTTCGATTTCGGCTTCATTTAGGAGATATTTTGAAGATAAGAAAACTTTAACATAGTATCTTAGAAACGACGCAAGAGTGGAACCATGTTGATAGGAACTATTTGCCTTATTTTTGGGTGAGGAATCTCCGCTTAAGCGATGACACATGTTTTTTTAAACACCCTGTATAGAACTTCGAAACATTTTAAAACAAAATGTTGACCTATAAATGGTGCAACCCCCAAACACCCCGAATTTGAAGTACCCTGTATTATTACAACAGATTTCACTGGAAAAACATCTAGAACACAAAAATTATATAACATTTTATGCACCAGCTCCGAGAAGTGAACACAAGAATCTCCACTATCGCACATCTGGCTGAAAATCTGGTGTACAAGAATCAATAAGGTAAAATAGACTCGTAGTGCAGAAAAAATGTGTACTACTTCTTTATATAATATATATTATTCAAAAAACTTATGTCATTAACAACATTCATTTATATTATAAATATATAAAAGAGTAAAGTTTTATAAAAAAAGTTAACATTATAAAAACTACCATGATAATCATTTTTTATGAAGGCACTCTCATTGCTCCCATATTTTCTTGTAACATATTAAAATATTAATAATAAATGAATAACGGGAATGAAATTTTTCATCGATAAATGCAAATAGGAATGGTCGGTAAGCTAATGGATGTCTAGTATAACAATTTATAAATTATCCATAAAAATAGATTTAAAAGCATCATAATGGTTCATTAGTCGTCAACCAAAATAGGACAGTAAAAGCTATTGCTTGAAACTAAGTAAATAAAATACCTAATCATCCAACAAAATGTTATTTTAAATTATATTGTTAAAATAAATATACATGGCAAGTGGAATGGCTAAAAATACCAAAATGAATTTGTAAAACATGTTATATCGATTTACTACCCTATTTTGTTTTTATCTGCAAAATCGCAGTCCTAAAAATGTGTTTATGATTTTTGTGACAGATAAGATATACATTGTTTTCTTTTTATAGTATTAATTAGTTAGATAAGAGCTGATATAAATTAAATATTATAAACAGGCTCAATAAAACACTACGCTACATATACAAATTGGGTGTCATTTATAAATGAAAATAATAGCTAAATTCTTTATTTTTCCTCACTTTAACAGCAAATTTCAAACCGAAGGAATTTTCACTTACTACTATTTGTAGCACTAAGCAGTTTTTTAAAACCGTTTATCTCTTTGTACACATGCATCAATCAATATTTCCTTTTAAGGCTTTTGTGGTTTTTTTTTTAAATATCGACGAAAGATGATATGCTCTGTGCATAGCCAAGAATAATTTATAGTAATGTTCCGTTTACTCAACAATCACTTTTTAAAAGATGAAAAATACATAATCAATTTTAGTTAATTTATAAACCACTAGGTAAATCAGTAAAATCATACAGAAAATTTATTGCCGCAATTTTATTTTAGTCTTACTTAAGACTGTTTTTTTTTTGTATATCACGACCATTAAGTAAATATATATTCAGCCCAAAACTACATGACACTATTCACTAATAGAGTATTGAACCTAAGTATATACATAACCACTTAAACAATATATAATGGAATCAAAAATTCGAAGTCATGAAAGACGTTGAAAATTTTCCAAACAAATCAACACCATATATATGATTTAAAAAATTATAAACACTTTTTATTACTTGTCTAATTTTCACTTTATTTGTTATTTTACAACTAGTTTCATCCTATTCGGACGTTTTCAAGAAAACTAAATTATATACAGTATCCTATAATAAGTTTACTTGAAAATGTCCGAATAGGATGAAACTAGTTGTAAAATAACAAATAAAGTGAAAATTAGACAAGTAATAAAAAGTGTTTATAATTTTTTAAATCAAAATGGATTTTTACAAAGTAATTTCATCTTCAAACAACTTTTTACCATATATATGACTATTACAGTCACAGATATGAGTGTTAAATTTTGTTAATAGTTGTTAATTCTTTTGTGGTGTTCTTATATTCATAAAAATGGTTAAATATTTTATTAATTGAAATAATAAATACGAAAAACCTACCTTTAGGTTAGCAAAATAATCGATTATATAGAGAAGCAAAAGATATCACGTTAAAATTTAATTTGAATTATATTGTATTTTATTAAATATTTTGGCACTTTCAACACAACAAACCTGCCCAACTGTCACATAATTTCTACTGTTTGGAAACTTTTCAATATTGCCAACGGTGATACATGGGCGCCGCTTCAGTTGCCCTCTGGAAAATGACGAGGTAACAAGAATGACGATATTTTATTGAAAATATACAAAGTGATTTGCTTTCAATTAAACCAAATTGTATTTCTATTTCTTTTTAATGGGCCGTTGAAGCAGGCAGCAATATATTGTTTTTCTTTTAATTTATTTTTTTTGTGGCAAAGGATCTGTTTATATTTACATGCATTTTAGAATAAGATTAATTCAGATTTTATGATACCAGTTGTCTTTTTAGAAGTTTTTTTTAATACCACAGATTTGGTGTAACTAACAAGAATTACTCGTTTTTTAGAATTCATTTTTGTTTTTATATATTATGGCTACAGAGCCTACATAAATTATTAAAAAGCACAATTGGTACCTTTTAACTCTTATTTGTGTCTTTCATATTATGGCAATATCTGGGGTGCTTTCAGTGCCCTTCTTCGGTGTTGTTGTCAATGATTGTCGGTGTAAATGCATATCACATCGCTAAATTTTAAATTCATTGAACAAAGCGACGTTAAAATTACACAACACCTAACATTAAAATATCGAAGTTTTTAAATGTAAGGACATCTATCGTTAAATGTTAATTTTCAGGATTACCATTCCATGTTTTTTAAACTTATAGGTAACTTCAACATGCCGGAAGTAATGATAAAGAATAAACGAACTATGTTGCCAACTCGAAGAGTGAAATTAATTTCTTCGACGTTTACTATAATACTTGACATAAACCTATTTTAGCTCCTTATTTCCGCTTAACAAAGAATATAAATTCTTTTAGATATCTATCGATAAAATTGTATAATAGACTACCTAATGACTGGAGAAATCTGAATGATGTCAGTTTTGCTAGGACAGTTAAGACTTTTCTGAAAGAAAATGTGTTCTATGAGATTAATGAATTTATAACTCATTTTAATAATTTATAGAAAGTTTCTGTGTATTTTATTCTATTAGTAAGTTGTAATGTATTTCATGTTAATTTTACAGTGTAAACGGATTTTATTTGTAATGTCTTTAGTATTCGTATTTTACTTGACGAGTGTAAACGATATTGTATTGTCACACACAATAAATTTCTCTCTCTCTAATCTAAAATAGCATTTCCTTTACAAACTAAAAATATTTCCTCTATTAAATTAATTGTAAGTTGGAATAAAAATTGTGAAATTTGCATTTTGCAAAAGGTTTTTGGTTACTAATTTTGTCAGAGAACACGAGTTGACAACATGGATTGTTCAACATCGAAGGTGTGTAAAATGCAACACCTCTAGACCATTGCCGAAAATTTAACTAAAACGACAACGACATAGCCGGTACTGACGCAGGCATAATTGTATTTAAGTCACTTTTCTATGTCACTGAACTCATTGGTGACAGAAATTGCTAAAAATTGTTAAATAATGTTTGGCACTGAACATGCCCCTGATGAGGATTTTTGCATATACATATGTGTCTAAAGAATCGTTTTCAACCATCTTTTGCTAACAGCACGATTCGACGAGGCTGTTAAAGGGAACTAATTGGTCACGTTGTTTTTGATTATATATGAAAATCTGTAGTGTAATTAAAAGTGCTTTGACTGATTCTTTGTAAAGTTTGTTTCAGTTTTATTAACAAGGATTAATATTCACATTTATTTTTTAGAATATCATAAAAACATGCATTATTTCTGCCTTTCCCTAGAAAATTTTCTTGCTGCACCCATGTTTGAATATGAATTATGTTACATTTTTTCGGCCTTTAAAAATTAATAAGGAAGATAGCTAATTTTTTCATTTAATTTGACATCTTGCAGAATGTGAAGAATAATAAAAATTATTATGGTTAACATTTCTATGAGATGTCAAAAATTCATATCAATATTAAACAAATCAAACGGTATTTTGTCTTAATCTTGCTCTTTCCTTGAACACTATTCATAATTAATTATGATTATTTTCATCCAATGAAATCCGAGTTTCACTCACAAAATCATAATTCTTATGTAACAATGGCAACGTTGTACTTGATAAAAAAAATACGTCATATCCTCAATCCTGCTGTAGCTTGTAAGATGTCAAATGCTTACTAATATTGTAATGTAGCTTTTACAGCTGCTTTCGGAGTAATTCGAAACGAAATATTTGCAAAGGTTAAGGATGATTACTAAAGATAATTAATATAAAAAAAGAAAACACTGTGTTCATTATCAGATCACGCACGAGTTTTTTCATGTTTGTTGCATCCTTACTTGAAGTTAATACTTAAAACAAAAATGCCTGATGTAGTGTAATTAAAAACCAAATTACATGTAGAATTTTACATATTTTACGTAATATGTATACATATTACATTATATTCTACTGAATGTATAAATATATACATATATTTATACATTCAGTAGAATATGTAAAAAAATGTCGCAAATATTAGGTATGTAGTTGTACACTTAATAGCTTTTTAACTATTGTTCACTACCAAAACATATAACTGGAGAAAGATTAAGACAAAATTTGACTTTAAAGAAGCTTACAGCACCTCAAAAATCTTTAATGTATTTTAAGATGTAAAATCCTTGAAGATTAAATCGTATTATTGTTCCATATAAATCTCATTATCTTTATAGTAATTTAACTACTCGATAGAAGGGTACTCAACAGAAATTCACTTAAAACACATTAAAAGTGCGGATATTTCTTAAAATTAATGCAAATTGTTTAAATACTTCTTTGTATAAATAAATTTCTAACACAGTTGATTAAAATTATGTAGTAAACAATTTTGCAGACAAAACTAACTTGTGTTGAATTATCCCTAAAATGATTTAAAAACATTTACTAGATGACTTTAACTTAACAGTTTCTAAATAATTGAAAATATTTAAAGATCGTGTAAATTAAATATTGGCCAATTGTACATAATTGGCAGGTAACATTCCAACTTGACCTGTGCGTTGTACCTCCCCCGTCATCCAACCTCCGTCAATATTACTTACATTTATAATCAAATCTCCATCTTGGAAACTAACCTCGTCATCATCTTGCGCTTCATAATCAAACATCGCCTTATATACGCGTCCTAAAGATCCATAGTTGTGGTTGATGGGGTCCATATCATGCACAGATCCTAAATAATAAAAAGATGTGTTTCACTATCAATAAAAGAAAAGAAGTCACCAAATTTAATTTATTACTAAGATGTTATGGTTTTAATATCCTATTAGGCATGTCTGAATACTGGTAATTTATAAAAATCCATTTCTCATAAACATATATTATTATCAAGTTGGGATGGGAAAATTTCACTTCCCAAGGCAAAGTGAAACTTTCAGAAAATTTATGTGAAGTTTTGAAAATATACAGATAGATAGATACGTTATTGATGTTTCTATTTATACATAGAGAAAACATAATATGATCACATTTAGTAATAATAATTGGTATAATATTTATACATAACATGAAACATTAAATTGGGAAATCCAACAATAAAGGTTACGATAAAATGATTAAAAATGTAAATATTACAATTGAATTAGAACTTAAATGTAGTCACAATTTAAAACTTTAAGATGAGAAATATCACAGCCTAGAAATTCATTATAACTATAGACAGCTTTGGAAATTAACAATTTACAAATTAAAAAAAATATACGAAATTTTGATCTCAAAATCTATGATAATTTTGAGGTTTCACTGAATCAAAAACATTATGAAATTTTGCATGAAATGTTTAAAAATGTTTTAAAAACCTTTCCTTAACTATAAGAGAAGAGTAGAACATCTGTGTCTGACATATTTAGTTTCAAGTATACAGGATGATTCACTTTTAATACCGAAAATTTTAATGGTCGATAGGTCTCGACGAAATAAGGTTATTTTGTGGTAAATTTTTTCTACAGGGCCCTTGCTTTCAAGATATGAGGTACTGGTATGTTGAGCTTCATTGATTTATTAAAAAATTGTTAATATGGTTCAACCAGAGGTGTACGAGAGGGGCAACTGCGCTCCCTATTTAAGTGAGAATTTGTATACCACTAAAAATTTTTAAAACTCATTTCTTCTGAACTTGAGGCATTCTAAAGAAGAAATATCTCTTGTAAGTTTTTTTATAGGAGGAACCAGTTTTGGAAAAATTGGATGTTTTAATTTCAGTACAGGAATATTCGGCACGGGGCATAATAACAGTAATAAAAAAATCAAATATCTGGTTTGATAAAACGCTCATTCTGAACTTGAAGGATAAAATATCTTATTTCATCAAGATCTATTGAGTCTTGAATATTAGTAACAATTATTAAAATATTATCTGTCTGTTTACTAGGCAAATTTGTATTTTCGGTAAGTCCAAAAGGTATGAGGTACATAGATGGCATCTGTAACAAGCATAAAATGAGAATTACTACAAACCTATATGGCGTTGTGGGGGATTATTTACTGTTCCAACATCTGAAGAATATATTAATGTTTGTGAAGTTCGAGAAGAATATGGACTCTGAAACTGAGTCCCTACTTGAGGATCATAATCACTAATTTTACCAATATTACTGGGATTGCCTATAGGAGCCTGAGGTGGCTGATTAATTGTTGGAACTTGGCTGGTTGGAATGGGCGGTGGTGGTGGTTGATATGTATTTTGAGTGACATTTGCATTTTTCTGATCGGGTTCTTTAAATCCATTAGCATTCTCGTTAACGTGTCTCCTCTGTTCCATTTCGGCTTTTCGTAGTAAATCTCCATGGTAAGCTACATTACTTATTATTTTCGTGTTTTGTTTTATTCTTAATGTTTCGGGATCATCAGCCACTTGTGTAAACTTTCCTTTACTTTTCTCAAAATCTGCATGGTACTTTACATTCGATTGAAGTTTTGTGTTTTCTGCAATACGTTTTAGTTCTGGTGTTTCAGCCATTGTAGTTGCTTTTGCCTTTGGTATGTGACTGAAATTTAATTGTTTACATTATTGTTAATATTAATAGATGGTGTGAACTTTTCAGGCTTCTTTGATAAATTTTAAAAAAATTAAATTTGCTTGTATTATTTGAAATCATTTCATTTTCATACTTCACATATGTAATTTACCATCATTATTTAAGAATCAGAGAATGTTATATAAGAATGATCCTTTAATAGCTATTAGCCTCAGTATATTTTTTTCTTTTAATAGGGTTTCCATATTTCAGAATTTCGGGGTCAAAAATTACAATCTCTCTCTTGATTTCTAAAACCTAGGATATTGCAACAGGAAACCCTATTTGTTACAAAGATAAACATATAAACATATATGATATACAAAACAGGAAAGTATTCAACCTTTGAACAGTATACAAAATTTGATTTAAAAAAAAAAGAGGTTTGGGTTTTACCAATTTTGTTAACATATTTTTGAAAATCTTGGATGTATTTTTTGTATATAAAAATCATGTCTAATCGAAATCAATTTTAAACTATAGATTTACATGGACCACCTAAATACCTACTTAGGATATTTTAGGCGCGAAAAGTTTGAGAAATTAATTTCAAATAGAACTCCTAAGCCCTCGATTCAATTTTTTTCATTTCATCCAAACTAAAAACTGCAATGTGCAGTCAACTATTTTTTTTTTACACAAATTGTTCAAAACAGAACTCATTTCATTACCAAATAGTACTTTTTTTTTGCATCTGCTCCACACTGGCGAAGCCCTGTATTTATAAGCTTTAAATATGTATATTAACAAAAGCACAATATCAACGCTGTATTCTTCCTGAAAAGAGACAATATGATAATATTGTTAATATTCTAAAATATTATCAGTTCACCCGAGTTTTAACCTTTAACACTCTAGATTCATAGTCACGCTGATAAAAAAATTTGCTAATTTTAATGTGTTAAATTATAAATTAATCATATTCACTTATTCTGAAAACTATATAAATATCTAATATCTATTCTAACAACAGCGAAACGGTTTTACAGTTAAATAGTTTGATTTGTTTTCATATTTCTAAAATTTAATTGTTATTTTATACCAAGGTTAACAATTTCCTTGTTATGACGCTATTCAAAAAATTTATCTATAATATAAACAACTGCATAACAGATGATAACGGCTGATTTAGTATATACATAAATTTGCTTATTATCACGTGTAATGTATGATTTAAATATACCTTATTTAAACATGTGTTCTCTTACAAAACTACTCTATTACCACGCCCGGACTGGGCCAGGGGCGCCGCCCCCGTGCCTTACTGAATCTCAATAATTATTGTAAAATAATGCCGAAAACATGGTTGAATCTTTATGCAACAATACTAATATTACCACTATACAAATGTTATGAGATGACTATTTTTGTTTTTCAGTTTCTTTATCCTTACTTTATCTATTATTTTTGTTTTGTACAGGGTAATCAGCTGAAAATTCTATTTTTGAAACCCGCTTCTTATTCGTACAATCATAGCAAGAAAAAATTTTTAAAAATGAATCAGTAGCATATATCACCAAGTTTGTGTATATCTTAAAATGATACAGGGGCGCCACATAATCTCGTTTTTTTAATGGGACACCCTGCATATTTGGATTGCGCCCCTTAATATTTTGCGCCCAAGCCAGGGCTTCATGGGCTTGTAGGATAATACACCACTGTATTTAAACCCCCTTCGTAAAAAATTGGCTAAAAAATTTTATTATTTAATATTCCACACCAAACCCATACAGACTGACGACCATGTCGCTGAATCTCCTTTACTTGGTGAGGATTTTCAGAAATCCAAAAGAGCTCATTCATTCTGTTAAATAATCTAGATACAGTAAAATTAGCCTCGCCTATGAAACATATGTTTGCAATGAAATTATTATCTCGTTTCATTCATTGCAAAAATACATAGTTTTTCGTAATCGTAAATTTGTATCTCGTTTCATTCATTGCAAAAATACATAGTTTTTCGTAATCGTTAACACTCAATTTCTGGACCACACTAAATTTATAGGGTTTAAATTTATTTTTCTTGAATGAATTTTGAATATATAGGGCATTTTCCCAACAAAAATTTTAAGGCCTCTCGTCGGCCATGAGCCCGCACCTTTTTTAAAACCTTCCGCCCCTGTCTATTATTTTCAAAGTCACCTTTTTTTCCACGTAATTTTATGCACAACATTAAACGAAAAATATGATTCATATAAACGGGTAATCAATATATATATTTCTTGCATAATTAGAAAAATATCCCTCAACAATAATAATTTAACCTAACCGTTTTTTTTTTAGCAAAATTTGCAATTTTCATAAATTTTGCCATAGAGATTGAGACCCACATAAAAAAGTAATAAAGAGATTTTCGGTAAGTCTGTTAATTCCAGGGAATTCACCAATTATAATGTTACATTATGGATATATTATATACATAGTGTTAAATCAACTGTTAAACATTTGAGGATGAATTTGACCAAAGATTAAATATTTAAATGTTTGGTTTGACCAACTATTATTTCAATTCAATAAAAACGAAAGCGATTTTAATCACACTTTGAAATCTTACATAAATCGACAATGTGAATTTTGATGAGTCACACTGACTTTTAAGCTACACCAGAGTTACTGAATGTGGAGAAAAATCACATACTAATCACAAACCAATTCCAGCGAATGGCAGAGCAGTATTCAACTATCACAAACTTACATATGTATGTATATGTATGATTTCATTTGTTTGATAACTCAACTTTGTGGTAGGTCTAGATTAAATGTCTACACATTTTTAAGTTCTAATGCTAAATGGGACCACCTTAGAAACAATAATTTATGGCAAAAAGTGCAAAACCTACTTTTAAATCTAACCTTAACTGCTTTGCGAATTTCAATTAAAACAGATCTCACCACAATTAATAAACACCTCGGTGATCAGTTTACCAACCGTAACAGTTCAGTATGATGAAAACAATAATATTATCAACCACTAACAGCTTTCAAAAAATGTTTGGAACCACATATTACTAGTTACTTGAGGTCGGAGCAGGAAATACATTTATATTACTGTTAGGTTTTTGATATTCAAGTTAAATTGAAAATCACATATTTAGCTGTTTATAAAGCTGAATGTAAAGGGTGAGCCAACACTAGGGTTGCCAGCTGTGCTAGATTAGGAAGGACGTTTTGGATTTGGGCCCTCTTTTTGCATCCTTCCAAGACCCCTGAAAGGACAGTTAATCCTGGACTGTTGGACAGTTGTCCTGGATTTTAACATTTAACCCAATTTCCGTACAATAATTAACGCGCTTTATACTCTATGTATAGCGCCATGTGTGGCCAGTTAGAAAACGAATACGAGCGATGGCTGCGAACTAAGATGAAATGAGATGGAATAAGACCCGATTTTTCAATGCTCAGTTAGCAAAATTATCCGTCGGTTAATGTGAAATAGGTGAATTCTACTGGCCGAGAAGTCACTAACTATCGGATAATTTAGCCAACCAAGCATTGATAAACCAGCCCTAAGCCACCTACAATACACTTACACTGATATTACATCATCTCGCTTGCTCAATCGGACTTTATTAACATTTGGCCACATTAGACGTTTTGCACACGGTATATTTATAAGCCAACATTGTTAAATCCGTTACCAAATCATCTAAAAGCATTACTCTGAGACACAGGCATTGATATTTTAAATGTTGTTATAAAATAGTTACCTCTGTTTGTTTGTACTAAGAACATAGTAAAATAAGAGATTCTTCTTATGTTTTTCTTATTTTATATGTAGCAATAGTACATATTTTTATATTTTCTCAAAAAAATATTTAATATATACAGGGTGTCCAGTTAGTGTTCCCTTGAAAGATTGTGCAAAAACGGCTCACTTTATAAAAAAAAACTTTCTTAACAAAACGTTCAATGCTTCATCTTTACTACAACGTAAAATTATTTTCAATTATACAAGGTGTCACAAAAACATAAAAAAGTATAATTTTTTTTTTAATGGAACACCCTGTATTCTTTTGGCGCCAGCTAAGCCTCCAAGAGTCCTGTATTACACCCTAAAATATTTTGTCAATCGGATGCAGCGTTGCCAAGTTATGATTTTTTTTCCTGTTCTTTTTGGTAATTTACAAACATTTTTTTGACTGCCATATCTCCGCGATTTATCAATTGTTTTTTCTAAAAATGTAAGAAGTTATTTGATAATGATGTATTTACTGAAAAATATTGTTGAAATAAATTATTATACCGAGTCCAAAATATTTGTTTATACATTCTTGGTATTGATATTGAAACTGGCCTAATAACTGCTCAAAATGTCCACCATTTTAATTCACGCAACAGTGAACTCTCCTGATAAATGAACGCCTAATTTAGGCATTTCTTCAGAATTAAATAAAAATACATTTTTTTTTAAACACAGGGTGAGTATAAATATTGGGCCATAGGGCAAGAGTGGATTCCTGACATTAAAGTTTTGCGATTTAACTAAACTTATCTTAGTCCAAATGTTGATATTGACAGAGATACAAGGTGGCAAAAGTCAATATTGCATTTTCAATTTTTTCACAGAACTTTTGAAGTCTTTTAAATATTGATATGAAAATTGCCGAGTAGGTTTTTTTTGCCCTTAATTTCTTAAAAAAGCCGCAACTTTTCTGTGTCTACGTGTATGGCACTTATACTTTTAATTTTAAAAAATCCATGGGATCAAAGTCAGGACTATGCGCTGGCCAAGACCTATTCAATGATTAAGAAAATTAGTGTTAAGGTGCTTTCGAATTCGTACGGAGAAAGGGCCATTTAGATTGGCCCATAACAAATATTATGACAATTTCCAATAACTCCACACCAAATGTTAATTTTAAAATAATGTTGCAAATGGCGTTCTCTTGTTAAATGTGGATTTTTAGTTTCCCATACATGTTCTTTTCTCAAGTTAAATACACCCCGACGAGTAAGTGGCCTCATAAGTGAATAATGTTTTATTCAAAAACAGTGGGTCAGCATTTTGTTGAATACGGAAAAAAACAAGTAAACTGTAACCCCACTGGAAGATCGACTTATAATAAACTCTGAACCGGTGTAAAATGATACGGATAAAGCTTTTCGTGGTCAAAAATTCTAAGATGATTTGTTAATTCCAGTACCTGCAAACATACGTCTTGAATTCGGGTTTTCTGCTACAAGTACCAAAATCTCTTCTTGGCCCGGCATGAGAATTTTTTGAGGAACCAAATTATCTCGTTTGGGACGAAAAGAACCAGTTTTGCCTAATCGGTCATAACGATTTCTAAATAATTTACCAATCAATCAATCAAAACAATTTTATTAACAATTAAAGAGAACAAAGTATATGGCCCTCGCCGGACACCCGGTCCGTTTACCGACCTAGCATCACCGCGTAGGTGGCGACGGGGCAATTGTTAGGTTAAATTGTATAATAACGCTGAAAACGAGAAATCAAAGACGCATGCGAAAGCATGCACCGTTGATATAAAACTGTAAAACAATGCAAAAAGAATAGATAAAATTGGATAAATTCGTGTATAAATTATTTTGAATTTTAACGATGCTTCGACGAGCCAAACTGTCACAGTAAAAAGCTCACCTATAAACAATACTGAATTGAGAAGCGGGAATGTTCAACTCCGCTTATTTTTGGGTATTTAATGATATTTCGTGTATATGATAATGTGCCGCAATTTATTGATGGTTAACTTCTAATATGCAATAAATTTTGTGGGGAATTTTGAAAACAAAACTGAACAAATAGAAAATATGAGAAAAAGTGAGAAAAAAATTTGGAATGTTGGTGCCCCTTTTATTATGTGGGAGTGTCCTCCCATTTTGTGGGAGGAGCGAGGTCTAAAGATATTGTCTGAAAATTGGTAATGTTTGGTACGGTAATTTGTGTTTTATTCGAAATGGCGTGTTATGCTCCCTATTTCTGTAATGTTGGCGAATAGTGGACAATCAGAGTTTAAATTCGTAAAAATTTTGTGAAGTATCTCTGATATAATCCACTATGGGTACAATGTCGTTGCAAAGTTGTCGTAAGTTCTTTATGGGGGTATATCTTATTGAGTTACTTATGAGGCGAAAGAATTTGTTTTCCAGTACCTGCAATTTGTGTAACGTCGTCGCACTCGCAGAACACCAGGCCGGCCGGCGCCACATATAGGTACTAAGGCCGGTCTCATTATCGTGTAAATTAATTTTGTATTATCACTGTTTAGTCTGCTATTCCCCGCCTCAGAGGATATAGACTCCTGGACAGAAAATAGACTTTCGTATCGTCTCGTTAACGTGTTTTCCAAAATAAAGTCCTTTATCCAAAGTTACGCCTAAATATTTTACGCCTTGTTTCGTCTCAATTTGGCTGCCCCTATCGAAATAGGTGTAATCATTTTATTATTTATTATTTTTTTTAGTGAAAACAATAGCCTCCGACATGGCGACGTTCACCTTCACCTTCCACTTGGCGTAGTACTCCGCCGCCTTTATCAGCTTCCCAGCGACCTGAGCATGGTAACTGTGGCAGTATATGGTGGTATCGTCGGCGTACATCGCAAGCTTGGTGTTCGGGAACTGCGGAAAGTCGGACAAGTATATGTTATATAATTTTGGCGCAAGAACCGACCCCTGCGGTACGCCTGCTCTAATGTCCCTCTGTGTTGATAGAGTTTTGTTCACTCCCAGCGTTCCACCGTGCAAGTAAGAGTGTGTCAGTTGCGTTAAATGGCCCCGTGCCGGTGCAGTTTAAATATGATACCGGGCAGCCAGACGGTATCAAATGCTTTCTGAATATCTAACGCGACGGCTTACGTGGGCGGTACCGCGTGGCACGCCCGGCAGGAGCGGCAGAGCCGGCAACATCAAACCGTGGAATACAATTCATGTGTCCTACGTGCACGTTATCAGGCGGCGCTGGTAGAGCTGCCGGTTTTCGAGCGGCGCACGCGGTCAAATAATTTGATATTCGCCGCTAGTGCCGCCCGTACCGAGCGCAGTCTGGCTTGGCCTTTCTAAATAGAACGTATCTGTTGGATGCTTTCTTGCCCGATGTCTTCTTCGCATTCGTAATATTTTGAGATAAACGCTTTCCCTCGGTAAAACATTCCTTCTTCTTGATCTAGACATGTCACCATTCACGAATCGCACGGTAAACTGTGCCGGACTTCAAGTACACGTTAGACGCTACTGCCGCCTCTGCCGCTCCTACCTCCTCAGACGCGTCCGCCGCTTCTGCCGGGAGTGCCGCGCGGCGGCGCTCACATAAGCCGTTGCGTAAGAGCACCGCCATGGTGCAATATTAACTTGACACCCTGTGTCTCTGTTAATATAAATTTTTGGACTAAGACAAGTTTAGCTAAATCGCAAAATTGTAAGATCAGAAATCCACTGTTGCCCTATGGCCCATTACTTATGGTTCACCCTGTATCTATAGTCCGGTAATTACTAAAGCAATTTTAATAAACAGGGACTTAAATTAAAGGCCATATATTTTTAATAGTTAACGTCCTAATTAAAAGAAATTTAATTGAAAATTCTACAATATTTATACAAAACTTTTTTTTCTACAAGTTTAAATGATGGATGAGTATTCACTTATTGAACCACAAAATATCTACACAATATGTTTCAGGTAATATTACATTTGATTAATTATTTTTTGTATTTAATTCATCATAACCTAGCCACATACTTTTAAGAGTTTAGTAAGAATTTAAAAAAATCTTGTAGTAAATGTGACTTATGAGGTGGTTTACCTGTATTGCTTTGGCTTCAGCAAAACAATAGAAAAAAAAATTGTGCGACAAAGACATATGAGGTCAATAAACAGTCAGTCATTCTTCCTTTTTATTTAAGGCATGAAATTACTGAACAGTTAAAGAAATTACCTACGGTTTGATCATTAGTGTTGCTCTTCCTGCCTAGTGCAATATTTGGCAAGAATATTTAAACAAAATCATGATATCAAAGATATAAATAGATCCATTGTAATGCCTAATTAGTAATTAGTACTGTTGACTGTGAAGAGAAGAACTTTAATTGAGAACAAAACTTGTTATAAAAACATATAATTGTTAAAAAGTAGTAAATTTGTACATGAAAGATATAAAATAGTGTCATTCAAGCCAAATTCAAATTACTAAACATAGACGCAACTAGAAATTTTTC
Organism: Rhamnusium bicolor; assembly: GCA_029963845.1. Lineage (NCBI taxonomy): Eukaryota > Metazoa > Arthropoda > Insecta > Coleoptera > Cerambycidae > Rhamnusium > Rhamnusium bicolor. The sequence goes on from JANEYF010001716.1 coordinate 372,703, forward strand.
CAGGGGGTCATGTTAAATCATGTAAATAAAAAATATTTCTAGTACATATGTTACAAAAACAAATAAAACTCTATTCTACAAAAATATACTTGCAAACAAAGATAAATACAATTCTATAGAAGCAATTATCAAAACGTAATTTTTTTATGCAAGTCCCGTCAAAGTGTTACAACACTGGTAGAAGTGCAGTTTAGAGTTTAGGAAGTACTTCAGAGTTTACATCAATTTGACAACATTTAAATATCTGATGAGGCCAGCACATAACTTTCTTATACCAGTATCAACCTGATCTAAAAAAATCATTCTATTTAATTCTTCACCTACCTCAATTAAATTTTAATAGCATATCTTGAAATGTTTCATTAACATTTTTAAATAATTAATTATCAACGTCATTCGATACTGTCAATAATAATTCATGTCATATATTTTAATAATTTCTTCTTATTGACATTGACATTTTTGTAACTAAATTAAACATTTCAAATGTCAAACTGTTAAATTTATCCTAACCCCATTTTACGAAGTTAAAGTGTAAAAAATTTCAGTTTCCATGAGCTTTATTTATGTACTTGGAAAATATATTTTATTAGCTTGATATAGTAGACATGATTTATAATCATCTTTCATCAAAAATATATTTTTTTTGTAAAATCAGATACAAAAAGGTTTGGAGACCTCATTTCAGCTGGCCAACTTTATCTCAAAAACTGTGACTGCTATCGCGATACTACAGACATGCCGACAGATTTTTTTCCATAGTTATTTTTTTCATCATAAATCGTCGAGATTCGTCCAGTAATGCAATAAAATTTTAATTTTTTTACCCGAAATTGTACCCTTTTTCTTCTTGCATTCATCATGTCTCTTCTGGTGGTACCACATTCACCAAATTTAATGTGTCACCTAAAATGTTGAAAATCTGAATACACACACGCACGCACGCACGCAAGCACGCACGCACACACACACGAACCGACAGACACCATTCGGAAAATAGTTAGAATGGATTCAGGAGGGTTTAAAACGTATATATCAATCAAAAATCTCGAGGTCAAAAAAAATTACGATTACTATACTTTCTTATATTAGGTATAAGAAAGTAAAAAAGTACTGATCCGGTCTAAAAACTTTAAAATGGTGATAATAATGAATCTAATTTGTAAATCTAAATAATTAGCCCAATTATTGTTTTAGCACTTACTAGGAATGTGCTTACACTAAAATTTAATTTCTAACTTTTGATTTGGCCCAGTATAATTCCTGTTTGTTTTGGTACATATATATTTAATTGCACTGTTTTATATTGTTTTCTAATTCAGAAATATAATATTTTCGAAATAAGTAAGCTCGTAAATAAGTATAGGTGTTGAATTCAATGATGTTTGTTTTATGAATGAGAAAAGCATTAAAACATTCTTGGATAAATGACAATGGTTTAACATTAGGTCATTGTCATTATTTTGAGATTTGGGGGAAAAAAATAAACCAAAAAAACCTATGTACCAATATAATTAGAATTATAAGAATCCTCCATAAATGCAACTTATAACCTAAAAATTCGACACTTAACAGAATTACATATAAAAAAGGACCATATTTAGTTTAGTATTATTTTTTTAATTTTTAAACAAAACTTAAATCCTCATTTTGTAAGACTTTTTGATACCTTTCTTTAAGGTTTATATTCTATTTCTCTATTGTAAATTTCATATTTTATAAATTGGTTTCACCTACTTTTGTGTTTTAGTCATAACAGTATTTGGTATAAATTGTTAGATATATAATTTAAAAAAAAAACATGTTAACTAATATTTTTGATCTACTTGTATTTTCCCAAAATAATTTAAAAACTTAGGAGGGAGGCAAGACCCCTTTCTGCCTCCCTTGCCTAAGCCCATGCTAACAAGTCGTGCTTCATATTCTGAAATTATGGTGGGAAACTAATGCAGTTAATGTTATAGTGAGTATAAAAAAACTTTTAAGTAGAAGTGTTAAGCGTTATAATTTATAAACCTATACATCCAACGATTTTCTTAAAAATATGTCTATAAACTACTAACATCAGATACAAATTAACCATTACCTTTACTTTCTTTCCTGTGTACAAAAAAATTAAAGAAAAGATAATTGATTAAATAGTAAACATTTCTACTCGCATATCTATAAACCTTTCTGTGTAAAAATCAGTTTCATAGGTTATGTTGTTATAATGATTGGAGTAAGAAAGCACATTTCACATATTTTATTTAAACAATAATATTGATATAAAAATGGTGTCATTTATTTACATTTCATACCAGGAACATGTAACATATTAATTAATATATTATTTTTAGGAAAAAGTATTTTGTTCATAATGAAGGTAACAAAAATAGTTAAGTTTATCAGTTTATCCATATATTCAAATTTGCTATAAAAATTCTTTAAAAGATCATTGATCCAAGGTGTGTAATATGTAAATATACTGATTTGACTAAATCTACCTACTTAAAAGTTATTTATTTATTGAAATGAAGTGAAACTGAGACAAACTATAGTTAATAAAATATCACACAATACTGGGGCAAAAATGTTAATGACATTTTTATTCTTTACCAACACTTGTGTGGTTTGAATTAATAGGTAGATAATTATTCAGATTTTAATAAACGTTTATATAAATCAGATAATACAAGAATTTAATCGATTAATACTTACGCTTCGCAATAGGGTTCCTTGTTGAACCCTTTGTAGGTTCTCATATTTAGAGCCATTCCACAGTCCTTGCATTTGAAACATAATTTGTGCCATACCTTCAAGAGAAATAACAAAATGTTAGTATGTCCATAAAAGTCAATTTAAGCATAAATGAAAACATGTGTTGTCTTCTATGAAAATCATTGACATTATTAAGGGAAGTGGTTTAATTTTTTGTGACTCATTCACTCATTTATTTTCTTGTAATGTAACAGCCTTGACTGAATTAACTCTTTGCTTTGGCCGACTTTTCATAAAATAATGGCAATAAAACTAATTTAAAAAATATAAATTTAAAAGAGGGAAACACCCAAGAAAGCAACACGAATCTACTAATTATTTTTAAACGTTTAATTAATAATTATTGTTAATAACAAATTTTCACCTTATCCAGACATTTCAATTCTTCAGTTGGATACACAGTCTTTTCACACCTCGCACACTGTTTGCTCATTTTAACTGACAATAAATAATGCAGATTACACTAATTTGATAAGGCACCGTAAATATTCTTAATATTTCATAAAACCATTCACCCGTATTTTACTGCAAAAAAAAAACTACACAAAACAGTAACCCAACCCACAACCGAACTAGAACTACTCTCGCGAGCGCAGAAATGTTCTGTCGTGAATGTGGTATTCTGTGATTTCTTCTATCCAACGTTGTCAGATGTAATTCTGTTTTTTATAAATAAATATAGTGATCACGTATTAGAGCCAAAAAAGTGTTCAATAAGGTTATTCTTCATTTAAGTAGAGCATATTCCTTCTTTGTATACAGAAGCAGCTTTTCCTTCTTATTAATACGTCGAATTAACTACTGCAAACAAATACGACCTTTATTGTATACTCTAATAAGGATGGTTACGGGCTGTTTACCGGGAACTTTACCGGGAAATCAGGCTGAATAAAAACCAGATTAACAACCATACTTTGGTGTTTACTGGGTAGTGTTTTCTATTTATTAAAAACTTGGCATTCAGTAATAAAATTGTAATAAATAAAATATATTTTCAAACTTTTGACAACTCATTAACAAACTGTCATATTAGTACCCGTGGTCCGTAAAGCAATTACGGACCTCGATCGGTATCAAGAACCCGTTTCTTTTACTCGCTCTAGATTAGACCACAGAGGTACTCTGTGGAACCACAGAGATACTCTGTGGTCTAGTCTAAGCTACGTACTATGTGAATAGACTAAGAGTGAAGAAGATTGACTACAGTCACGGCTTATAAACAACCGTGGACTACAGTAACTCAAGACGGCAGCCATATTTAGTAAGATGATGGCTGCGTGCCGTGTATATAATCCGCTGGATTTTGAAACAAATAAACAATTACTATAAAATTCAAAAATTGGTAGTGGATATAAACACCACAGAAATTAGACAACCCCCGAATCCAAAGCTGAGGATGCTAGGGTTCCAAGAAAAAACACGAACAGGCGGACACCACCATTCCCACCGACATTAAATTGCCGGTGGTGGAATATGAACCAGCAGCTATAATGGGGAGATTATTTAGTCACACTAGTCATCGCGCGCTCTAGCTAACTACTCCACCATGCCATGATATTAGTAACAAATCTATAAGTTTAATATTTCTTTTTATCAGCTTATTTTATTTCTAATCAGACCCACCTATTTATTAAATGTGTTTTAATAATTGATGATAGATAAGTCAGCGGCCACTTCGCGATTTTCACCAGTTGCCTAATAATTACAAATTCCTTACGATAAACGTGACAAATATGACAACTAGAGAGTAGTTGAGTGAATATATTGTAAAAAATAAATTATCAGTATTTTTTAGATTCTATCAATTTTATGCCTGTCGTTAATATATTTATTAATAAATTTTAAATTGTCAAACATAGGTATACTTCCTGGGCAACCATTTTAAACATTTTTCGCTTAATTATACTCATTTAGATGCGTTAGATGCAAAACTCTCTCAACTTATGTTATACTGGTGACCATGCATATAGTTTCTTATTCTAGGAAAATTAGTTACAAATTTTAACTGATAGATAAATAAAAAATATTTATTTATATTGCAATGTTCTATGGAAATAAGCATTTTTTATATGTATCAAAAACAGTGGCGGCTGGTGAACTTTAGGCAATATCTAATCTTAGTATTGGAACATGCCGGACCCTGATGCATGATAACTGGTGTATCATGCACCCAGAATACCGCGCCTTCCCTCAACAACATCTGAGAGACCAAGTATCCTTCTTGCATAGGACAGGTTACGTAAGGGCACCCCATCAACGAGAAGAACTGCCATCCGCAATCCCACCGCGGCAATTAGCAGCTGATGGGGAACATCCTGTAAAGTTCACCGATGTATACTTAAGGGCGAGTGTTAGCCTTAACATCAGGGCAAAGAGAATTTAAAGGATCAGGGCTAACTTAATGCCACAAGACCTGGCTAGAATGGACGCGCACATCGAGGAGGAACTTCCAGAAGATGCCTGATATCTGAAAAATCAACTGTGCCGTGTACAACGCTGCGAAGCAACTCGTCCCCGTGAGAGGTCAACTTACACTTTAAACAGGGTTGAGAAGACCGAGCGGGCGTGTACAAACAATCGAAGGTAAAATATAGTCGGCCAGACAACAAGCTTCTCGGATCCAGAGTGTGGTGGAATACAAAAGAAAATGGTAGGGTCTTTACTCGCAAGATCCGGCGCATAGCAACCGGACTAAGACGACAACACCACACTAAATCTGGCAGTGATGCTTCCCATCAAACAGCACTGTCTAGATCGGATCCGAGCGCTCATGGCTATAAAGAAAATGCTGAAGAGGCGGGTGAGGAGTATGGAGCAAAACGTGTTGTTTGTTACGATTCCTTCCCGCTTCTTTCAAGAGCCACAGCGTGTTGTAGATAATCCGCCGACTGTAGAAGATGTCGAAACGTTCTGGAAAGGAATCTATGAAACAACGCGTTCATTCAATAGCGACAATCCAGTAATTGCACACTTCGAGGCTCTGTGCTACAGGCACATGGAAGAGCCGGAAGAAGTGTGCCCGGCAATCGCAGTATGCAGGAAGTCCAATAAGCACTTCTTGGTACCAAGAACCTCGTTGCACCGGGTCCAGACGACATTAACAACTGGTGGTGGAAGAAATTTCCTTCCACTTATCACCATCTAGCGGGAGTTTTCAACTCATGGTTAAACGAAGGGCAGTAGATTCCAGACTGGTTGGTTGAGGGACGTACTGTGCTTATCCCCAAAAGGGGGATCTGTCCAACCTAAAGAATTATAGGCCGATCACATGCCTCAACTCCTGCTATAAGATATTTACACGTATCTTATATGCTAGGACACTGAGGACTGTTGATCCCGTCTTCTAGCAGATACACGAACAGCGTGGTGCCACGAAGGGCATGGCAGGTTGCAAGGACAGCCTACTGATACACCGTTATATTACACAGGATTCTGTGCAATACAAGCGGAATCTCTCGATGGCCTGGATTGATTACCGCAAAGCATTTGATACAACATCGAACGAGCTATTCTTGTACTTGCTCGAATGTCTTGCGGTACCTGCATCACTAGTGATGCAGCATAAAGCACCTGCTGCCACTCGCTTCACCATAACATCAGGTGCACAGCGGGTCACCACAGAGCAGGTGGCATTTAGGAAAGGAGTTTTCCAGAGCGACTCCCTGAATCCTCCCTCTTCTGCATCTCACTGCTGCCGTTGTCTGTTGGGCTCCGCCAAACTCGCGGATATCAATGTGGACCACGACCAGAGGCATAAGGTCACCCGTCTATTTTATATGGATGACCTTAAACTTTATCCCTCCGGAGAGCGCGAACTACAAAATACTCTTAGGGTGGTCGAAGAATACACGCGGGCAATTGGTATGGAGTTCGGGTTGGACAAATGTGCAGTCGTCCACTTCAAGAGAGAACGATGCGGGGAATTCTCTGAAGATGCGCAGCTCGCAGATGGAAGCATCCTAAGACATCTGGATGCCGGACAGCCCTATACATATCTGGGTGTACAACAACGACACATTCAGGATGTAAAACAAATTAAGGATTCTCTCCGCGGCAAATACAGACACAGTCTCCGAAAGATTCGGTCCTCCGAACTTTCGGTGAGAACAAGGTGTCTGCGACTAGCATGCTTTTGCCGTTTCGGTCCTGCTCTACTCATTTGGAGTAGTGAAGTGGACAGTAGACGAGCTGTGCTAATTAGACAGAGCTACCCGCAAGATGATGAATATTCACAGAAGTATTCATCTGAGATCGTCCGTTCCTCGTATGTACCTCCCACGTCACCGGGGGGAACAAGGACTCTTGAGCCTGGAGTGTACGTATGGCAAAATGGTACTGAATATGACATTTAACATCTTCAAGAGCTCAGATCCCCTCTTGCGGTTTGTAAAACATCACGAAACTGTAGGTGGGAGCAGGATTGTTCAAGGCAGCAAAGAGAGCAGCAGATGAACTCGATCTCGCATTCGACACCAGGCGAGGTGCTGATGCAGAGTCAGTCACTGAACTTCAGCCAAATCGCCTAAAAGCCCGAAATAGAGCTGTCGAACAAGAAAATCTGTTTCGGCAGCACGTCGATAAACCCCAGCATATTCTATAAGAACAGAAGCACTGGGTTTATCGACCAGACTGATATTCGCCTTTTTAAGGTCAGCCGGGCTTAAGTCGGAGACCGAGGAATTAATTATGGTCTGCCAAGAAGGTGCTATCAACACCTCAGTCTACCGCAACCGCGTGTGGCGTACAGAGGTTCCTGACATCAATTGCAGGACCTACCGTCAGGCGCCGGAATCGCTCAGGCACATATTATCTGCATGCCCCTTATACGCGATTTCGGCCTACATCCACCGACATAACGCGGCGTTACGAGTGCTATACTATCATCTAAGGCACTCGTATGGGGTAGACCAGACACCCGTGCTGCCTTATTACGTCCCCAGAGATATTGAGTCCGTTGTCGAGAACGAGAAATGCCGGATTTACTGGAACTACTCGTTCCCGACTGTCAGGCTAATCCAAGCCAACAAGTCTGACATAGTCCTCCTCGACCATCAACTCAAAGTGATGTATGTTATCGAGTTCTCGTCACCTGCGGAGAAAAACATCACCTTGAAGGAGGTGGAGAAACGGACCAAATATCGTGATCTCCCGTACGAGGTCCAAGTGCTGTACCCAGGCTACTGGGTCAAAATGGTAGTCCTAATTATCGGTGTACTAGGAGGGATAAAGCCTACGCTTCTCTCGGAACTGAAGACCATACCAGCCTGCCAAAAATCAGCTGACTGGCTGACAGGCCAAATGTAGAAGGCAGTCATTCTGGGTTCTCTCCGTCTGCTTAAGACACACGATTCTGGTATCTACAGTCAATAACCCTGCGGGATGTGGGGAGTGGTTGTAGTTAATGCGCCGACGCGACTCTCGTGAGACGTCGGAGGCCACTGGAGGACGGTCTGGCATCGGATATTCCAAAAAATAATAATAATAATAATAATTCGGTATGAGCCTCAAGTGCTCTACCCAGGATACTTGGACAACATGATCAAATAATCAATTTACTCGGAGAGATATTGCTCTTTGAATTGAAGAACCGGCCTGTCAAAAATTAGCTGAGTGGTTGGCAGGTCAAATGCAGAAGATTCTCTCCGTCTGCTTAGGACACACGATTCTAGTATCTACAGTCACTATCCCTGCGGGATGTGAGGTGGCTGTAGTTAAATCGCCAGCGCGACTCCCGTGTGGTATCGGAGGACTGTCTGGCATCAGATATTCCGAAAAAATATAAAATAACATAAACATTAAGCTATCCTGTTTTAATAATAAGCTTAGTCCCCCATTGTCACATGATGGATTCAGGTGAGAAGACCAGAAATACAGCAAATGCTTGGGAAGTAAGCACCTTCATTCCATTAAAATCAATTTTGTTATCTTATTAAATATTTCCTGTCTTGATATTTTTGTATTTCCATGTATATGATATTCATATAATTATTATGGTCTAAAAACTAAAAAACCAACATATTTGATTATACCTTTTGTTAAATCTGGTATTCTAAAAATATTTAATTCACATAAAGAGAAACAAACCTATACAGTTAATATATAATATAGAAGTTATCTATGCTAATTTTATGTTTTAATTATTCGAAATATGATTATTGGTTTTAAATAGTAAAATGATGTCATAAATAAAAAAAAATCCATAAAGGAAACCATTACTTCCTTTGCCAGTTAAAGTTTTAAATAAGGTAAGTTTTATGTGTATATGTTTACAGGGTGTTTTTTTAAGTCCATGTCATTACTTCATGAAGTTGTTCCATTTTAGACCCAAAAACCTTAATTGATGTCACTGGTTTTCAAAATACAGTGTTGACATTTCTAAAAAATTTACATTTACTCAAACATTTCAAACAGAAGATGTATAAAATTGGTCAAACTTGGTCTAGGGATTTAACTAATTAAAAGTAATAATCCATTGATTTTGTATATGTATAAACATGAATAGAGATGTGTGGTGAGACAAATCCTTTAGAAAAGTCCAGCAGACATGTCTGGAAAAAGTCCGAGGCACTTTTCAACGTGGAAAAGTAGGATGCGCATGCGCAGTAAGTTTCGCAAATAGCGGCTATATTGTAAAGGTTGAGTAAAGTTGCCAAAATGTGCAATTTATAGTTACATTCAGGGAAATATTTATCTTGACGATAAAACTAAAAGAATTGTTGGATAAAAATATATCGGTAACAATAATTGTAATTAATATAAATTTAAAGATGTAAATTATTTAATATTAAAAGCTATTAACATTAGTGGCGGCTAGTGAAATTAAGGCTATGTCATGTCGTAGTATTAGATACTTTAAGGCATAACTGATAAGACTTAATGAAGAAATTTTGCAGAAAAAAAATCGATTGAAATTTACGACAAAAAAGTTGAAAAAAATTGTGTGCCTCACCAGGTTATTTTTTAAACAATTTGCAGAATATTTGCAAAACATTTTTTTCCAGAATTAGGAGGAATAAATATATCCACAGATTTTAAATTTCATAAAAAATGTTGGTTTTCTATAAAGTTACACCGTTTTGAAATATTATTTTATATAGATTTTTCACTGAGCAAATTTCAAAAAGGTGTAACTTTTTTTATGAAATTTCAAATCTGTCGTTATATTTTTCTGAAAAAAAAAAGTTTCACAAATATTTTACAAATAACCTGGTGAGGCACACAATTTTTTTCAACTTTTTTTTCGCAATTTCTGCAGAACTTCTTTATTTAGTCTTGATAGTTATGCCTTAAAGTATTGCTTGAGTCCCATGTTCCAATACTAAGATATGACATAGCCTAAATTTCACCAACCGCCACTGATTAACGTTAATAATAAAAATAAAATCCTTAAAGAGGTTAACCACTTTTGAAAATCTGACAATGCTTTGTTACATTTTAAACTTAAAATATCTGATGTGGCCAGCGCATCTCATCCTGATCTAAAAAAATCATTGTTTAATTCTTCACTTAGGTACCTCAATTAAATTTTAAAAACGTACCTTGAAATGTTTCATAAAAATTTTTTAATAATTAATTATCAGCGTCCTTCGGTACTGTCAATATAATTCATGTCATATATTTAATAATTTCTTCTTATTGACATTGACAAAATCACGATTACTATACTTCCTTATATTAGGTATATGAAAGTGAAAGGAGCACTAAATGGCTGATTTATGTAGCAGATTTAACTTTTTACAAATAATGTACCGTTTATACATATAGAAAATTAAATTTTAAACATCGACCAATAGAAACTTGTTTCTGCGTACTTGCACTAAAGAAACATTCAGTATTTTGACATTTTACTTAAAATTTTGGAGTTGTTATTCTTCTGTTTTTACAAAAATAACTATTTGTATGCTCGTTTTAGTGATTTAATATAGTTGTTTGGTTGATAAATAAACAGACCGGGCCACCATACCCGGTTAAGAATGGACCGCACAGGCACATATTAATTAAAATTAAAAGTAAATTAAATCTTAGTTCAAAGTAAGCAACTTTTAACGTAAACTAAAATTAAACTTAAGACCAAATTTGTGTTTTTAAACGATTATACATATGTGATTTTGACTGTTAACTCTTAAATTTAAATTATTGTTAAATTTAAGATTAAAGTTAATTAAATCCATATAAATCAGCCATAAGAACAGCAAACCTATTTTTTTTAATATTAATTGAAACGTATAATAAAATAAAAGTTAAATCATGATAAGAAAATCGGCAATGTGGAAATATTTTTGCCAAGAATGAAATTAAAATAAGAGATTAAGAATTAAAATGGTGGATTTATCACCATTTTCACTTCACCTTTAAATTTATTTAGGTTTAAATGACATCTATCTAACTTTTTTGTACCAATTGCTGTCTCCAATATATTTTTGTTTTTGAGGTTTTAGTCAAACTTTTCTGACTAGTCTGGACTAGTCCGGACATGTCCATAGAAAAGCATTATAATTTTACTTTTCCACGAAATCCACATCTTTATGAATATAATAACCAGTAGCGGAGATTCTAGGAGTCATTACCACTAAAAAACCCCAAATTTCTACTCCAATGAGTTTTTTGGAAAAACGATCAAAACATTTAATTCCTAATTGCATTTCAAAAAAAAGTTCTGTTGTGTTTCTTTTGAAAAACTAATAGTTTTAGAGATTCCTGTTTTTTTTTAACTCTATGTACAAAGAAACAAAAAGATGAATGTAGAATTAACTCTTGGATGTCTGATTTTCGTTTCCAAAAGTACATAATTTTTTATGCAGTTACCCGCTTACCTCTATTTTCTGTTTTATTTCATTACAGTGTAAATAGAATATTGAGGAATAATAACTATCTAGGCTATAATCATAAAAACATGATGAATAAAAATTTTTATACTAAAAATAACCAAGAAAAAAAACATAAAAGTTAACATAAACATAATAAAATGATATAAGACAGTTTAAATGCAAAAGAAAACATTAGAAAGTTATAGAAATAAAAGATAAAAAATTATTAACTAATACCACAAAGAAAATACATATCTTATCGACATACTCCATTTTAATAATTGTTATAATATGCTTACATCGCAATTATTACAAAATGCTGGTTATATTTTGAAAAAATTTTAAATTTTAAATCTTCATGAGGTGGAAAAATAAGAACAAAATGTATGAAGTAGAAAGTGGAAATGAAACGAATAATGAAGATGATCTTGTCACCATTAACCACACACAAACGCTTATAGACAATGAAGATAAATAGACTAAAACTAAACACTAAAAAACGAATTAACGAGAAAACAAATATTTAAATCTGTAATAGTGACGAGAAATATTTACTTGTGTAAATATTTACTGCTCAAAAATTTGGATGTGAAAATTTTTAAATCGTTGTGTTTTTAGGATTTTGTTAGTTTCAAACTGTAAATACGTTATTATGGACCATTTGTATATATTTACTGTTTTAAAATTAACAATATTCTAAACAAGCATCGTTTGTGTCAGGAAAAATTACATTATAGGTTAGGCAGCTCGAATAAATACTTCAATGTCTTCCAGTATGTCTGTAATTATTGGTACAATTGAAGTTGGCTAGAGTGGGCGATGGCAAGTGTGACTAGATAATCTCTTCATCGTAGCTGCAGGTTTGAATACCGCTACCGCCACTGGCAATGTCAGTGGGATTGATTGTGTGTCCTTGTTTTTTCATAGGTGTAACACTCGCCCGTGCAGCTTCCGCTTTGGGGGTTGTCTAATTTCTGTTGTGTTTATTTATTATTTATTTAACTAATAAAATATTATTTACAGACCAGTTTTATTACAAGATAATTTACTATTTGAGTGAATGAATTGTACATTTTTGTTTGGTTCTTAGAAAAACCTGATTTTGTTTTACAATGACATTGGGCACACTTAGCAAGGTCAACTATTAAGAAGTAGGTATCAGGGACCTTAACAACTTTAGAGAAATAAGCAAGCTCCCAAGTTGTAATCCCACACTGATCTATTACTTTTTGTAGATGCAAGAATTATGGTCATTGTCATGGGCAAAAAGTATTACCCAGTACCCGGTGCATCTCTATACATATTACTAAACAACATTTTTTCTTGATAAAACTTTGTTCCACATGCACTGATGCCAACAGTATAATGTTCATATTTATTGTGCTCACAATCACACTACCTAGTTACCGCAAAACATACGGTCTTCCAGGCAGAGGTTTACGCCATTCTAGCGGTGGCAGGTAGGGCTGAGGTTAGGAATGGGGCGGAACAGATAATATATATCTGCTCCGACAGCCAGGCTGCTCTAAAGGCGGTGTGCCCCCAGGGACGAGATCTGCTCTCGTCCAGGAGTGTGGGGATGCCCTAGAAGAGCTGGCCAGGCATAAACAAGTGAGACTGGTATGGGTCCCGGGACATATGGGAGTTCCAGGCAACGAGAAGGCCAATAAATTGGCTAGACTCGGAGCCGAGGAACCCTGTCACGGGCCTGAGCCTATGTTAGGTATTTCAAGAAGGCAGGTCACAATGGCCCTCAATGAGTGGGCCCACGAGACACTGAGGACGCACTGGAGGACCAACAGGGCCTGCAGGCAAACCCGAGATTTTGTGACGGGGCCGAACAAATCGAGATCGGCCTGGTTGCTGGGACGGAGTCGTAAAACTCTGAATCTCTTAATCGGTGTTCTGACAGGCCACTGCAGACTTAGGAGGCATCTATCATTGATAGGTATTGAGGAAGATCCTACATGTCCAAGATGCAGGAGTGATGAAGAGACATCTTACCACTTCCTGGGACAATGTGAAGCGTTTGGGCGCCTGAGACACAGTATCTTCGGTTCTGAGGCACTTCTAAGGGAGGAGATGAGCTCCCTCGCAATGAGTGACATCCTGACCTTCATCAGAAAGTCGGAAAGATTCGATGAGGGAGTAAGAGAAGCACATGGCTGAGGGGACAGCTGGGGGTTGGTAAAAAGGGCCCGTCTGTGGCCTACTTGCCAGGCGTCAGCCTTCCCCACCATTACCATTACCATTACCGCAAAACATTTACCTTGTCTCTACTCAGCAGAATGTGAAAACAAGGTAGTTCCGTTGGCTAGAGCGTGCTATGTGACAAACGCAACTAATTATACTATCTGTTCTTGAGTTCGATTCTCAGCTCCGGCAGCCGACAATGTCAGAGGAATGATTGTATGTCCACGTTTTTTTTTTATGACCCCCCCTTAGATAGCTTCTGCTTTAGAATTTAGGGGTTTAATTTATGTCTTTTTTTAATTTTTACTCTGGTGTTTGATTAATAGACAAAAACAAGTGGTATGACCTTCACTACTTCATTCGAATAGTAGTCAGAGATCTTGCCGACTATGATTTTCTAACCTATATAACCCATTCTCGCCTTATCAAAAAACACAGAATAGAAAGTCTTAAAACCACATTATATAAAAAGAATTTTATTTCAGCATTTCTTTTACCTACACTATAAATAAATAATACATAAAATTAATACTGCCAGCAATACCCACTCTAATTTACTTGTTGAGACAGTAAATCTAATATAATATGCTATATTTACTAAGTACGTCACAGACATCAACATCACGAACAGATCCCTCTTCCATATTACAAAAATTGGAACGTATATAAAAAACAAATAAAAATATATTTTTTTGTAAAACCAATTGAAATATATACACTACGGGGCACCTTTTTAAGCCAAACCTGCATTTAATGAGATAAAAAGTAAGAGAATTAGAGTTTAAATATGTGGGAGAAAGATGACTGTATACTGCTTTGTTGCCAATTAAAATGCTCGCCGGCGTGATACAAGCGCAGCGAATGTTGAATTTAGCCGTGTGGTAGTAACGCAGAGTAACTATCTTTGTCGTCTACCAGTTTTCTATTATTCCATCACTGTTTGCTACATTAAACACACGTTTCGGTTAAATGGATGTCCCGTAGTGTATATGCATCATGCATCATTAATATAACATAATACCACAATTTGTATTCTATCATAACATGTATTATTGTACATTTCGTATTATTTAGAGATATTTTTTTGAACCCACGTTACAGTTTATCTTACTAATTAAGGAACTAAAGTTTCATGTTAAAGCTAAGTTTTAAAAAAAATATTTATGTTAAACATGATATGTTAAAAATTTCCATGAAAGAAAACTCTGACTGCTTTTAAATAAATTGTTTCCAAGAAAAATTGTGTTTTAATAAATTTACAGTGAAGAAAAGCCAAGCTAAACTTCCTCTACAGAGTTAGGAAACTTTCAAATTAAATGTTAAAAATAACTAGCATCTTCTATGCTTCTACTATTAAAAAAATAATGTACAAATTTATGAAAAATTCGATGTATAAAAACCAAGATTGGTTTTAGTACAATGTAAAGCTTTAGGAATGTTTATTCTTTCTAAGGTTGGTAGGCAAGGCATATTGGTGTATATTCGGGAAACTATGTAGCACAGTGTAGACTATCGTAAGCTTTTACTTTATCAGGAATTGCAGCAGTTTCTAATGGAACACGAATCATTAATTCTCGAAGTGTTCCCACAAAAGTGATCTTTCTATAAAACTTGGAACTGAAAAAAAAAAATACTTATATGCTTATTTATTTACATAATCCTCCACTTACAGAACAAAAATAGTGATGTATATTATAAAAAAAAAAGAATTTTTTCTCTTATGAAATATTAACGTCATACCTTATGAATGGTTTGGCCATAAATAGCATAGTCTTTATCCAAAGTGTTGGATGTACTAAATAAAGATGACTTAAATTTTTTCTTAGTTTCCTTCCAACCATTTGGTAACACCTCTTAAGCCAACTGAAAGATGGCAATTTAGTGGCTGCACCATGAAGGTACACCAAAACATAATCGTCGGTAACTAAACGCTCCAAGGTCCAAAGAACATAGCTGATGGAAATATAAAAGATTATTACATATTTTTTATTTTTATATATGTTATGGTAAATGTAAACAGATCGGTATATACGTACATTATTCGGTAAATGTACACATTTTCCTACTCAGTTGGTAAATGTAGAAATAATCCACTTTAACCAATATTTTACGCACATTCGCCAATTAAATTGGGAAATATGCACATTAACCAGCAAGCCGCGGTAAAAGTACAAAGTTTTGTTCTATTATGACAAATGAGGTTAAGTATATTATTTGTTTACAAGTTGTAGTTATTTTTAAGTGCCACCAGTTGTTTAATATTGGAAGAATAATTAAATTAAAAAGAAAGACAATGAGGGAAAAGTTTTTAAAAGTTTAATAGATATAGTGAAGAATAAAAATCATAAGTGCGCCATAGTACGCAACCATGTAATAATAAAAATTGAAAGAAAATGTTTCCGTTTGAATTTCTTTTATTTTCAGGGAGAGAAATCCTAAAATTTGCTTTTCATTTATTTTCTATTATTAAGCTGTTTTAATTATGTACTATATCAAATTAACATATACGATATGGCTGTTATTTTCATATTTTATGTTTACTTTTCCCACATCGCATAGATAATTGTACACATTTACCAGTTAAAGTGGGCAGATTGCCTAATTTTTTAATATTTTTCTACATTAACCATCCAGTTTGGTAAATTTAAACATTAACCGGAAAATGTATACATTTACCAATTGCATATTTTGACCATAACATATGTTACTCAACTTGTAAATATAAATTTAATTAAATTTAAAGTTGATTTGAGGATGACGTTACTTTGTGAAAATCCGTTTTAAAATTAAATAATTACAAAACACTGTTTTTTTAATTGTCTAATTTTCACTTTTAGTGACATGAAAATGTCCGAATAGGATGAAACTAGTCGTAAAGTTAAAAATAAAAGTGAAAATTTGACAAGTAAAAAACAGTGTTTCATAATTATGATTTTAATAATAACAACTCTAAAATGTGAACAGTCTGGTAGCCATTTAGCGAAGTTTTGAAAACAAGATTTATTTATAGTAACTATACAGAATGTCCCACTTTTAAGTACCAAGATTTCAACAATCGAGAGAGGACCCCACTAAAAGTTTTAAGAATAAGAAAATATTTGGAACCTTGATGTGAAACCAACACTGACATGGTTTTCCACAAAGCACCAAAACACATTAAAGTTTAATGATCACCAGATGATCCAACTTCCTTGGCGAAACGCGCGTCGAGTGCAGTATATGGTGTTTTTTGTGGAAAACTAAATCAGAGTTTTTGTTCATTTCATGTAAAATTTTTGCTTTGAAACATTGCATTTTAACTGTCGAGAAATCTTATTCTCTTTACTGTTTATCTAAGTGTGAACGGAAATTTGAACTGAAGCAAGATAAAGACAGGAAGTTAATCCAAATTATGATAATTGAGCAAATATATGCATGTTTGGTGAAAAATAAATCATAAACATGTAAACAAGCATTTTCATTTTTAGTATAAGTATATATAAAAAAATTACCATTTAACGGTGTTGTATATTAGTACCAACACCAGCAATAGCAAAATGATTTCAAAGTGGGTAAATTTTCAAGACGCAAAATGGAATCTTTGTGCTTAAAACTGTTCACTTGGGTAAAGAACCAGAAAGGTCATTACGCACCGAAAGACTGGTAATATTGAAAAGTTTCCAAACAAATCACTATCAAATGATTCGGTTACATTAACAACACATGTTTGTGTCAGATTTTGTTAATATTTATTAATTTATGCTGTGTGTTGTACTTATATAATTTGTAGTGTACAAAATGATGCCACAATTAAACCAGCTACCAAAGTGGTAGTTGGGTATGCTCCGGCTAAACTATAGAGGAGACGGGCAGAGTTCCTTATTAAAAAAAAATTATATGGGGTGCCAGGTAAATTTACTTCAATAAACAATACCCAAAACTCTATTGTCAACTATAGTTAACTCCAAAATTTACGAAATCAGTTACCAAAAAAAAAAAAATAAATAAAATAACGACTTGCTAGTTTTATCACAATTTTCTATATAATAATGCTACCCAAAGTGCCAATTTCATTATAAAAAGCGATTATATCAATAAAATTGTATTAATTATTGTTGTATTTCTTAAATTGTTGAAATTATTGAAACTAAAATACAGGGAATAAAGTGTTGGTTTGTTCTTATGTTAGGCAACCTGATATTTCAATAATGACAGATGGCATGACATTTGACATTAGCTTCTGTCGAAATTCAAAGGATATTAAAAAACATGAACTTATTTTATTACTGCAATTCACAAACAGGAAGAATGCACGTCATTTTCCAGTTATTTATTTAAAGGTAAAGGGAGGTAATATCTAACCAACAATTCCAATACTATACCTCTGAAAATTTTAGCAATAACCTAGATCTGAACATAAAGACTATATCGACGCTTAAGAAACAATACCTCGTATCTCCATTTTTGTCAAAACTCGGTTTAGAATTTTAAATTAATGTCCACTCCTATGTCCAACAGTTCCCAATATCTTGTACCTCCAAGATTAATATTGATACCAAAAACTCTACTTAAAAACTTAAAAAATACCTCGTATAACAATAAAATAACTCGTATCTCCATGATCTCCATGATAAAAATAACATGTAGGTTTCATATCTATTAATAAGAAAACTTAGTTTTTTTTCGTCTCCTGTAAAACTGCTAATTTGGAGATAAGAGGTATTGTTTCTTAAGCGTCGATATGCATTTAGGTAACATTATTACGAGAAAAGTAATTTAAAACTAATGTTTGGTTTTATAGAGCATGGCCACTAACTAGGTGGCCTGTATGAAAATGTAGTGAAACCAAGTTGATGTGAGATTCTTATCACACTTCAAACAACCAAAGGCAACAAACAGCCAAAGACCAATTCCTTAAGGTTTACGATGTTCCTCACAACAACAAACGCATAGTATTTACAAAATTCCTGAGTAGCCAGTGTAATTAAGCAGTGGAGATTTTTATGACGTTACAATTTATTAACACTTTTGCTACAGCTGTTATTTAGTATAATACTACTGGCTGCGGAGATAGTATTTTCATTACATGTAACTAAATTTTTTATCGTCGGTTTAAATTAGGACAGTTTTAACCCAGATTGATGGCTTTTGTTTGTTTTTTTCAAAGAAAGTTATTCAGATTAAAAAGTTATACTCCTGTACAAATTTCAAAAAGATCCACCTACTTTGATTATTTTGATCTTTTTCACTACACCTGCATTTTAAAATCAATATACTAATGATTTTTTTTTTTTAACATAAAACAGATATAGTGGAAAAATATGAAAATAAGTAGGTGGATCTTTTTAAAATTTTGCACAGGAGTGTAACTTAATCTGCATAATTATCCTTGCTGACATTTTGCTGTATCTTTTACAGAAATGATACTTTACCTAACAAATATTGAGATTTACTTACAGAAATAGATTATCCATTACGTAATCATAATCGACTCTGGATTTATCAGGTAAGTAACAGGCCGAAAAAAAGCACTATCGCTGTGTGTCCTCCTGCTCTGAGATAGCCACCATGAGAGAGCACCCTTTTGTAAGGTTCAATGACACGCATGTCAATGGTACGTTGCTCACCACCAGGCAAAACCATTCTTTGCCAGTATCTTGCGTGCCTCCGTTCGTCTGCTGCACTTAGAGGTTCTATCGGTTCTGGAGAATTATTATCTGAAAATTCTTAGTTAAATAATAGGGCAATCAAGTTTGATAAATTAAAAATTCATAAAAATTTGTGGAAATATTTATATCCTTCTGTAACTAAAGAGGAATGACAGATGTGACAAATCTGAAAATTTTAGTCATAAAATGACAACTCACATAATATATTTATTTGAGGTAGAACTAGTAATATTGATTACATAATATGTACATTTTTTCATAATTTTAAAATCGTCTTATATAGCTCGAAATATAAACTAAATATTTAGTATCATTTTTTTACCAAAAGCTACAGGATATAATCTTCACCGTAATGTAATTATTTTGAGTTACAATAAATGTTTTTTTTTTTACTCTTTACTGTCTAAATTCGAAGTTACAATCTTACTGTCAAATATAAATAATATTCTTTGCATAAATGCTTATAGATATTTGATTTATTTCTTTCTCTATTTGAGTAAAAATGCTGATTTCATTGTTCTTAATAAAAAATTGTCATCCCACTATGGTATTTCAGAAGTAGTAACCTTTATTAAAAAAAAAAAAAAAAAATTAATTAGTTACATAACAAACCTTACCATCCTCATTTTCAAGTTGGCCCTCGGCATTTTCGTTTTCTCCATTAAAAACATCTTCAGACTTTAAACTGTCAGAGTTACTGTCTAAAGAAGAAACATCACTGTCCTGGCTGGCTTCTGTGTGAATAACTTTAATTCTCCTTAATTTGTTGCTTCGTTTATTGTGAGCCAAAAAATTCAAATTACCTATAACACAAAACATCTGCTGAGATAATATTTTTTCAAATATTCAAAAAAGATAATTAAAGATGAGTTTAAATTCAAATATAGTAACCTCAGTATAACCACTAAACATTTAAGAATGTTCATATCCATATCCCGTCCCGAGTATGGCAAATTCATTAGCTCAATGATAATATTTTAAATAAACAAAGAAAGTTTGCTTTTAAATGTTTCAAAATTGTATTTTCACTCTACACGTGTTTCGGCTTTTTAGGCCCTTTTCAAGAGTACAGATGAGAGGTACTAAATTATAATTTGTGTTCCTTGCTTATATACTGAATGTTACATCTGGCAACTTATACTAATAAAAATGGTTTGTAAGATTTGGAATTTTTTTTAGACAAGTTAAATTACTTTATCTAAAATGTGGTGACCTGCTAATATTTGTTGTTCATTTGTAATCATTTTTTTATTTTTGGAAGCTTTCTTAATTTCTAATATTTCTAGTAAGTCTAATTTTTTGCTTTTCTTTTCGGAATGAAGTAATTCTACATTATCCATATTTATAAAGTTGATTGTTTTCTATACAGTGTGTTGACATGCCGGTGATATATACGTTGTTTACAATAGACTTTTTTATGCTCTTCAAGTCGCTTTTTTATAATACGTCCAGTCTGGCCAATGTATATAGCGTCGCAGTCACTACATTTTAGTTCATACACTCCCGTCTTTTGTAGTTTTTCTGTTTTATCCTTATTGTTTATTAACATTTTTCCTAGGTTATTTTTATTTACAGATATTGTTTTGCAACCTAATTTACTTAATTTATTGCTGACTTTATCACTAATTCCAGGTCTATAATTAATACATTTATGGATGATATTGGCGTCTTGTACAGAACCAGCATAAAACTCCTTATACATATTTTTCTTTTGTTTCGTTTTATTAAATCATCTAAGATAGTTTCTTTGTATCCATTATTCCTTGCTATTTGTTTTATTGTGTTGACTTCTTTTTCAAAATTGTTTGGACTTAAAGGAAAGGTTAGCAGACGGTGAACAAAACTATGAAACGATGACATTTTTATTTGGAAAGACTGGTTAGAGCTATTATGTATTACTGTATCTGTACAGGTAGGTTTATGGTAGATATCAAATTCTAAACAACAATTATGATTTTTTATGTTGACGTCTAAAAAGTTTAAACCGTTTTCATTTTCTTTTTCTAACGTGAACTGAATTTTTTCATTAAAGGAGTTAAGAAAATTTAGAAATTGTTTTAACTGTCTTTCCGTACCTCTCCCAATGATAATGTTAATAACTTGTTTTTTATAGTGTTACGAGTTACTGACCAAAAGCGATGAAAATATGTAACCAAAAGTGGCTGACCATATTCACATTCTTGCCGCCTTTTCCACAATTCCTAGCTTAAATTATTTTTTTTACATCTGAGGGCTATAAACTAATAATTTTTTTGGGTTTCTTACAACACAAAAAAATCAACATAAAAGAAATAACGTAGGTAGGTTAATCCCATATGAGTAATTATTCATGATAAGATAAACAGAAAAATTCTCATAAAATTCCTTTATTGGTGTGACAGGTTTTCGTGAACAAGCAAATTTACTTCACATCCTCAGACACGGGTTTTATTTATAAAAAGTTCCCATGTCTGAGGATGTGAAGTAAATTTGCTTGTTCACAAAACCGGTCACACCAATAAAGGAATTTTATGAGAATTTTTCTATTTGTGTTATCATAAAAAAAATATTAAAAAAAATAATAACAAATAATAAAAAATAAAAAAGTGGATAATCAACATATGAATCAATCTATACCGATACACTGAGTTTTTTTTGTTCAACGATTTGAATCAAACCACTAAAATGAATCATAAAATGTTTATAATGTAAAATTCCCAATCACACGTTATTTGACAAAAAGTTAATGTTTTTTTTACAAATCTGTGGATTTTATGTATACAGTATATGTACTGAAGTATTAGACATAAGTCTTTTAAATGGCAATGTTAAATGTAAACCAGAGGCAGACAACCTATCACTGTTCAGAGAATTTATTTTCCATCTTGCTGTTGTGCACGTTGTGTGCGTACAATGCAAATTTCAGTATTCCTTCAATGTACTATATCTAATACTTTAATACACACACACACACACACACACTGTCTAATTAAGTGTAAAGTAAGGTGGCATAAAAAACAGTGTCTGTTTTTATTTTTTTGGAATATTACTTTTTACTTTAAATTAAATTTTATATACGTTTCAGTTTAAAAATTTCGACTAAATTGTAATTTGATCTTATTACAAATTAATAAAAAATAAATTCCTTATTGTATCACTAAAAAGTTCAATAATCTGATAATATGTATCTTGATAAAGAAACCAAACAAAATAACATGTTTAATCAATCACTTTCTTTAAATTTGTAACAATAGTTAATTAGTTTGTATTTGTACACCATCAATATAAAGTCTATCTTTTGTCTTTATAGTGGTGGATTTTGCCATATAAATATAAAAAACTAGATATCTAAGTATATTTTTTAAAAGTGCATATATCTTAACACTTTTCCCTAGGAGATTAAACTACAAAATTTTGTTTGAATCTTCTATTGGTAACTATAAAATTTTATTTGAATGAATTAAATTATTGATTAATTTTCTTGAACTAATAAAAAATAAATTGCTATAATAAATAAATATAATAACCGAAGTGAACAAAAAATAATTACAACATATTCTTTGAGACAATTTCTCATATATAAGATTCCCTAGACTTAACAAAGACATAAAACAAACTTTCATACATACCCTCTTTTTCATTCATAGTAAGAGAAACATTTTGTAAATTAGAGCTTAAATGTGCCTCATAGACAGATTTATCATTTTCATTATCACTAGGTAAATCATGTGGGGTCATTTCGACAGGTAAATCATACATCAATGATTTTTTTAAAGCTGAAGGGCTTTCTGGAAAATCTACAAATTAAGTATCTTGCAATCTATTTTAAATTATTTTTGTTGTGTTAAAAACTAACCAGGCAACTTTTCATTGTATTCATCTATTGGTAAATCTATGTTAAAATGATTTTCCAACAATTCTTGAGATATAGCACTATTTTCAAATGCAGTACTGTGTGCTTGAGGATTAAAATTTTGTTTTTCATAGTTCGTGTGTTTAGTTTTTGGTTTTTCCGGTATTAAATCTGGAAAGTCCGGAGATATTGGAGAAGTAGGTGAGTACATTAATGGGTGCGAATTCGTTGCATTTTTTGTTGATGAGATATTTCCCTCCATGATAACGGTATTATCATATTTCTTGTTATCAAGTATCTCATTGTCTAATATTTCACTGCTAATGGGGTTAGATAGCCTTAATATTTGACTAGTGTTTGTGTTTTCATGACTAGATGGGTCAGAAGTTTCAGAAATGTCCATCTTTTCCGAAGATGGGCTCGTTACCTCACTGCAAATAAAAAGCAATAAATGTTTGTAATTTTACGGTCTAGACTAATTAAACCTCATTCGAGATTTCTCCTCCTTTCACAGATTTTTTTTGAATTATTTTTTAATATGTTAGTGTTTACATACTTAAAACACCATTTTTAAAATGCCATGTCAATAAAGTATGCAGTGTAGCCAATAGTTCAACGCAACGTTAAAATCACAGAACGTTAAAATAATATACCCGAATCCACGGTTCATATTTGGTTTATAAACCATGACCCGAACCAGTGTTTAAAGTTTAAACACTGCCCCAACTAAATAATCGTTTTATCGAATAGTCTTTGCGTTACTAAAGACATTGGCAACATTGATAATGATTAGTTTCCACAGAATGGGTGCGTTTAGCGAAAGCTACTGATGAGAATTATCGCTCAACCCGTTTAGTTATTGAGCGCGTCTAGCGAACACAACAGTTGGGAGGTTGACCGGCAGCGGTTAGCTGAACGAGACGGTTGACTATGCGCTAACTGGAATCTGCTGCGCAACATAGTCAGTAACAAATTTTACGCTCCGTTTGCTTCTAGACCGTTCAGCAAAATTACAACTGTTAACAGTAAAAATAATTGAACAGTTTGAGCGCTAGTTTTCAGCAGATGCATTCGCTAAACGCGCCCATTAAATTATTACCATTAACAGTTGTAATATTTCGCTAAACTGTCTGGAAGGAAACGAAAGATAACCGTGCCTACTAGAACCAGCGTGAAATTTGTCATTGACCGGCAGCAGTGCTCTAACTTGAAGCTGCTGCTCATCGTAGTCAGCGACAAATTTTACGCTGTTTCTAGTCAGCACGGTTATCTTTCGCTTCCATCCAGACCGTATAGCGAAATATTACAACTGTTAATAGTAATAATGAGCAGTAGTTTCCAGTTAGCACTTTCTGTTCTGTGGTTAGCACATAGTCAACCGTCACGTTCAGCGAACTGCTGCCGGTCAACCTCCTAACGGTTGTATTCGCTAAACGCCCCCAATAATGGGATCGTTTGGCGAATACAACTCCTGAGAATTAGCGCTTAACCTGTTTAGTTATTATTGCTGTAATTTTGCCGAACGGTCTGGAAGGAGGCGGAAAACGAACTGTCAACATAAATATTCCTAATTTTAAATAAAATTTCAAACGCATTTGGAATATTTTGTTTATTATATAATCACTTAAAACATAAATTGTATTGTCGTCAGCGATTCCATTCATTTTATTCATATTATTTTTGAGGTTATACAATACATACACAATCTAGGCTGGTTAGAAACAGCGTAAAAATTTATTGCTAACAACGTTTAGCAGCAGTTTCCAGTTAGCGCATAGTCAACTTTCTCGTTCAGCGAACTGCTGCCGAACAACTTCTCAACTGTTGTGTTCTTGCCAGATAATTCAGAATTCAGATGAAACCATAGGATTCATATCTATGGATGGTGTCTCGCCCCAATAACCTTGACGGACTGACCATAAAAGAAATAAAATTGTGAGGTTATTTTGTTTATATCTTTGGGGCCCGGGCCTGTATATCCGCAACTTTTGTTTTATCTATGTCCGCAACTTTTTTTTGTCCATGAACCGGTACATCCATCTCCTGGTAAAGTTACCGAACACATAAATTTGAGAATAAAATTGTTAAGCCAGTAAAATATAGTTACTATTTATCTATTTTTGCAGAAGTTATTCCATAAGAGATACTTCGCTGTGATCAGTTATTTGCAAAAGTAGAGACGTGATAATCAATTTAAATCTGTTTGGTAACTAACAACCCAATGACTTCAGAATTTCTATTTCTGAAGTCATTGTAACAACCACTGTAGATGGATAGGGATGCAATTTTAAGTGTGAAAATGTGTATTTACTAAGAGTATGGCAGTCAATAGATTTGTTCCAATAGCAGTTTCAGACTAGTTTGAAACCGTCAAAAATATTCACCTCCTTAAGTATTATTAATATAAATAAATACAGTAAGCTTAACGTATAAGAGGCAACTGGGCGAATATTTCTCACATTTTAAACTGGTCCGGGACTGTGACTATTGGAACAAACCTAATTTAAGAAAAAAAACAAATAAAAATTGTATGCTCACATTCAGTCATAGAAATAGATTCAATCTCTTCTAAAAACTTAAAACAATCGAGTGAATTGTGTAATTTGTAGACTTTTTAGTAACAAAGCAAATTTAAATCCTCATTGTAAAAATCTACATGGAAATATGGTCTTTTTTAGAGGTACTCTTTCAGCGTCTTGGTTTTGTTTACGACCAGTCCAAGGTCATTTATCGATCTTGTGACCAATCCACAGTTTAAGAAGATAGAGAAGTCAGCATTCGTTTCATCCGCATCATAGAACTCTATAGGCTTCTAGAGGGACTGATAGGGATGGAAGATGTTACTGCGGGAAGAAATATCTTCTATTATTTTACATTTCTTAGGTAGAGAATTCCACGTAGGTAGCTATGTGGTCTCCGTGGCAATATTGTCTCTCACCCTGTCAGTGGTTTCCCTTGTGTTGTTCTAAATTGTGCCCGTTCTTTCAACACCGTACTGATGAGAACTACGAGTCCAAAACACAGGTGTTCAAGGTTTACATCCGTTGTGCGAGCCTCACCCATGGCACCTTCTGCTTAATTAAAAGTAGGATTTTCACCTTTTTCACTGTGCAAAAAGTTTTAATTTTTCAATGTGTTATGGGGCTAGCTCAATTAAATTTGTTGAGTGATTATCAGTAAAGCAGAGAAGTTTTTAAGATGGTTACTGAATTTTTTTCTATCTTTTTATTTTTCGCTAGAGTCTTGTAATGTTAAGGAATAATTTTTGTTTTAATAAAATATTAAGAATATCTTTTTGGTCCAAATAGTATTGGTTCCAACAAAAAAAATTATTTCCCAGGATGATTGGCCCACTATTGGCACCAAGTTCATAAAAAAAAAATCATGACACTAGTACCAAGTTACGCCAAAATGACGAAACCGGAGTTTAGCTAAAAATACACGAAAACCTAATTTTCCTAAAATACCATATTTCACAATACAAATGGGGGTCAAATCGATGCTTATCGAGGTCCTCCATTGATCTGCGCCAGTTGGTCCGTCCTCAGTGAAACAAACTATATAAACACGCATTATGTACAAGTTGATACTAAATACTTAGCAATACGTTTACTTGTAATCCATCAATTATTTAGGAAAAAATATGCATAAATGAGAGTCAAAATGATAGGAGAAAATCAAGCTTTTATTGAGTACAAAAATGCAGCAAGGCACCTAATAATAAATAATCTGAACAGTCCGTCATCACAAATCCGCAACCAGTTAAAGAAAAAAAAGATGTTATCATGTTCTACATTAACAAATAACAGCATTAATATAAAACATTAACAGTGGTTATTTACAGATATTTACAGTATTGCTCCTTGAAAAATAATAAGTAATTTATTATTACTCGTTTTATTACCAAAACATTGTAGTTTTAAAAGTAGAAAGTTAATAAATAAATTAAAAATAACAAAATCTAAACGTATTAAAGTAAACTCTGAACTATTTGTAATTTCATACAGACGATAAGCTAAGACAGGAAATTTAGTCAGTCTTTATAATTCTTTGAGTTTCCTTTTCAGATTCAATTTCCTTCTCATCATTTTCTTCTTGTGAACATGCTTCTTCTCTTATTTCTTCTGTTGCAATAGGTTCACATACCTCCATCGGGCTATCTAGAAGTATTTCTTTGTTGTCAGGCTCAACAACATTGAGTGGTATTTCAGAATCTAAACTTTTTAAATCCAAGTCCGATGACTTTTCAAAATCTGAGGTTGCCCCAATATTTGGTGATTCACTTCTTGATTCTGATAAAATTGGTTCTGCGGATTCTGTGTCAGAATCAGAGGCAGAATTTTTATCTGAATCTGAAGTAGCAGCTGGTAATGCTTTTCTTGGTGAAACATTTGGTTCAAATTTAGGGCCAGTTGGTCTCATCTTACGTGCTGGGTTAAAAGCAGAACAGTAACAGCATCTGAACGATAAGTATTCAAACTCTTCTTTAAGAGCCATACCTAAAGGAATTCAATTCAAAAATTAATATGCAAATAGTAATTATTATCTAACACAAGAAAAATGGTAGTATCTTAATATATTTTCCGGAAAATCTGAATATATCTAGCCCAATGACTTCAGAAATATTCTGAAGTCATTGATCTAGCCATTGTCCCTATCCCTACATAGAAAAAAAAAATTGTATTTTTTGGTATCAAAATTGTCATTGAACCACTCGGCATCTCTCTGCAGCCAATATTTGTTGTATTCTGGTCGAACAAGTGATAGAATTAGCATTCAAATATAACGGTTGCATGAGACTCATAGTATTAGCCTATGTAAAGAAAGAGTAAACAGTGGCGCTGTCATGCCACAAGTCAACCAGAATTCATTTTTTTTTACACCTGGTTTTGTTAAACTGTAAACAATAAGAAACAGAACGTACACGTTATCATAACAACCGTTGGTGCATGGTTTGTTTATTCATGTTTGTTTGCATTGAATGACAAAGTACAAGTCTATCTTTTATTAAATTAACCTCAAATTTACCAATATTTTCAATTATTTAATATTTGTAATTTGTGTGGAAAAATGAAAAAAATTTTTTTAGCAATTTTAGTGAAAATGGTTTATGAACTAAATTGCATTTTGAGGCACGTCTTTTAATATTCTTCAAGTCTTCAAAGTCTTTGCATTCATTGTTAAATCAAAATATCAGACATTCCATTACTCAACTGGTCCACTCAGCCTCTAAGGATGGAGAAAAAACAATTGTTGTATAAAGAGAAACATTTTCAACTAATTTTTAAAGATTTTTTTCTTGCTTTGTGCAATAATCTGATGAAACATCCCACTTCTGACAAAACAGTACCATTTTTAAACAATATGTGCTATTCAATTCTCAATATGCAATAATTTTTAACAATCATTAAGTTCTCCCACTGGCCCCTGAAAGACTGTATTCACTTAGAAAAGGGACAGTTTCACCATCACGATGGTCAACCTTGTACTTCAGAGCGCTGTCTGTGGTGTGCCTTCAACTTTAAATAAGAATCAATTATAGAGAAACTAAAATCTCTTATGTAATTGACAAAACAGTTTATTAATTGGATACATTGAGACTATTGCATTGGCCATCTTGATATATACAATTTTATGCACAATAATGACATATGTATGTGTATGTATGTGAATAATCTACCTATGTGGAAGATTTCAGGCAACCCTGCTCAAGTTAAAACATAGATACTCTGGGGTATTAAAAGGTTAATACATGTTGAGAAAATATTATAACAAAAAAATACTTTTCAGAAAATGTATGCGTCACTTGTAATTGGAATCAAATTCAAATGACAGAAAATTATCATTGGCACAATTTTCCATATAATTTTCTACAATGGTATGTCATTTTAGCAACATATACTTAAACTACACAAAAAAAAATTGCATATTTATTGTATATCTAAGATCGTTTCATAAGGCAATAAAAAAGAGAAAAATTACCATTGTGGCAGTTACACTTCTTGCAAATTAGGGCGTATCTGTTAGAAGGGCCATCACCCACAAGATAATCCACCATTTTATCTAAAACAGTTCGATCCCTCGGCAAAATGCTCCTTGGCAAAGACAAAGGAGTGCCAGGAATTAGCCCGGTACTAGGTATTACGGTTGTCCCAGAAACTGATCTATTAGAAATGGAAGGAGACATGGCCGATTGTACTTGCGACAGTGGTCTTTCACGAAAAGGAGTCTGATTAGCACCTATTGATATTCTTCCTCTAATGCTGTTTGGAAGAATTATATTTCTCTGTCGTAAACCTGAAACGGAATCAAATTTTACTAAACAAGCTTTTTGTAAAAAAAACTTTCATATAGTTAAATCAGATTGAAACATTTGCTAGAACCAATGTCTGCAGTATGTAAACTTGCTATAATTTTAAGATTTTTCACAACAGAAGATTCTTATCCAAACCTATATGCTCACAGTGGGATTGCCAATTTTATGTCACACAATGTGCTGATTTTTATGTTGGAAATGATATCATCTGTGTCTTATTCCCTGACCACTTGTCTTACTTCAGCTTGAAATGCGTTAAAAATACAGCATGAACTAATTAATATGAAATATTACCCTCACAATAAAATTGTCGAGGGACGATAGTACCCCCATTGTGGTTATGCAAGTATGCGTCTTTTATTAATAAATATTATTTGATGCATTGATTCAATTATGCAATGTTAAAGTGTGTAAGTCTTTATTTAATGCTTTTAAATTTTTTGAATACTTTCAAGCAATAACCTACATTGGTTTATAAAAATGTTTAAACCTTCGAATATAAAACTTTATGCTAGACCCAGAATAAATAGAATTTGTTTTCGGTTCTGATAACCTATGTGGATCGTATATAAAGTACTCCTTGCTGATTGGTCATTTTTAAATATTCGCAGATACTCGATTACAGTCGATGTCTTTGTGTGATTCATCTGTACGCCATATTTGTTAATTTGTGTTTTCTATTATTTTCTGCTTAAAAAACGGTGTTTCTTTCTCTAAAATAAATATCGAGGTTGTAAAATGCCAAAGAGCTGTATATTGTGTAAAAAGGCTTGTGGAAAATGATCAGATTGCTCTTTTCATAAGCAAGTTCATATATATAGGTATATTGCTTATAGATCCATGGGTATATTTAACTATTTTGAAAATTTATAAAAGCAATTTTTAGTTTTAGTTGCATAATAGATTGTTTTAATAATCATTTGTTTAAATAACATATTCTTTATAATGTAAAATCTTTTATTTATATGTATGTGGTTGTAATGTACCTAATGCTTGTTTTAATCGTTATTTTTAAAAAAACAAGGTAGCCTGATGTTTTTTTTATCCCACCACTAGCAATTTATTATGTTAATAGGCGTTCTTTTTTTCGCCTATTAACTGTACTTCGTCGACACATGCGCACTGCACACAAATTATGACAGTGACAATTGGCGAATTGTAACCTTCACAGGATGGCTTTTTATTTTAATTTTCATTGTGTTCGCTATTTATACCTATTTCTTGAATTTTTATCATTAATGATGGATATTTATGTGCTTGTAAGTACCTTCAATTATTTCACCATAAATTATGAAAAAAAGAACGTGGACCTTTATTCCGTTATTTGATTTTGTGGGAAACCCTTCTTGACTGTAGTTATAACCGACAAGAAAAGGCGATAAAGTACATTTATTAACGTAGCTAACTGATATTTAACGTCTAAGGACTGGTACTTTCAGTCTCGGTTAACACTAGTCGGATGATAACATGCAAGGAAACTACTGTTGTAACGATGAAAGAGAGAGAGAGAGAGACAGTATCATTCAAGTAGTGTTAGCCGAGACTGAAAGTACCGGCCCTAAGCACACATAATATAACACTTCAAAATCTGAACAACCTTTGTACATTTTTTTCTCCCTACTTCTTACGTGATTAAGTTGCTCACACTATTTTGTCGATCAGTTTGCTCAGTTGCAACTGATTTTAATCATTCCAAAAAAACACTAGCTAAAGTGATTGCTATTAGAATAATCATTTAATTCATTAAATCACTTCGAAAAAATACGCCTAATAGCCTGTGTATGTCGAGAATTTTTAATTCTCAAATTTTAATACACCATCGCTTCTTTAGTTATATAAAAAAATTTTGACAAGTATGATATACAAATACAGCTGTTTTGTAAGCTCATAATGTCTCTTATATACGTATACAAACGATATTAGAACCATTATGTATATCTATTATGAAATAAAGCCCTCCTAAAATGCACGGCACTGCTGAAAAGTACTTTGTTTCTAATTTTTAAACCCCTCTGCACCCCGTATATGTCTCAGTAGCGCCATCCCAGTACGGAAAACAGTTCATATGTATTTAGATAGGTACACCGGAGCTAGCATAAAGTTTTATGGTCGAAGGTTTAAACACATTTAAAATATTTAAAACAATACAAAGTTATTCTCATAACACTTGAATAGGTTGCGTGTATAATTAACAATTTGAATACAATGTCAAACATACAAATGCAATAACATCGATTGTCAGTCCTATGTTCTTATGTAAATATATTCATCAAAATAAAATTAAATTTACCTGCTTGACTCGGTCTTGTGCTCGGAATACTAGGAATAAGGGCACTAGACTTGTTTGTTATTGGAGTAGATTCTGTGAGAGTAACCATCGAAGTCTTCTTGTCATTTCCAAATTTATCTAAAATTTTCTTAGCAACTTTATAGGTTTCTGTTTCCATTACATTATCCAGAATTTTGTTTTTTTCATCTTTTAAACTCACCAACTTCTTTTCATTTTTTATTATTTTTCTACTATAGTACCAAGTTAAAATTCGTTTAACAAACCATATTCTACAATACACGACTAAAATTTTTATGATTTCCCAAGGTATTTGATACTTACATTAGAGGAAAAGCTATTAAAGGTATTATGCATATTAATCTCTGGTTAGCGGATATTTTATGATAATATATATAAAGCGCGAAGGCTAATATGACATATACTAAAATAGCTAATAAAACAAATCGACCAACAATTTTTTTTCTGGTTTGTTCTGTACTTCTTCCAAATTCTTCTATAGAAGTTATTTCCTGTTCTAGTTTCTCCAAAATATCATAAGTACTTTTCTTCTTCTACAATTATAAAATAAAGTGTCTTAAAAAGATATTAAAATTAAACATACCCTGAATTTTCCTATGATGATTCCCATCTTTCTTGAATGATATTTTTAAAAACTCATGTGAATAATAAATTATTTAAAAACATTCGGAAAAAATGTATTCAACTTTCTTATTCTAACCTAAAAATCATTCGTTAGCATGAGTCAAAGAACCCATCATAGCGGAAGTGCGGAAAATATTGTTAAAATATTAATTTACCCTTACCTATAAATATAGAATATTGACATGCCTCTGATTAAATTAGTCCACTAAGTCTACTTTAAATCGTTTTAAAAACTGAAATTTTTTTGAATTGCCATCGGATCGGTTCACAAGCTGTCATTCATATCCACGAAGCGAGCAGTCGACCGGATGCAACGTAGGGAGGTGTGACTCACGTTCGCACTAGATTTAAAACTATGATAATATAAAATTTAAATTTATAATTGAATTAGCAAATCAATTAAAAATAAACTATTTTAGCGTAAACGATGTGTAAAATTAATTAACTGGTATGGCACAACAAATATATTGTAATTGGTTGGTTTTTCAAACTTATTATTTGGAAAAAAATAACAAGTAGGTATTTATCGCATTACAAAATAAAATAAATATATAAATAAACGTGTTGAGGGTAAAATCAGCAAAATATAAAATTCCATCATTCTATTATGGGATGCTAATAACTCCCAAAATTTATGGGCAAATATCAAATTGTGATATGAAAATGAGTATTCATGGGCGTCGTTACAGTGAAATTTAGGGGGGGGGGGCGTTGAGGTTTCAAATTATTTTCGGTTTATTTTTTGTATCACCGACATTTGTTGCGATATCAAACACCAAGTGACACAAAAGTTAGTCATAAATTAGGGATTCTATACCGATGATCAATAGTGACGTGGCGTATTACAAAAAATTTTATTACTGAAATACACCAGGACACCCAATATATCTTTTCTAATAAAATGGTTTGGCGTATTATTGGTGTCGACAAATATACTACTTGTACCAAATTTCAGCTTGATACAAACTTGATTGGGCTAGCAAGTTCAAGCCTTTAAGACTTGCATCAGGCTTACAAATGCAAGCCTGCCACTTGACGCAAACTTGTATCAGACTTTCTAGTTACCACTGAGCAGGGTTTGTTACAAACTCAAATTTTTATTTAAAAACACATGGGGCCATTGTAGCCAAGACGCTTTGTTATTTACTCGGTACCGGAGGTTGTTGATTTTTATTTCTTGTTCATATTGTACAATTTAAAATATTTTATTTTTAGGAGTTGTGTTATCGTTAATTGTTTTGAATCGAATTGAATTGTTAGCGGAGGTCGAAGGTACAATTCTATCCTGGAGCAAATTAGAAATTTTATTTGTAGGATAGGGAATTGTCGCGACTTTCAAAAACACTATAAACGTTATTTTTAAAATTAACCACAGGGTAGGATGAGGAATATATCGACGCTTAAGAAACAATACCTCTTATCTCCAAATTAGTAGTTTTACAGGAGACGAAAAAAAACTAAGTTTCCTTATTAATAGATATGTTATTTTTATCATGGAGATCATGGAGATACGAGTTATTTTATTGTTATACGAGGTATTTTTTAAGTTTTTAAGTAGAGTTTTTGGTATCAATATTAATCTTGGAGCTACAAGATATTGGGAACTGTTGGACATAGGAGTGGACATTAATTTAAAATTCTAAACCGAGTTTTGACAAAAATGGAGATACGAGGTATTGTTTCTTAAGCGTCGATATCTAGTTGCCTAGCGATATGTGTTGAGTCGACGCAATGTTATGACATATTCCCAATCAGCACAAAGTTCCACTGGATAACTTTGTACTGACGTAAAACTTGGTTTATTAATATATGCTCAGGACATCGCAAGTATGTACAGATGAGACTGTTGCAATAATTGTCCTGAGAAGAACCGTACAACGTACTTTCATGTCCTTGGGATGTCTTTAAGCTGATATCCAAAATGTGACTGAAGTAGAACTGATATATGGATCAAACTGAATAAGTAAAATATAAAAAAAGTGTATAAACCACTGGTTGAATTTCACGTTTCACCATCATAACGCTATTAATTGTTCATCACAAGCATCACTGCATGTTGACAAGTTTGCAGGTTAGATTTATAAGTCTACATGAGTATACCATAAATTGGATCAGCAATTTATAAGCCACGACGCCATTTCGAAGTACTTTGTAGCATTTAATAGAAGACAGTAAGTAGATATATAAAGCAAAGAAAAAATGGATATCCTTTTGAAAGACTGTATGTGATAATTTAAACCATACGTTTTCTATATTTGGAGCTCTATGGAAAA
The DNA here is from genome assembly GCA_029963845.1 of Rhamnusium bicolor. NCBI lineage: Eukaryota > Metazoa > Arthropoda > Insecta > Coleoptera > Cerambycidae > Rhamnusium > Rhamnusium bicolor. The sequence goes on from JANEYF010001716.1 coordinate 407,464, forward strand.
ATAGTATTCTGTCAAGCGATCTATATAGTTAAGCATTATGAACATTTATAAGATTTCTATATTTAGACATCTATAGGAAAATAACCTCCTGTCATGATATCCATAATTGATCAGTTATGGACATCTACAGGATTTCCCACAGACCTCGATTTTTATAAGTCTATGGAATTTCCATAATATGGATGACTACCTACTGGATATTAATATCCTGTCAAGTTTACCATGGGACGAACCATGGATATATTTATAGGATAATCTAAAATCTGGATTAACGGAACTATAATGGGATATCTTAAAGATATTTTGTGATGTCTGGGTTGTGACGCTAAATGTTGCTCTATTAATAAAGATGGACACGAAAGTTCAGGTTAGGTAATTGTCCCTTTTTGCCACTCCCAAGCTGCGTTTTTGATGGAATTCTGATTTGTTGTTTTTCTGGCTTATTTGTTTCCTTGATAATATGATGCAGAGACATTCTCCGTGTCTCTGATATGATGTCATTTTTGGAAAGACATGAGGTAATGATTTGTAAATAATGTAAAAATGTGGTACTTATTCATACTTAGTAATGAAATCAACAAATTATTTGAAAGTGTTATTTATTAAAAATTATAAAATTATACAGAGGCGTGCCCAGACTTTTCCGTGAGGAGGAAAATATTTTTCCACAGTCTTCTCCAGTCCCGTAGTAGGTTTAATCAAACCTCAGACAAAAAGCATTTTTGAGATGTTTTGTGAAAATATACCAATTGTTCTTAAATTTTAATTTGATTTAATTTATTTTAATATTACCTACGCTAAGTATACCTATTATAGTAAAAATTTTTTTCAATGGCAATATTAATTTATTATATGATGTACCGGTTACGAAAAAAAGTCAGTATAATTTCATTGTCTTTTTTGTAATAACGATGTAAAAATGTACAGCTAGAAGAATACAAATGCTGTTACCTGATTTTAAAATTATTGTTATCAATTGTCAATATACATGTAAATATTTCATATAATAATTAATAATAATATTACGTGTTTGCTATCCACACAAACACCAATACTTGTAGATTCGTTGATTGAAAGTCCAGGTAACACTTACTTACCACTTTATTTACTAATTAACAATTAACAACAGTAGACTAATTACTGTGTTAACTATAACCACACTTGAACACTTATAAGTCTCTTTCTTATTTCTTCTGTATTCGTTCACGTTCAACTTAAGACTGAGACTCGGCCCACCGTGTGTCTTATTTATACATCCATTCCCACGGTCTAAGGCATTCCAGAATATTCCCGGCCGTTCACGTACAATTCCTGTCTTATCTAACCAGTCTACACAGTCCAGTGACGTAACAATAATTTATCTTGAACTATATCGAAGTAAATAAAGTTATTCCTTTTTAATGTTACGTTTAATCAAGTCTCTCATTGTTTACATAGAACATAGTATAGGGTTGTTAATCCTGTGCATATCACTCATGGACACAGGGGCGGTATCATACAATTTTGGCCTGGCCAGCTTTACTTTGATAAAAATTGATGGCTGATTTTTTTATGTACAAATCATAAACCTCAAGTGCACTTCGTCGAGGCATAAATTTCAAAAATAAGACCGGGTGATGGCGCAATATACTGTGCCGTTGCAACAATAAGATGCAATATCTAATTTTTAGTTAATAAGTGAATCTTTTCCAAAACAATCTTTAAATCTCAATTCCCAATGAGTATTGTATCCCAGCGACCTGTTATTATTATAGTTGGCAACCGTAACAACAAATAAACGTTTATTAGTTATTACATTACATATTGTTAAAACAAATTATTATAATAAAATTACAATACTAGAAAACAAAACACTATAGGTGTCGATTAGATGGGTGCATCAGGTCTGTGCATCCATTGAGTATTATGCATAAAATTACTAAAATTCTATTGGATTTTTGAATAAACAATAAACGTATGACAAAGTCATAAATTGAATTCGATGGTCTATACTTTTAAAGCTCTATGATATTAATGTAATTATGCCAAATGCCAATCATATGGATAATCGGCCTTCAGCCATATTTAAGAAGACAGGACAATACTAGTATAATTTCGAGTGATTTCGCCAATCCCGCAATCCGAACAGACAAAAATATAAAGTCGAAAGAATCACGATTCAGTTTACTCTTTTTGAGTGTTGGGTTTGCAACATTCATCTACCACAAATGCTAAATTTAATGACATTTTCCAGTTGATCAGGCTTTTTGCTAGGATAGAAATATTCAAAAAACATTGCTTCACTTACAGAATGTTGTTAATAACGTAGATATTTTGAAAAAAGCGTTACAACAACAATGGGAAAATGATTTTGAATTTCTGTGGAACGACACTTTGAAGAGATGCGCAGAAGAGAAGTTCCTCGTTGTCTGAATAACTCGCCATCAATTACCCATTATTTTGAGACCACTAAAGATAAACATCGACAGATATTCCACTAGATCAGAGGATGTGAAGACTTTCACCTGTCACTAACTTTTATGGGTTCGATTTTGATGAATAACACTTGAAACCACACCGAGATATGTTCCTTGATATTGCTAAGCAGGAAGATTCCAAAATTGAAAATTTCAATGATGTTTTGATTTTTTCAGTTTCAATTCAAAAGTTAATAACTAAGATTTTCTTCTTAATGTTACTTATATGTGAATTTTTATAAATTTTATCTTTTAAATAAGAAAATTTTGATTTTTGATTTCTGTACTGGTTATCTATAATTAAAGCTCGTGAACCCATTGAAATTATGAAAAGTCGGCGCCCATGATACCAAGGATTAATTTACATCAACAGTAAACTAAAATCCTTTTGATTATAAAATAAAATCATTTGATATTTCACCTTTTGGAAAATTCCCACCAGAGAGCGTATCGCTTAGCTTAGGTCGTCTATAAGACTCAAATTATTTGTAAATCCATTTTACTGCATGAATAACATATCTGATGTGGCCAGCATATAACTTTCTTATACCAGTGTATATCATCCTAATCTAAAAATATCATTCTAATTTAATTCTTGACTTACCTCAATTAAATTTTAAAAGCATACCTTGAAATATTTCATTAAAATTTTTAAATAATTAATTATCAGCCAATAATAATTCATGTCATATTTTTTAATAATTCTTATTGACATATTGACATTTTTGTAACTGAATTATACATTTCAAATGTGAAACTGTCAAATTTATCCTAACCCCATTTTATGAGGTCTTTCTGTTTCTATCAGATTTGTTTAAGTACTTCGAAGATTTTTTTATTGGCTTGATATAATAGATCTGATTTATAATCTTTCATCAAGAATATATTTTTTGTAGTCAAATACAAAAAAAGTTTATCATTGTCTTTGGCCTTTAGACATGTGTACCTTTTTCTTCTTTCATTCATATCTTAATTGTCAAATTTGGCAATTCTCCCATTAGTATTTTTTGAGTTATCGCAAATACACACTTACACACACGCGCGCGCACGCACGCACGCACGCACGCACGCACGTTCTCGCACCCCCACATACATGCACCCCACGCACACGCACACCCACACACACACCCACACACACACACACAGAATCTCGAGGTTGAAAAAAAATCATGATTACTTCCTTATATTAGATGTAAGAAAGTAAAAAATTTCGCCTCATTTATTTTGTCAAAAGTTCCACATAGCCCTCAGCTCTACGGAATAAAACTATTGTTTTTTCTAGATTTATTTATTGCCTTTTAGAAACTCATAAACGGAAGAAAAATCTTTTTTGCTCATATCCATTGATAATCATTGTTCTGTAAAGCTGATGTGCTAAAGCACCCAGAAGTAATGGCGCGCCACAATTCAAGGCGGCATTTTCAGCTAGTCCCAAATCTTTGGCAATTAAAGTGGTGCCAAATCCACCTTTGTATCCATTAGAGGACGGAACGTTTTCCATTATACCAGGAACAGGATTGTACGTATCTGAGGACCAAGATCTTCCAGTGGACACGTTTACTATAGAAACTAATAACTTTGGATCCAAACCTAATTTTATTCCTAAATTCATAGCTTCTGCCGTTCCTATCATAGTGATGCCTACAAAGTATTAAAAAAAAAGAAATCAGAATTATGTTACTTGTAAACTTTTCAAATATATTTCGTATCATTGGGACTATTCCAGAATACAGATTGTTTCATGTGTTTCTGCCGTTCCTATCATAGTAATACTTTGTAATACTTACAAATTATAAAAAAAATGAATTCAGAATTATATTGATTGTAAACTTTTTAAAGTATTTTTATATACAGAGTGCCTTTTATTTCGTATCATTGAAACTGTTACACATGAATTTTAAAAAACATTATACGTTTATGTTCCTTAAAGTTGCAAAAAAAGTTTCACACGTATTTCGAGCTTAATATATATATTTTTTCTTTCTTGGGACTTACTACCAGAATGAATAATTCTGCTAAAAAAATAGAGTTACCCAGTATAATAATGGAACAATAAGCTTTTACGTATGTGAAAGAAAAAGTCAGAGGATGTTTTTTGTCAACTAGTTTAAAACAAAAAAATAATAAAAAATAAAATATTTCGGAAACAAATTTTGTTTTCTTTTCTCAACATTTTGTATCTTTTGTGTATCGTGCAACTTTACATTTATTATTGATTTATATGATATCTATAGATGCTTACACAGAATTGTTGATACTTAAATAATACAATATTAATTTCTTGGCGTAAGGCTCGACCCTATTTTTTGAGTCAACTGGCAATATTTAAAGTACTGAGTAATCGAATATGTACCTATATGATTTAAAATTTTTAAGCTTTCTGCGCTTATTACTTGAAAACTGTTAATTTCACAAGAAAATATTTTTAAACATTTGTAGTTGATATAATAACGAAAATAATATGTGCTCGTAAATAGTTTCAAAGATATATATTGTTACGCCACTGGACTGTGTAGACTGAATAGATGGAACTAGAATTATACGAGAATGGCCGGGAATGTTCAGGAATGTTCGGGACCGTGCATGGATGTATAAATAAGGCGCTCAGTGGCACAGTATATTTGTATACTGTGTCAATGGGTCCACGAGTCTGTCAGTGAACGACTAAAGAAGATATAAGATAGCGATTTTTAAGTGATTAATTGTGATTATAGTTGTCTTTCATTAAGTTATTATTGTTAAAATATTAATTAGTTAATAAAGTAGTGAGTAAGTGTTACCTCGACTTTCAATCAACAAATCCACGGTGTGGGGTGTTTGTGTGAATAGCAAACACGACGTAACAATTTGGTGTCGGAAGTGGATTGTAAGAAAATATTTCTGGATTACGAAGAAATAAGCTACAGGACAGTGTTAGAGGACTATTTCTGTGCTCAATAGTGACTTTAAAGTAGTTTTTCGAAAAGTTTCTAGAACATTCTATTTAAAAATTGTTGCAGATATGCGAGTACCATTAACGATAAAGTGGTGTGGACTTAAAAACAAGACTATTTCGGGAAATTTCTAGAACATTATATTTGAAAATCATAGGTGATACGTGAATTGTATCAACGGATACGTATTATATTCTTATAAAGAAGACTAATAGTGATATTTCGTAATAGTTCTTGAAAATTCCATTTTATAATAAGTGGAAATAAGTAAATTTCGTTAACGAAAAAGTTATATAGACTCTAAATAAGACTTTTTAGTGCTGTTTCGAGATTTTTTTTGGAACATTCCATTATTAAAATAACCGTAATAAGATACATTTTATAGACTTTATAGTGTATTGAACTTAATTTTAAACTGATTTACATGTCATGAGGTAATGCCAACAACAGAAGTATAGCTGAGAAACAAACACAAGATATACTTGCAGCAATGGTGCAACACATGGAAGAACAGAAAAGAGAACGCTAGGAAGAGAAAGACGAACAAAGAAAACTGATGAAAGTTCAAGAAAGCAAACGACAAGAAGATAAAGAAGAACAATATCGAATATGACAGTAAGAGAAATATGAACAGAGAAAAATAATTGAGGAACCAGAAAGAAGACGCCAGGAAGAAAAAGAAGACTGATGGAGGGCATGGAAATAAGACGACAAGAGGAAAATGAAAATATGAAGAGAAACCTAGAGGAACAGCATGCAGCCATTTTCTCACTCACTGAAAAATTTAAAGGAGATGTAATAGAAAAAGTTGCTGAAGTGGAAGAAAAAGTCAGTGAAGTTAAAGAAAAAGTCGGTCAATTTGAGGGAAAAGTCAATATTGTTGAAGGAGAAGTAGTCCTGTTCAAAAAACAATTAAGGGAGAGGAGTGGCCAATTAGTACTGTCGTCTGGTACTCGGTTACAACCACCTTCCTTCGACGGTCAAGGTTCATGGTCAACTCATAAGAGACAATTAAGGCAGCTGCATGTTCCAACAAGTTTCACATACCTCTCACCACTACACAATTTACCTTAGTCAGTATATGAGTAGCAGGTTGGCTACTATCATTTGTCTGTTCTCTAACTTATGGCATACTGAGGAGAACTAATAAGTTCAAAACCGGTCTATGTTTGGTTAGGAATTTACAAATGATATTGGCTACCGATCTATCATGATTTGAAGGTATAATCCAATGCAAGTCGGGGTATTTGCCCGCTGAGTAGCTGTTTCGTTCAAATCATATTTAATAACAGTAGTTTAGTCCACCTGGGCTAGAGGTCGCTGCTCTCGGTACTTGCTTCGCAAGTCGCTACCGCTACAGAGACATCTATGATGTCAGTCGGGTAGTAGCATTTGGACCATATGAGAAGTTTCACATATCTCTCACCACTACTCAATTTACCTTAGTCAGTATATGACTAGCAGGTTGGCCACTATCATTTGTCTGTTCCATAACCTATGACATACTGAGGAGAACTAATAAGTTCGAAACCGGTCTATATCTGGTTAGGAATTGACAAATGATATTGGCTACCGATGTATCATGATTTGAAGGTATAATCTAATTCAGGTCGGGGTATTTGCCCTCTGAGTAATTGTTTCGTTCAAATCATATTTAATAATTGTACTTTAGTATTATTTCAAATAAACATTTACGATGGTAATGGGAGAACCAGTTTTTGAATTTTTCTAACAGTATTTAACAATTTATGGGTAATATTCTTCACCATTGAGTAAGTTACTGATAAACAAAAGGATGATTAGAAGTGGTTTTACTTCACCATTTGATTTATTTTAACCAACTAGTTAGTTACCAATAACTTACCCAGATATGAAAAAAACGGGCCTAACTGTATTATTGAATACGACAAACATACCTAAAATTAGATTGTTGCAAAGTTTAGCTATTTGTCCACTACCAAATGTTCCACAATGATGAAGTTTAGATCCCATTTGCAGTAAAACAGGTTTAACCTCATTCACATCTTTCTCTTCGCCACCAACCATAAACGTTAGAGTTGCTGCCTCAGCACCTACCACTCCCCCAGATACAGGAGCATCCAGAAAGCGAATACCATTGCTTTTGGCGATTTTAGAGAGATCCTGTGCGGTTTTTGGTGCTATAGTAGAACAATCAACCAGAAGAGAATTTTTTGGTATACCTTTTAATATACCTTTTTCTCCTAAAAGAGTTTCCTTTACAATATCTCCAGTAGGAAGCATAGTAATCACAATTGCAGAATCCTTCGAGGCTTCCTCTGGGGGAATTGCACGGTGTGGCTCCTTGTACTGAAGCTGCAGCTGATGGAATTATATCGTAAATTCTCAGTTTCTGACCCTTTTTGATCAAGTTATTAGCCATCCTCGCTCCCATATTACCCAAGCCAATGAATGCGATGTTACTTGCATGTCTGCCTACAAGTATATAGATAGATTAACACTAAGCAAAACCTCAATTTTTTATAGAATACGAAATAAATAAAGCTAAATTTACCCAAACAAATACTTGCTCCTATATATGTACCCACATATTTTGTATAGAATTCCAATCGATTTGTCAAAAAATTTCTCGGGGTATCTAGTTATGTCTCAATTGTTTGGAAACGATTGGTGAACATTAAGACGGTGAATTGTGAATTTTTGACGAAAAAGTACATCGGAGGAAGTCGCGTAAAACGCTTTCCCGACCCGCGATTTTCGGAGGATTCAGAACCGGTTGAATTAACCCATTTGTAAACTACCAACCAGGAAATTTCATGCACTACAAAACTGTCTATGTGGTTTCAACATATCGCGTGTTGTTTGCAAAACATCAACAGTGAAAGTATCAAAGCACCAAATTTTCAGTTGTTTTTTGAAATTTTTTTATGATATGCATGAGATGTCGATGAAGTATTTTTGCCTGTAATTGAGGGTCACTAACATTATCGATTTGCGTATATTTCAACCTGTAGCCAATTAGTTCCCGTTCGTCGAACAAATTATTGCTCTAAATTGACTGGCCTAATAATGGAGAACACTTTAAGCATTTATTAAATTGAGTTTTCATTGTTTTATTTTAAATGTTTCATTAGTCACCATTTTATTTAATTTTTATTTTCTTCATATTTATTATTACTTTTTTTATTTTGCAACCTAGTATAATTAATTATAGGATAATATATTAAACTACTTTTTAATTCATTTAAATTGTGGCGGAGGTGCCCGTGTGAAAGATAGCTATAAATTTGAACTTCATTTATTAGAAAATTTACTTGTAGATTTCCATAACATGTTTATCTTTCCTCGGACCTTCTATGGCTAGCCAGAGGATGCTTTTTCAAAAAAATGTTTTTGCTTATCTAAAAAATGTCACACACCTAAAAAATATTAACCTGTAAATTAAAGTTATATGTCAAATATTTTAGATTATAGAAGTCGACGTTTCGGAATAATCTCTGACAGTTTTCTGTTCATTTCCATAGATACGTGGTATAAAAGGTTATATTGATATTGTTTCTACTTACCTCGTCTCTAAGGTTTGTTAATCAGTTAGTACAATTAATAATGCCCAAAGAAGGCGCGAAGATTGCGAGGAAACATAGGATGCCACAAATAAACAATTATAGATAATATATGTTTATCTTGTTCATAGAACAAATAGTCGAATAACGTAATAAAAATGTTAAGTTGCTATAAAAGAAGGCGATGACGTTATATTTGCCAATACGTAAGGCAAAACAAATAAATAAAGTGTGTACACTCAAAAAATGGGAAATGAAAATTATTGGTCCGCCTGAGGTTTTTTTTTTGACGAAATAAAATTGAAAGAAAGCCCATACAAAATTAATTAACGCCATGTCCAATAACTTCGATACAGAGTTAAAATCGATAATGATAAAGATTTTCTACTTGACCTGATATGACTTACTGAAGAAAAATTCCTTTCCATTTTTTTTCATGCGTTCTACTACAACTTTGAGGGGCTTGTAGACCAGTCAAATTAAGGGTTTTTCAAAACGATAATTTCCAACCATTCCCGACCAATACCATTCGATTCAGTATGTTTTTTGAATTCTCATGGTCAATTTTGCCGTACGTTATATGAGCAAGAATCTAATTTATGAACAATTAAAGTAGGTAGTGAAAATGATGAAAATCAATGTTTCTGAATATTCAACTTCAAACGCTGCGAAAACGGCAACAGATAGAGAAAAATTGCTCAGAACATTTTTTATAGAGCGTTAAATTCCCTTCAAAAAAGTCCGCGACGGCATATCTCTACGATGAATAGTTAAGGCGTTACAATGAGTTAAATATTTATTATTTTTCTGCTGTCAGCTGTACAAGTAACGCGCATGCGCGATCAACAGACTCGTACGCCGCCTAATGGCCGCCTGCGCAGAACATTTTAAAGTAGACTTGCTGTAAATCTTTCATAATTTTCTTATTTTTACAACGCTAGCAAATGTATTTATCACTTCTTTGGTCTAGATATAATTATTATATACTTTTATGCATACTCAAAGACCTGGAAAATTATTATTAAGTTATAATACCAAGTACTATAGTGCCCTGTGCCCGAGGGTATCTACATATTATATGCTCCTAGCATTCTTGAGAAGCAGGTGTTCCAAACTAGACTACCTTCCCCCTTTGGGTACAACGAGCCCATTGTACAAATATACATGGACACATTTTAAAGTTAACTATACGCAGTAACTCATTGTAACGCCTTAACTATTCATCGTAGAGATATGCCGTCGTAGACTTTTTTGAAGGGAATTTAACGCTGTATAAAAAATTTTCTGAGCAATTTTTCTCTATTTGTTGCCGTTTTCGCAGCGTTTGAAGTTGAATATTTAGAAACATCGATTTTCATCATTTTCACAACTTTAATTGTTTATAAATTAAATTCTTGCTCATATAACTTACGGCAAAATTGACCATGAGAATTCAAAAAAAAAACTGAATCGAATGGTATTGGTCGGGAATGGTTGGAAATTATCGTGAAAATGGGCCTGATTTTTGCTTAATTTGACTGGTCTATTGTGCTCAATAGGCATAGTGTATATAATATTTGGGCATACACACATTCACTCATATTTTACAGACGTACAATTATATTCGTGTGTATTGGGCAAAGCCAGTAAGACATTTAAAAAAAATAAGAAATAAATGACAGACATTTATTATATTAAGATTGGGTATATCTACTTTCTATTTTACATCGCACCTAACTTGTACAGAACTGTAAATTATATGCTGCCATATGACTTTTAATATAATTAACCATTTCTATAAAATACCGGATCAACAAAAAAGGGCGTCATTTTCAAAATTACAATACGCCCCATCGATGTGTTGTCAGTGCACTTGAACTACAATTAGTTCACGGGCAATTATGACTTATGATTACCGCGGTAGGTCGGTTTGGATTAAAGTCAAAATCAATCCCTTTTAGAATAAAGGGAAGAAATGCACATTCATTTTGCTTTAATTGAAAAAATAGATAAAAGCAAGTACCTAACGTTTTATAAACAAACATAAAACATAACTTATTTATTCTAATCTGTCTAATGTCAATAAAATATTTTTCACTTGACATAAGAAAATAAATATTTGAAACATGAAGGAAAATTATAATAAAACAACCTACTTCACTAGTCGTTTATTAATATTATATTCACCAGCACAAAGAGGTGGAAGACATTCTTAATACGTGCTAAGAGGTGACAATTGCCTTACGCTATGATCTGCCAATAAGCCGGTGTATATTTCCGTTTTCTGTTTTTTTCTTTAGGAAGTCATTATTTAAATGGGTCATTTGATATCCTGGCTTTATTTTTGGGCCATAAAAAAAACTGAAAATCGCGAGTTATAATTCTTTCCCAGGAAATCTGCATTATGAAACCGGAAAAACAATTGAAAATTAAAAGTAAAACAAATATGGTCAAAAAACAAAATTATCAAAAAATCTGTTTTGTTTTTACTCAATTTGAAGTATAATGACCCTAATTAAGAATAATTTTATTCAGAGTGTCCCATTATTTAGTGAGGCTTCAGAGGATAACAAAACATCAAAAACTAATGGTAGTTTCTTATACAGTGAGCACGTAAAGGTTGGAATAAATTCCGTAAAATCGTTACGAAGCAAGTGACAAAAATTCGCTCAGACACGTCGATTTTTAAATTCCTTTCATAATTTGTTTATTTAAAAAAAAAATTTTTTTCATACTTTTTTTAAAAAGTTATGACGTCATCGGCAATTTTTTTAAATGGCAACCCCCATTGTTAAAAATTTCATTTGAAAGAGCACATTTTTTCTGCATACAGTACGTTAAATTCTAAGGCATGTTGCATGAAATTATCGAAAAAAAAATCTTAACTACTTTTAACAGTTTAATAAAACAGAAATACAAGAAATAATAAATCCAGCAAAAAATAATTAAATTAAATGTTCAAATTACGTACCATTTACTTCTTGACAATGCCCAAGCCGAAATTCAAATTCTCGCAAAACGTTAGTAATTGTTTCGGGTCCAATTCTTCCACATTCGTACCTAACTCTGTCTTTTAAGTCCTCAATGTTATTCGGTCTATTAAAATACACTTTCGATTTAAGGTAACCCCATAAAAAATAATCCAATGGAGTTAGGTCCTGAGATATAGCTGGCCATTCTAATTAACCGCGTCTACCAATCCATCTGTCTGGGAAAATTTCGCTTAGATAATTACGCACTATTACCGAATAATGCGGTGGTGCGCCATCTTGTTGAAACCATATGGAGTTCTCCGGTACAGAGTTTTCGCCATTTGGATACAGTGCGGCAAGTCCCGGTATTATGTTTTGTTGGAGCAACTCCAAATATTTTACACCATTTAATGACCCGTCAATAAAAAAATGGACCCAAAATTGTAGTCCCAACAATTCCAGCCCACACGTTTACTTTCTATGGAAACTGGGTATGTACTTCCATCATCCAGTGTGGATTTTCATGTGACCAATATCGACAATTTTGCCTATTTACAGCGCCATTTAAGCAGAAGGTGGCCTCATCAGAGAAAAGTACTCGACTTAAGAAATGTGGATTGGTATTACATCGTTCTATCATGGTTTCGCAAAACTGTACTCTGCGGTCGAAATCATCTTCGTTAAGCTCGTGAACTAAAGTTACTTTATATGGGTGCCATTTATTCTTTTTCAAATATTTTAAAATAGTCGACTGACTAATTGACTGCTCTGCTGCGACTTCGCGACTTGGTTTGTAAGGATTGTCCTCCATTGTCAGTAAAACATCTAACTATTTATTTTCTGAAATTGCAGGACGACCTCTCGTATAATTATATCTTACATGACCACACTCTCGGAACTTATTTTCTATTTTGCTAATAGTTGATTGTGTAATAGGTCAATCAGGGTACTTATCGTTAAATAATTCAGTAACCCGAGTTTGTGTTCGGGACATGTCTCTACAACCAATCATCACCAAAATCTCAAATCGCTGTCTCTCACTTAAACGTTCCATTATTAAAACTTTAAATACAACTGAATGTGAGTAAATGTGAACTAACGTGACAGTCAGGTCCGCGTTTCTACGTAGATGGAAAAAAGCGTAAACATGAAAAAAAGTGTAAGTCGTAAAACAGTTCCTCTACCAGGGTTCAACCATAAGTAAAACACGTGTGTGCTATTAATGTTAAATTGTTTTTTTTCTCGATAATTTCATCACGCAACATGCCATAGAATTTAAAGTACTGTATGCAGAAAAATGTGCTCTTTCAAATGAAATTTTTAAAAATGGGGGTTGCCATTTAAAAAAAATTTCCGATGACGTCATAACTTTTTAAAAAAAGTATGTAAAAAATTTGTTTTTAAATAAGCAAATTAAGAAATGAATTTAAAAATCGACTTGTCTGAGCAAATTTTTGTCACTTGCTTTGTAACGATTTTACGGAATTTATTCCAACCTTTATGTGTTCACTGTATAAGTTACATATCAGAAAGCCCTCTTTTTCCAGATAAATTCTCGAAAAAAAAAAATAAGACGTATTTTTTCTCACTCCAACGATTGGGTTATTGATCTGATATCTGAGGTATTCCTTATTGCTATCAGGCTTGATTAAAATTTTGATGGAACGTGTCATACCCTTTACCAGGGGAAATTTGAATCACTTTTTGAAATAAATTGATAGGCCAATGATTATTTCAAGAAAATTACAACATTTTTTAATTAACTGATTAATTTTGTACAGACAGGTCAGTTGGGAAACCGATCCAGGACTTACGGAAATTAATCGGTGTGTAAACATAAATAAAAAATTATTATAAAATTAGGGAAGTGGTACCCGTGTGAGTCCATAATACTACGATTACTGGTTTAAATAACAGGTCCTTTATCTCACAAACTCTTTATTAATGCTACCGGTTTCGTGGTATTTATACTAAAGTATTACCACATCTTTAGGCAACAAGACTAAAAATTGTTAGAAAACATTAGAAGAAAATAAATTGAAGAAAAAAATTGACGAATATGAGATTAAAATTGTAAATATAAAAATTACGTTAAAATACAAATATACAAAGATTTGCCCACATTTAAAAGCAATATACAGCCAAACAACAAAATACATCACTTTGAAAAAATGAATGTTATACTGTAAAGTTAAAAAGTTAAAACAAATTAAAGTGTCTACAATATATTATCATCTGTTCATAGATTAGTGACAGGTGAATGTGGGGACCTCTATCTTGAAATACATATAAAGTGGTCTTTTAGTTATATGTCACCATGTGAGGTTTCTTACTACTACATTTAATAAGATTAATTGAAAATATATCTAAAATTCAAAAACCAGCTCAACAAAATCGCAACAACCAACACTCAAACCCAGAAAATCTTCTTTTTGCAAAAATAAGTTCCGGAGTCCGGGCGTTGGCCACCGCGGTCCCGGTGAGCTAGTTTTTTTTGTAAAAAAAATTATTATAATATGTCGTCTTGTAACATGCGTCTCTGCATATACATAGAATTATTTTTATTTAGCCATCTAATAGTACTGAGTCATTAAAAAGGACGTTTGTTTCATGCAAATTTTTTTTCGTTCGACCATATTTTCTTCGGTTGTTATTCAATTGTTTTTCTATATTCTTGGATTATATAGGGAAAATCTATAACATGCGTTTTTGAATTTTGTTATTAGCTCAAAAATAAAGTCCAGAAATTACCTAATTTAATAACTTGCTTAAAACATTAATTAGTTAATAAAATTATTAGCTATTGTGCTAAAAGACGACTGATTTAATAGAAAGATGTGGAAAATATTATAAAACATACGTTATCCATTAACTAATAATTTATTAAATAATAAAGATGAAACATTTTTAGAATCTATTGTTATCTAGATATCGATAAAATCTCAAAATTGGTAACTGAATTACGAATTATTTTATTTATTATTTACAATTTTTATTACTTACATTGATAATTGTTTTCTGTTCTAACAAACAACTTGAACGTATTTTTCAACATGTTTACTGGATGAACAATTGGTTAATACTGTATTTTATGCTCATTAATATTTATTCCAAAGATAATGAATTACAGTAATAATATTTCCACTTAAAGCCCAATTTACATGATTCCAATATTTGACCAGCACATTAATATAAATGACTATTATTTTAATCACTTGCAGACGTAAATATAAAAAAATCCACAAGAGTCGTGTAAGAGAAAGTTATTAATTGCTTTAGTTACTACTCAATGTCAAGATGTGTAAATATGGACTAAACTGTTTATGTATTAATAAATATTCTGTATTACAAACTTGACCTGTTATCATTTGAAATTACTGGTTGCCTATTATCTAAACTCTAGATAATATTTTTGTCTATTGTTCAGTAGTGGTGAATAAAAATCTAGATCGAGACTGTCATCGACTGACGAATATTTACATATACAAGGTGAGTCAGTTTTAACCTGTCAAACTTTAAAGATTGATAGAACACGTCAAAATAATATCAGTTTGCTCTCTAAACTTAGTCCCAAAAATGTACCATTTTAAAGATACTAAACTTTAATTTTTCTTCAAATTGTTTCCATTATCTCCTAGAGTAATAAAACATTTACTCATTTACAAGCAATTATTTTATAGTACTTTTTATCTCATCTGGTATTACTGGGTGTTAGTTTCTTTGGGCCTGCACTCTTTTTAATCCCCCCAGAATATTTTCATACTACACTAATGATCATGGCTGTTTTATAAATTAAATGTCCAGAATCTTCCGTAACTTTTACATTTCTTGACAATTTACAATAGTGTGCCTTGTTCCAAAATTATGGTGCAAAATTCATTTTAGTGCCCTGTTTATTTCTAGTTACAATAATGGTCAATATAATTTGAATTCAAGGAAACATTTAATATTAATTATGAATTCAGTTAATTTTTGATTATCAAACATTTTAATATAATTAAGAGTATATTAATTGTCCTCATAAAGTATATGGGTGCAGTTAAACCTTTTTTGATTTTGACCCCAATAAATCTATACTATTAAACTTTTTATTTTTGTTTACAATTCGAATGAATAAAATAACTTGTACACTTTACTCCACATAAATTACTTAACAAAGTGCGTGCTATCCTTTAATTTGCTCAGTCCAGTTGTCTTTAAAAACAAAGTTTGTAGTTTTATGTCATTTTGAAACAAATTTGTCAGTTGATTTTTACGTCTTAAGTGATTATTTAGTCCTGGTGACTCCGAAAATGGTTGCGATTTGGTCGCTGGTTACTAAATTCGTTTAATATAAATCCACAGAAAGAATTTTCTGTAAATGTTTGAGTAAGTGTTTAGAGCAACTACGTTTGTGGTCCACATTTTTTACCACTCGATGTATTGCTCTTGAAATAATTTTATATGATGGTAAATGAGTGGATACAAATGAACGGCATTCCAGCACATAATGGCCAAATAGTCAAATATTGGCTAAATAATAATTATCCCGAAATGTGGATAGGCCGCATAAATAATGATAACAATCAAGAGTTGACACCTGGTGTGGGTCCCTGGCCACCACGGTCCCCAGACATAAGTCCATTGGATAATTGTGTTTGGGGTTGTCTTAAGGATAAAGTCTATTTCTCTCTAATACAAACAAGATTTTCCGAATTGAAGATGCCACGAATAGTTTGAAAAAAAATCCAATTTTTTTCTACGAGTACCTATGATAAATTCGTTAATAAAAAGATGTAGAAAATGCATTGAAGTATAAGGTGTCCACTTTAAACAATTATCATAATTTTTTGGTGTTTCAGGAGCTACATCATAACTATAGTTATAATAAATGTAATTTGCCACGAAACTGTACCAATAATTAGTAAGGATTTACTGAAAATCCCATACCTGTTAGTTCATTTATTAGAAAATACCAAATTGGTTTTGTACAGATAATAGTGACTGTTTTAATTACTCTTCGGCGTTGTGTCTGTAAATGTATCTACTACGAGCGGACTATCGCAACGACGCCGACGAGACACCACAGGGGAAAACAACCCCCCCCCCCCCCCCTAACAACTATATTGTTGGGACAGACTGTTATTTTTCAGAAACGTACTTGATTACTTAAATACGTAAGATGATTCTTCTTTAAATTTTAAAGCTGCATATAACATATTTGGTTTCATTTTAACTTATATTTTTTCAAATTTAACTTGTTATTTTTTAATTACCTTTAGTTTAATTATTTAACGAGATACCGGCTACAACAATATAAAAACAATACAAACTGCAAGTGACATTTGAGTTCTGAGTTGTCAAGTCAAAGCATATACATAGTTGTTCTGTGGTCAAAGCATCCACTGTATTGTGTCAGCGCCTACTTGTACATATATTAGATACTTATTGATACCTTAAAAAACCAAACACCGTTTATACTTGTCCCAATATTTAATTGTCAACATATTGCAACATTAAATAAGTAAACTATAAAAATGGCAAGTTTTTCCAACTCCCATTAAATTTATTTGGTAGATAACTTCTTTGCATACGATTCTATCAACAATTGTTTCTATGGAATTGATTGATATACCACATAAATTTAATGGGAGATAGAAAAACTGGCTCTAATGGTAAATAAAAAAAATAAGAAGTTAAATTTGAAAAAATCTAAGTTAAAATATAGTATGCAGCTCTAAAATTTTAAGAAGAATCATCGTACGTATTTAAGTAATCAAGCACGTTTCTGAAAAATACCAGTTTGTACCAACATACCGCGTGTCTCACCAGGAATTGCATTAATTGATATAAGGAAAAGTACGCACCAGAAAATATTTAAAATTTATGGAATTACTAATGGCAGTGTGGTCAATCCAAGTATAATAATTACAAGCATCTAGTATTTCCGGTTAAACCGGAAGTCGATACCAACTTGCTTGTTTTAAATGGAATACTCTATATATTTTAGGGTTTTCGAAAAGAGCATAAAATTCTGAGTCAAAAATATGTAGGACACCCTATGCCTAAACCCAGCCGTTTCAGAGATATTTGCCATTAAAAAAAAATTTGACAGGTGTAATGGTTTACAATAAATAACCTCTATAAATTAATTCGTATAAAAGATACTCATTTGCATATTGGCATGCAAAAAGATCATAAGGTGAGCTACGCTCTACAGTTTAAAGAAATTCAATAATAGTTTACCAAGTGTTCCATTTTTGACGTTACATTTTGTAAACTTCAAACCGCGAAAACTTGCTTAAGTCAAATAGAATACCCTGTATTTTTTTTACATCAAGTGATGTATAATTAAATTCCTCTTTTTCTGATATAAGCATTGTCAGGGTTTAAGTTACACATTTTCTTAGAAATTCAAGAATATTTAGTAAAAATTTTATCAAATTAGCCATGATTAGAATCAATCAGTAATGTCAGTCATTCTCTTATGTCAACAAATGCCACCGCGTTTAAATTACACCCACGAAGACTTTTTGAATTTGTTTAATATTTATGGAGAATGTGATAAAGTAATATCAAGAACTTGTAGTACATTTGCTACTCGATATCCACAAAAACCGAAACCGTCACCAAACACTGTAAAACGCATACTGGATAATTTTAAAAACTATGGCTCTGTCAAGGCAAGAATTCAAAAGCGGAAGCCTATTGTTGATGACGAAAACGTAGAATTAGCAATTCTGGGATATTTTCATGCATTTCTAATGATGTCATTAAGACAAGCTGCTCTGGAATCGGGACTGTGCAAGGATTCAGTTTACAGAATCTTAATTAAAAATAAATTTCATCCGTCTTCGTTCCAAATGGTTCAGCGATTAAAAGAAAAAGATTTCCTAAGAAGAGAAAATTTGTGTGAATTTATTCTAAAGTCTGTAGGCGACGATTCTCATTTGGGAAATATATGGTCAGATGAAGCTAAGATTACCAAATATGGACTTTTTAATCGACATAATTCGCATTATTGGAGTGACTCGACTCCTCATGTGTACAGGGAGCGAAATTTTCAAGAAAGTTGGCAGTTTAATGTTTACTGTGCTATAAGAAATGATAGAGTAGTGGCAAAATATAAAATTTTACAGGAAACGAAAAAAAATGTTTAACTTAAATGTTCTTCCAAGAATTGCCGAAACATTTTTTTACACCTTCTTTACAGCAAAAGAATGTAGTTTAGCTAAAAAATTTCAACATAAGTACTGTTTCTTTACTTCTTCTAATAATTTATAGATATAATTATCGGACTTTGATTGTGAATAATGAATACATTGTGTTTTGGTTGAAATTGTCATGGATTCAGTGGGGGTTTAATTATAACTTTTCTTAGGAGTTGAATTTTCCGAGAAACGAGGAAAAGATATAATCTACTTCACAATAATGTTCATTATATCTATCCACTTTTATAACCAAATATGTTTAGGTAACAATGTTACAAAACATATTAAATTAAACTTTAACTTTTTGATTATTTTTTTTTATTTTATTAGTGCTTAAGCATAACTATTTTTCTCAGTACCTTGTGACATGTAGGCTGATTCAAATTAATAATTACTTCTAAATTAGTAAAACCAAACTATGTGCTCATTTCTCAGCTTTGTCCAAAGATTCATATTGCTGTGAGATAACTGGTAGACCAAAAATTTTGTATGATAGGAGAAGAAATTACAAATTTCTTCCAACCCTATTCTCTTTATGATATATAAAATGTGCAATGTACGAAATGCTCTCCAAAAAATAATTTTCCATTTATATTTTTGGCACACGTACAGTAAAGTAAGTGTTCAGACAGGGAGTTATAATTTTAATCCGGAATATGCAATATTTTCTGATCTGATTGGTAGTGCTCTGTAGCACTTAGGAGGAGGAGTCGCCATTGCGTTTTGAATATCATTTGAATATCATTTTGCAGTTAGCTCTCGACTGTTGTCATTAGGTTTATTTCTCAAACTAAACATATGACAAATTATTGAAGCAGTCTACAGAAAATACGTTTTTAAAAATGTAAATTATCTGAAAAATACCATATATTTCTCTTTGATCTAAATGTTTAACTTTGCTTACAGACTTGTTCTAATTGTTTTCGTCTTCTTCATTGCATAGGTACATGCAAAAATTCTATTATGCTTTATTCTCTATTGCATGAAAATAATTTTTAAATTATTGTATACAACATTGTTAGGTAACATTTAAAGAAGATTTTGTTATCTTTAACGTAATGTAAATATAAATGTTAATTTCAACATAATTGTTATCAAGAAGGATAAAACATTGTAAATCAGTAAAAGAGATTATATTCTTTTATAAATAAAGCAGTACTATTATTATAATAATTTTGAATGTCTACATAGAAGAAAATAAATAATAAAATTACAATAATAACATATAAAATAATGTAATTCCATTGCATAAATCCTGGATTTTGTTGTTGTTCACACTCGAATTGAATTAAAAATGAAAATTGTGTTGTTACGATGTTATTTTTCAAAACGAATTATTAAATTTAAAAAATGCAGTGGCGTATCCTAGGGGAACCATTGGTTCTGTAGCTTCCACGCTTAAAAATAGGTGCCAATACTAGCAAATTGACTTGAAAATATACTGTTACGGGCGATAGAAAAAAATTCTCTTTAGTTAGCCATGGTAATTTAACGGCATGCCTAAGAGTCAGTTTATAAGGTGGGTTAGTTTTAAACTCGGTTTAAGTCCTTAGTTACAACTGTTGTCACAATTTTAATCAAAGAGTTACATCTGGTTCAAAATTGACTCACCTATACAATTGGCCCTTACCTCTTGCTCAAAAGTCAAAAAATAACCAGCCTCTGTACATACCTGAGAAAATGCGAAGGGCAGTAGACTATTACTGTGTCTTCACCAATAAATCGTTAGAACACAAAGCACTTTTTGTCTTCTTTATTTTATTTCACCTTCAATTGTTTTTATGTTTACATATTCAGTTTGTTCGAAAAATATCTATCATACAAGTTTTAGAATTGTTTCCATAACTAAAAATAAAACAAAGCTATCGAGTTGGTCAATTAAAATGATCAATTTGATATTAAGCTAAGGCAGATTAAACACTTGAACACATACCTCAAAAATTGTTTAAAATGTAAATAGTATCACATATTGCTAAATTAGAAAAAAAAGGTCGGCTATCTAAATCTAAACCTGAAACATTTATTTAGTTTCAAGCGAAATAAGTGTGACGTCAATTCCGTCTTAACCAGAAGTGTAATCTCATTGTAATATATACTGAATTATTTATAATTGGCCCATTTATAATTATGACATACGAGTGTTTTAAAACAATTTTCTTAAACATCTACTTTAGTGGACGTTTAGTTGTTTCAGATTCCCTGAAAAACAATTTGGAACCTCTGTCTTTGATTTTTTTTTTCCTAATTCAGAAACAAAACCAGGAATTCAAATGAACGATCTTAAATTCATCACCGTATAAAGTAAGATAAGGAGGCTGAGGAACACCTTTTATAAAGAACGTTTCAATTTATGTTTCATAAGAATTTGCGTTAAAATGTGTTTTCTAAACAAAACGTTTTAGAAAAAATAAATACACATTATTTTTTGTACCGTCCAATTCAGATAGGATTGTAATATAAAAGAATGTAACGAGACTCAATTTGTCATCATTTTAGAGAGAAAAATTGTCGCACAGCAGCTATTGTTATAGGGAAGCTTCATAAAAATACTGAGCCGTATTACATAATATTGTTGCAATCCTATTTGATACGAACAGTACTCATGAATAAACATTTTAACTTGATATTACCTTATATAATAAAATATTAACTTTTTCCCACTAGTTGTGAACATTGTTGATCTTACTTTTAGTCCTGGCGAAGACAAATAATGAACATATAGTTCAACATACCTCAACTGAGGATCTCAGTACAGCACATTCCACTTACTCCTCAATTTTTGTTCTAACTCATTCTAGATTCTTCTCCATAAGATGTATTGCGCCGAAGAAGAACAATAACACCGAAACATCTTCATTGTTTGAATTTTTCTTTTTATTTATCGTCGCATCGCGACAAAAGGAGTGTCAAATTCTGATTGGTATATGTGCAAAAATAGTCTACCAATAAATGCAATGTATTCAAAAGGTACAAAACATATGCCAAACATTGCGCACTGCATTAATGTTCATCAGTGTGCAACTTACATTGGTTTAATTTAAACAAAAAAACTAACTAAACAATCTACGGATTAAAATAATTCTATTGAACTTAACTTACATGTATACAAAAGTACATCCATAAAGAATTTAAGTATTTAAAAAAAAACTTTTTTCAAGAAAACGGTTTATGATGTGTTGATGAAATTCTTTAAAACTATCTTGTTTAGTAAAATCAAAAAAAATTAATTATGCCATATAATATAATTTTATAGCACACATATGTCTTTTATCTACTGTAAGATTACACTGGCCGACACAATTATTGTAACATAGTTCACACTACTGTTCTTATATTGTTAATAGGTACCTACCTCTCTATTAATTGAAAAAATATGCTAATACGTACCATTTTTATGTGAACACAATAGACACTATTATATTGCCAGGTAATAAATTTTATGATGGGTTGGGAATTTAAGAAGAGTAAGTTAAAGTAAGGTGGGACATTTTCATCGACGACCAACACGAACACGCTAACATACAATCGATTCGCGAATATGTAATCGATACGGTCAAAAATTTCTCAGGTTTAATAATTCATGCATCGGAACTAATATGACACATAACAGATATACAAGGACACCATAAGTGCATACACAAGCACAGATTGTTACATGAAAATCTTCCGTTATAATACGACATTGACAAACATTAATACACCACGCATAACGGCAGACATACGCTCCTATCCATTATCCACATCCTACACTAACTTCTACATACACCCACACTAATTCCCTTTCCCCTATCCCCTTTTTCTAGGAACTAGGTTCTACCTTTTCCCTCCATCACCTATCACTATAATTTCAATTTTTCATGACGGTTTTTCTTGGTTTTCATGTATGGTTACGATAGCTATTCTATGGAGTCTTTATATTTTTAATTATTATAAATTGCCAATATCATATTACTTAAACGCCTTGAATTGTATTCACAGTAAGGTGCCGCCTACACACCAACAATAAAGGTCTATGAATGTAGCAGAGGACACAACACCGGCCAATTTGTCGCCAAAGTGAAAATGTCTTGTATTAATAATATATTGTATTTCTTAATTCCATGCTTGTTTGTTTACTATTATTTATAATAAATAAAATAAGTGAAACAATTTGACTTAATTAGCTATGTAAATAATAGGAAATAAAATCTGTAAACTGAAATTGGGACATTTTGAGTATCAGTCTTGTTTTGACCTGCCAAGTGCCCAATTGTGTCTGTTAGAAAGTGTTTTCGTTTGTCTACATACCTCTGTTACGACAAAAATGTCCAATTAAACGTGCCGAAGATGCAAAACTCACCTGACATGTTTTGTTACATTTGTGGAGAATTGCTTGTGAAGTCTAAAAATGTGAAAAAAGTATTTTCTATATTTTAGAGTTTTAGTCGGAGATCAAGACAAGCAATGGACTCCCCACGTTTGTTGTGTAAGTAGTTGCATGTCACTAATGCAGCGGATAAAAGGGGAAAGAAAAAGCATGTCTTTTGCGGTTCCAATGGCATGGCGTGAACCCACCAATCATTTCGATGATTGCTTTTTTGTGTAACAAGAACCG
The DNA here is from genome assembly GCA_029963845.1 of Rhamnusium bicolor. NCBI lineage: Eukaryota > Metazoa > Arthropoda > Insecta > Coleoptera > Cerambycidae > Rhamnusium > Rhamnusium bicolor. Next base: position 431,130 of record JANEYF010001716.1, read on the forward strand.
AGGGCTTTTGTCTGTTGTAATGAATTTCTAAACCAGTATTGATGACCTGCAAACACTGATATGTAGAAAACATGTACCTTAATACGCTACGAAAATTTGGTTTGGCAACACTGTCGCCTTATTTACTTTTTTGCTCCCGATTTAAATTGACAAATATAATGCCCTTTGAAAGAAATATTTTCAATTCAGCATCTTCCGAAAAAAATCTATAACAGCTTTACCTAATTATTACAATTTTAGTGGTATACCTGCCCAAATTTTTATTTTTTTTGAGAAAATATGCATCGATTTTGTCTCACAAGAGTTTCCGTTGGCTCTGTAATAACTTGAGAAATATTTTTCCTCACACTGTACAAACCTATGTAAGATGGATGGATTGGATATTGCAATATAGGTAAATTAAATATAGGTACTAATAGATAGTCTGCTATTGAGTCAATTTAAAATAATTAAATTTTCTGGCATAAGCACCTGGACCAATATAAATTTGTGTAACCAGTGTTTAATTTAAGACTATACACCAAGTTTTCTCAAGAATAAAATTTTCTGAGAAATTATTATCTAATGAAAAAATTTTCTAATTGTTTTAAACTTAAAGGACTCTTAATTCTTTCGCAATGTACATGGTTATTCATTATAAATTACCCACCCCTTTTCATCGATATTATTGCCTATAGAAAAAAAGTTTTAAATAAAAAGTTGTGTGGTTATGACTGAATTTTGTTAAAATGCTATCAAAAGTACAGTAGCGTGCAAATTTCAGGGATATAAAAAATAATATATTTTTAAATAGTACCTATATTATAATACTGTATATTATTAAATTTTTTGAAATGATCCTTTGTTCCTAATTTCAAAAATATACCATATATTATCCCTACCATATACCGTTTTAGAATTATTAAACGTCGAATATTTTAGTTAAACTGTTACTGTAAATATGAAAAAGTTAACATTATTAAAGTGAGTTATGAAAATGACAACTATTATGTTTAATAAGTGACATTTCTTTAATAAAATAATAAAAATGGTTTACAGTGAGGAAGAAAAAGTCCAAATATTTACTTGTTATATACAAAATAACAAAAATAAACGTGCAACAAAAAGAGCATGTAAGGTGTTGTACCCAAATCGTCCAACACCATCAAAAAATACGTTCAAAAATATTTACCAGAAAGGTCAATAATACCTCCAGTTTTAGTAGAAAAAGCGTGCAGTTCAAGCAAACCAGGAAGAACAGCTAGCTTCATTTCGAAGGTAAGCCCATCCATATAAAATTTTATCCGTACAAGTTTTAACAGAGGCTCATAAAAGGAAAAGGCTGGACTTTTGCCGCCAGATGATTCAAAAGTTGGATGAAGATCTCGATTTTTTTACTAAAATATTATGGATTGAATATCATCCTTTTCTACGGCAGGAGTTTTTGAATAGGAAAAATCGAGGGTCGTGGGGAAAACAAGCACAACAGAAAAAGATTGGTAAAACAAAAAAAAATCAGGAAGAAAAACTGTTAGCGTTTGGTGTGGAATTTTCAGAAACAAAATTGTTGTCCTATATTTTATGATTATACTTTAACTGGAATTACCTATCTGGAAATAATTATGCCAGAAGCAGAAAATATTCTTTGCAGAATTTCGGAAGCCGAACTTGATGATATGATTTGAATGCAGGATGGGGTAACTCCACATAGTGTCCTACCTGTTCGAGATCATTTGAATAATGTGTTCCCAATATGGATAGGGAATAATGGACCTATTAAATGATCACCTAACAGTCCGGATTTGACCCCTATGGATTCATTCTTTTGGGGATTTCTAAAGACATTGTCAGTAATAATAATAATATTATTCAAGTCATTAAAGACAGGATCGACTTAAAATAATTAATCTGAATGTAAATAATGAAGAAATTTACAGTGCAATTATAAATATAAGATGACGTTATCAATTATACATTGACAATAGTGGTGAATACATCGAACATCTTTTATGAGTTACCATTTATTTATATTTAAATTTCCTAAATAAATCTTTATCTATTTTGTATAAATATTTGGTTTTTCTTCCTCACTGTAAACTATTTTGATTATTTCCTTAAAGAAATGTCACTTATCAAACATAATAGTTGTCATTTTCATAGCTCACTTTAATAATGTTAATTTTTTCATATTCACAGTAACTAGTTTAGCTAAGATATTCGATGTTTAATAACTCAAAAACGGTATATGGTAGGGTAACATATAGTATATTTTTGAAATCAGGAACAAAGGATCATTCCAAAAATTTAGTAATATATGAGGTAACCCATTTAAAGAAATATATTATTTTTTTGTATTTCCTGAAATCTGCAAGCTACTGTACTTTTGATAGCATTTTAACAAAATTCAGTCATAACCACATAACTTTTATTTAAAACTTTTTTCCTTATAGGCAATAATAACGATGATAAGGGGTGGGTAATTTATAATGAATAACCCTGTACTCTTGCATATACGGGGTGTCCCAAAAATAAACGGCTATATGACAACTACAAATAGGAATTTAATATTTAAATAAACAAAAATTGCTTTTAAATGTTTCAAAATTTATTTCACGAAGGTTTTAGGCCCTTTTCAAGAGACAGTGAGAGGTACTGTAATACTTGAAAAGGGCCTAAAACGAACGTAAGTGAAAAATTTTGAACATTTAAAATCTGTTTATTTAAATTTAATAATTTTCCAAGGACAACGCAGAATCAGGAAATTTAATTTTGAGCAAAAAAATGTCTAATTAACTAGTGTCCGGAAATGTATCCTACGGGCGCTATGGCCGTTCAAAAATGGCCTCTAGAAACGAATTATTAGAATAATAATAATTGAGAACTCGTTTCCAGAAGCCATTTTCATAAGTCAACCATAATATCATGTAGACAGAAAATTTAGTTATGAGAACAAAATGTTTAATGAATTAATACCATATTTGTTATGGTTTAGTAAACAATAAAATTAAATGGAATTAACATCTACACAAGTTAACAATACATGGAAAAATAATTGCGCCTCATAGGCGCTGAGTTTTGAAATTTTGGCTAGGGGATCACTGAGAGATAACATAAAGCGAAAACGGAGGGCTATTTGTAAAAATGCATTTTATGAGCACGTCAGGCAATTTAAAAAAAGAAAAGAATTTTATTCCAATATTTTATTACAGAAATTTTTACTTTGATACGTACTAAACTAACATACAGTGGTCTTACTTAAGACTGTAACACTCCTATAACTTTATTAGTTCTTATCTGATTTAAACCAAATTGGTCTTAAAAGATCGGGGTCATTGACCACAAAATTATTTACCATCCTCAAATGCAAAGCAGCAGCAGATATAAGATTGAATGAAAAAAAAATGCAGAAAAATTTTTATATAAAGAAAAATTTTAATGTCAGTTGTTCATAATCATCCTCAAATCGAAAATTTGGTTAAAAACTAAAAATGAAAAAATTTTGTTAACAATTGAAAAAATAAAAAATATGTAATTTTATACCAGTTTTAGAAATTGACCTACTGGGACAATTCTCAAAATAGTTTCTTAATAAACATTTTTGATTTTATCAAAAACAAAAAAATTGGCCTTTCAAGATGAATTTGGACGATTCTGAACCACTTTGCATAATAATTTTTTTTTATGAAAAAATTCCTAATTCTAATTTATTGCATTTGCACACTCATGATCTAGTAGTAAAAAAATAAAAAACATAATCGCTCTTTACAAAAACAAAACAAGAAAACCAATAGGTAATACTATTTAAAATGAAGAATATCACTCTATAGCTTGGTTGGGAATAATACTCGTAGTCCCCAAACAAGAAAAAACAAAAACGACTAAAGTATAGATACTATTTAAAATGAAGTGAACTCATTTTGGGATGTTGATCCCAAAGCAAATTGCTCATCCTTACACCTACCTTTCGAATTCAGGGCGTTTTTTAAGTGATGTCGAAAACTTCAGGAGACGATTCCTTGAACGATTCTAAAGAAAAAAGTTCTTATGAAGATGAGTTTGGAACTGCTTCCCTGCAGATTTACGGTCTTCAAAAGTTAAAAAAAGTTCTGTGATCTTTCGTAATTTTTAATTAAATAATAATAATAATGTTAAGTAATTCTAGTTTTTGTGTGTGTTTAAGTCTTTGTATTTGTTTTATAAATGTTAATGCTTTTAGTTTTTAGTTTGCCACTCCGTCTGTGTTAATACTTTAGTTGGCCACCCTGTCTGTTCAGTTTATCATAAGACTAGACTGTGGATGCACGTTTTCCTGTGTATGTCGTCAATAAAACAGTCTTTCCACTGTAAAAGTGAGTTAATATGTCAAGAAAAGTTAACAAAAAAACGATTATATCTCAATTCTAAACATATGATCCGGCTTCAAGGACCATCAGGTACGCACTTTAAACATTTAGGATTACATTTTAGACAGTTTTATTATTCTAAAGGGTGCCATACTTTTTTATTTTTATCGTTTGGGATAATGCTGATTTTTTCTTGAATCTCTCCTTCACAAAATCCTGAGTGACGTTTAGGACTTTCAGCATTAATTCCCTAACCGTGCTGTTAAATTTACCCTTTACTGTGATAATTATGCATGGTATATTTGGATGGTTGACTAAATTGGTTTCGGAGATACAAAATAAACCTGTTTCTGGAGGTCATCTTTGAGGGGCTAAAGCGCCCTTAGGCAATATTTCCGGTTCATTAGAAATTCTTTGCTTAAAATTAAATTTTCTATCCGTGATTGTCGTATGGTCGTTTAGTTTTGAGATACCTTGTATAATATGTAAGTTAGGATTTCCAATTCGGTTTTGTAGAGTCATTTCCAGGACACCCTGTATGTAGTACATATCAATGTATTATACTCTTCAGTCATGTTTCTTTACATTGTTGCATTCATCAAAATTTAAAAACACTAAAGACCATCTTGGTACAGTTTTAAAAAGAATTTTATGTTTTTGCAGTTAAGAATATTTAACTATATCTTCTTAGAAATGGTAAAACAATTTTAATAACATTTTACATACATAATGTATCTGATAAATATGGTAAGAACAAAGATACAACGACAATGATACTTATAAAAGATATTTTAAATGAATTAATTTGCAAAATAATAAAATTATAATATTTTTCAATTTTTAGAGCAGAACTATAAAAAGTTTACCATCATTGGCGCATTCGCCATTTCATGTTAGACTTTAAAATATTATGGCTATGCAGATATTTCTATTTCTATACCCACACTTTCACCAGGTTCACCTCCACCTCTCTCAGATGAAGCATTTCACATGAATTTATACCATAAGAGCATTTATAAGTATATATTTGCACTAGTCGTGTACAGAAACTTTTACTTCCTCAGAGTAGTACTGATAAGTTTTGAAAACGAAATGGATATTACATTTTGTTGCAATAATCGTTTGTTAATAATTTACCTAAATAATAGGTACGTAACTGTGCAAATTTTAATGTGGACTCATTAATTTTGCCACGACTGTACCAGACAATTAATTTTAACTTAATTTGCGAATGCATATGAATTATATTATTATTTTTAGATTCGTATGTAATAAACTATAGGTACAGTGTAAATACAGATTAAAAATTTAGCCACAGAGAAAACAAAAGTTATTTACTTTGATAAAAGGTAAAATAGAGTAGTTTTATGCAAATATCAGTTTCAAAGTAAATTTGTGTTTATTTAATGTTTAAAATTATTCAAGGCGCCTCCTAGTTGAGCAATAATTACTAAAAATTACCTGTACTTATGTCGATAATTGGAAAATCTTAAGTTATAGCTTTACACATTATACAGTTTCAAATTTACTAATATTGTATACTTAACATATTTAATACAATAGTTAACAGTTTGACAGTTTCATTTAATTCAAATTTATTATTTATAAAAAAAATAAAATATGATTTTTTTGTAAAAAAAAATATAAAAATTGTCTCGACTTGGATATAAAGTAGCTAGAGCCGGTATAATTTTGTTTATAAGAAATTATGGCCGTCTAAGTACCAATTTTCCGAGGAAATTGGGTATGAGCCTCCCGGAACCAATGGGGAATTTCTTGGGCCCAATATCGACAATTATGCCTATTGACTTCGCAGCCCAAACATGATAGCAATGCGGAAAAACAAAAACGTGGCAAAGTATTGATGTCAATGTCAAGTTCGTCGTGTTTTCTTCTTCCTCCACACCAGATTTGATTGAAATCGGACAAATAATTTCCAAGATATATGGATTATTCAATACTTTTTACTCACTCTGTATAATCTTCTATCATCCATTCATAGTTTTAAATATAATTTAAAAATAATCTGGTACACTACTGTTTTTATAACAAATAACCGTTTTTTGTAAATACGTAGTTTTTAATCTGCCAAAAAAGCATAGTCATATCGTTATCTTTTATCAACGCGCAAAATTCTTATTTTTATATATACCGGGTATAAATAAACCCTGTCTATTTTCATTATTAATCGAAATAAATTTATGAAATTTTAATACATTGTTATACACATAAAATTGCATTAGAAGACAGTATTTTAAATTTTTATGCCAACTCTCTTATTTTAAATGGAAAACTTTTACATTTTTGTATTTTGAATATAATGGCATACGTTTTTCTTTGATTTTATATTTATTTCATTTTTAACAAAAATTTAATTTTTGATTTAGAGTGCTATGATGTATAAAAAATGTTTCTGATAGGGTTTCTTACTACTGCAAAAATTAAATTACTGTTTTCTGATAAATACTCTCTTACATAGGCGCCCTCAAAGGTGAGAAAATCATTGTTTTTTAATGCATATTTGTCAAATCTCAAAATGATGCCTCATTACGATATTTAGAAAATACATCTTTTTACGGTTACATTGATACCCATAACTTAGCAATTCTATAAGAATTCAGAGTAGAAAAATCAAAATTCTTCTAAATAAATTGGTATTATAATGTAATTCACAAAACCCGATACACAAAGTAGTGAGCTGTAAAAAGAACTATCTCAATTAAAGTTATTTGTCAAGAATTCTATTGCGGAAGCCGTTATTTTGTGATAGTTAATCAAGATCATATAAGAAAACACTTTACTTTGTACAAAGTTATTTGTGTAAAATAGCTGTCAAAATAGCTATCAAGTAAACAATGGCTATACTAGCATTACAGTAAGTCTAATTTAAGTATACTAGTCACGACAGGTTTTTAGGCAAATAATTTTTTTTGAAATCGCTCAAGAATGTCTATTTTCTCGGCGCAATACCTATCAGATCCCCATTATTTGTTAATGAAATACTGTAATTTGCTATGTTTTTGTATCATATTTATGGACAGTTTTATCTGTTGGATTTTAATAAACCTTATTATTATTATTATTATTATTATTATCCCAAAATTCGATATTCTAGTATTTTAGTCCGTTGCTAGACAAACCAACACATTAAAAATGCAAGAATATTTGATAAATTAACATTAAAATTTTAAAACGCGATTAATGTTATCTTCTAAAATTGAGATAATTAAGAAAAAAATAAATAAATAGGAAATAAGATACTGAACTTATTTTGGGGAGGTCCTTTTTTATTTCTTTGCTCAAGTCCTTACTGCAATTTTATTAATAAATGTAAACGTTTGTTTTCAAAAATTTGCTTTATTTTTTTAACATAAATAAAAGGAAAATTGATCTTTTTAGTAAAAGTACCTTGTAGTCAAATATCTTTTTATTTAATTTAAAAAAGACATCTGATGTGACCAGCACATAACTTTCTTATACCAGTATATATCATTCTGATGTAAAAAAAATCATTCTATTTAATTCTTCACGTACCTCAGTTAAATTTTAATAGCGTACCTTGAAATGTTTTAAAATTTTTAAATAATTAATTATCAGCGTCATTCCATACTGTCAATAATACTTCATGTCATATATTTTAATAATTTCTTCTTATTGACATTGATATTTTTGTAACTAAATTAGATATTTCAAATGTCAAACTGTTATATTTATCCTAACCCCATTTTATGGGGCCAAATGTATAAAAAAATTAAGTTTATCTGAGCTTTATTTAAGTAATTGAAAAATATATTTTATTGGCTTGATATAATACCCACCCCTTATCATCGTTATTATTGCCTATATAGAAACAAGTTTTAAATAAAAGTTGTGTGGTTATGATGAATTTTGTTAAAATGCTATCAAAAGTACAGTAGCGTGCAGATTTCAGGGAATACAAAAAAATAATATATTTTTTTAAATGGGATACATTATTAAATTCTTGGAATAATTCTTTGTTCCTGATTTCAAAAATATACCATATATTACCCTACCATATACCGGTTTTGAGTTATTAAACGTCGAATATCTTAGTTAAACTAGTTACTGTAAATATGGAAAAGTTAACATAATTAAAGTAAGCTATGGAAATGACAACTATTATGTTTGATAAGTGACATTTCTTTAATGAAATAATCAAAATGGTTTACAGTGAGGAAGAACAAAACCAAATATTTATACAAAATAGATAAAGATTTATTTAGGAAATTTAAATATAAATAAATGATCTCATAAAAGATGTTCGATGTGTCCACCATTATTGTCAATGCATAATTGATAACGTCCTCTTATATTTATAATTGCACCAGAAATGGCTTCATTATTTACATTCAGATTGTTTATTTCAAGTAGAATCCTGTCTTTAATGACTTGAATACTATTTTTATTATTATTGACAATGTCTTTTAGAAATCCCCTAAAAAATTAATCCATAGGAGTCAAATCCGGACTGTCAGGTGGCCATTTAATAGGACCATTATTCCCTATCCATATTGGAAATACATTATTCAAATAATCTCTAACGGGTAGGACACTATGCGGAGTTGCCCCATCCTGCATCCAAATCATATCATCACGTTCGGCTTCCGGAAAATTCTGCAAAAGAATATTTTCTGCTTCTGGGATAATTATTTCCAGATAGGTAACTCCAGTTAAAGTATAATTATAAAATATAGACCCCAACAATTTTGTTTCTGAAAATTTCACACCAAACGCTAACAGCTTTTCTTCCTGATTTTTTTATATGTTTTACCACTCTTTTTCTGTTGTGCTTGTTTTCCACGACCTTCGTTTTTTCCTATTAAAACTCCTGCCGTAGAAAAGGATAATTCATCAGTCCATAATATTTTAGTAAAAAAATCGGGATCTTCATCCAACTTTTGAATCATTTGGCGGCAAAAGTCCAGTCTTTTCCTTTTATGAGCCTCTGTTAAAACTTGTACGGGTAAAATTTTATATGGTCTGTAGCTGTTATTTTTTTTAAGGTACGTTGGATTTTGGAATAACTTTTACCTAATTGATCGACTGCATTATTTATACTACATTCAGAATTTTCTAAAAAAAAAATACAATGTTTCAAAAAAAGTCTATTCGTGAATATATATGGATGGGCTTACCTTCGGAAATGAAGCAGTATATCTAGCTGTTATTCTTGGTTTGCTTGAACTACACGCTTTTTTCTACTATATGCTCTTTTTGCTGCACGTTTATTTTTGTTATTTTGTATATAACAAGTAAATATTTGGACTTCCTCACTGTAAGCCATTTTGATTATTTCATTAAAGAAATGTCATTTATCAAACATAATAGTTGTCATTTTCATGGCTCACTTTAATAATGTTAACTGTTCTATATTTACAGAACTAGTTCAACTAAGATATTCGACGTTTAATAACTCAAAGACGGTATAACATATTGTATATTTTTGAAATCAGGAATAAAGGATCATTCCAAAAATTTAATAATATATTAAAAAATTTAAAAAATATATTATTTTTTGTATCCCCTGAAATGTGCACGCTACAGTACTTTTCATAGCATTTTAACAAAATTCAGTCATAACCACACAACTTCTATTTAAAATTTTTTTCTATAGGCAATAATAACGATGATAAGGGGTGGGTAATTTATAATGAATAACCCTGTAGGTACCTTTTTTCTTCTTTCATTCATTGTGTCTCATCTGGTGGTACCACATTCACCAAATGTAATTTGTCTCCTAAAATATTGTTGACAATCTTTACTGCCAAATTTGAGTATTGGTATTTTTTGAGTTATCGCGGACACACACATACACACACACACGCGCGCACGCACGCACACACGCACCGACAGACATCATTCGGAAAATAGTCAGAATATATTCAGGAGGGTTCAAAAGGTATAAATCAATCAAAATCTCGAGATCGAAAAAAAATCACGATTACTATACTTCCTTACATTAGGTATAAGAAAATAAAAACGGAGGGTTTTATATATATATATGAATTTTATCTCGTTAATCTTAGAAACACCTTAATTTAAATGTGCTTCTTTCGGAAATCGGAAATAGTATTCTTAATGGCAAAGTAATAAAGTTTTCTTTGATAAATGATCATATATTAAAGAAATGCTTCCAACTAAGAAATTGAACTAAAAAAATGTCCTAACGAAATAATTTGTTTAATAATGATTGATTTTATAAATAAAATAATTCTTACATATAAAATATAAACCGTTTGCACTAATATTATGCATTACTATATTCTAAATGTGTTGTTGTCTGTTAGTTTAAATCAAACAAGTAACCGTTAATTCTTATTTATCATATGACATTTCAATGATATGCAATTTTTTATTTTTACAGTGAATGGTTATTTGTTACTGCATTGACCACAATGGCTTCCTTAGGCACAAATGTTTTTTTATTTTGCTCAGAGTAGCTCCTTTTTTCTTACAGCAGGTCAATAAAACCGTAAAATGGACTGCCTTTAGTCAAGAAACAACTTGGCTCCAGATATCTAAGAGGAGCTACAATTCCGCATCCTCACATCGCATCGTTTTGAAATCCCTTTGTATAATAAAACACAGTTGATCCGTCTCGAATTTGAAAATGATTGCAGAATCTGATCTCTGGGTCAGCCGTCCCATTTCTGCTTACATCGTTTGCTAGATATTGAGCCCTCAGAACAAGTCAAAAGAAGCAAATAATTTGTCAAGATTTATATTTTCCATTCTTTAACAATGATTTTAAGAGATTAAAGACTTAATAGAACAAATAATGTGCTATACTTTAAAGTGTAGCAGTTGTATTTTCCCCACTACAGGTGTTAATGATAAGATGTGACGTCACTTCATAGTACTTATGTGTGTGGGGCGACGTGTCAAATACAGGTACTACGCCCACGGCGACAGGTGTGACTCGTTAGAGATGATCATATTGTGCACCAGGACCTACTGCATCCTCGAGGATGATTTCCAAATGGTACGTTGAACATTTCCTAAATCATAGTAATTAATCGGATTTTCATTAATTTCATAATGAGAACGTAACCCACTAACTTTTTTCATATGTGATAACTTATCATTATTTATACTTACAGTGAGATAAGTCAAATTGTTTGCTACAGTTATATTTTTAACAATATCTAATTACAATTTTTTTCTTTTTAAATCAGTTATTTAGACTTAGGATTAGAAATAATGGAGCTTTATACACGATTACGTAATAACTTGAATGAAAGCTTTCCTTCTCAGTCAGTTTTATAGATAACTTTCATTAATGAAATCATAAAAATTAAGTTATTAGATTCAGTATAATACGATACTCGTCAAAAATGACTCGGTAGTCTTAAATAGTGAGAACTTTGCCTACACTAGAACATAATATATGAAATATGTTTCATCATTTAACTAAATTGTATCATTTAACTAAATTGTAATCAGAAAACTGCTTCCCAGGTACGACTTACATATTATAAACTAATTATATAAGACAATTGACTACAAGCTTTCATAGAGAGAATATTCAAGGGCCAAATTATATCATTATCACATCAGAATTAAAACAAAGTGTGACAATTATGTTTGTTCTAATTACCTACCTAATTTTTTGAAAAAACGTTTTACTCATTCATTACAGTTTATGGTTTGATTCGAAATTTTTGCAATGATTTTAGTAGTAGTATGATTTTAGTATCTAAAATTATGTCTACAATATTGTAGAATCAATTACGGTACGTGGTCAATATAAAATACGTATTTGTTATTATCAATATTCATATTTTTATGTCGATATAAGATAACAATATAGATAATGAAGCTCTGCTTATCTTTTTTTACAATAATGGTAAATACCAAATTTTAACAATGTTATAAAAGTTATTACGTTATTTTAATTTTTGCAATAGAAAATGAAGAAATGATGTGCTATTTCTTATACTACAGTATCTTTTCATGCGTAGAACTGTAATGGTTATTTGCAATTTTAGAATCTTGTTATTTATGCAACAAGGGCATAAAGAGGCGGCGTGAAAATTAGACTTTAACACGCTAAGGGCCATTAATGCTGGTTGTGTCCGAGGTGTATACAAAATTTTATATACGACCAGTCTTAATAATTAATACATTATATGGTAAATGTATCTCGGCTATCTTGTAAATATTCCATAAGAATTGTCAATATGTTAAATTTTAACATTCCATAACAATAAAATTCGTATTGTCACTGACAGGTACGAATTTGATTTTAAATTTGAATTAAAAATAAATGCAAATAACCAAGCAACAAAATAAATAAAGGTGGCCATATTGTAATTTTGTGGCAATAATCGTTCTCAGAGTTTTAAAATCGTTTTGTCAAAGTGTTTTATGTTTTTCAATTGAACTGGAAACAGAAGAAGATGAAAATTTATTTTCCTATACTCCACCAGAAATTACCGAAACAGCAGAGGCTGTAGCATTGGACTTGTTGCCTGTGAAGCTGAAAATGTTGTATGGAAAATAGTGCAAAAGCCCTAGGCGGGCAGTAAAGTGGTTTAAGATCTGGCGGGCTGTAAATTAATACTTTAAACCCTTAAATCAAACATATCAAATGACCAATTAAGATCTATCGTAGATAAATTATTTTATAAGAATTACATATACCTATGAAAAAATATTATATGAGAGGAAGGTCTGTTGGTATATGCTTAAAGTCTTTAAAATTTAGACATAAATAATTTTTGAAGTTATATCAGTTTTATAATTTGGGTTAATAAATGCTACCATATGATTCAATCATATTGATACTTCGCTTTAACGGCGAACATCTCAAAAACAGTTCAGCAAAAAGATTTTAAAAAATGTGTTTTATCCTTCTATCATCAATACAAACAATTCAATAAGTCACGTTACACTGTTAAGAAGATTTATTACTTAACATAAAAAATGTGGTCAATTCACTAAAACTTTTTACTATTTTCAAGTGCTTTACAGGAAAATGAAGTAATGTCATTTCCATATGCAGACATTTTTTCATATTTTTCTGTTCACTTTTACATTTATCTACAAAAATGTCTCTTCGTGTCTAATCAACTAATCAGTTATCTTTAGCAATGTTGCAAAAATTCTTTCTAATGCAAGATTTAATCTGACATAGCATTTTTCCAAAACAAAAAAAATTACGAAAAAATGTTAATCTGGTGCACAACGTTATGTAAAAATAAATATCTGATGTGGTCAGCACATAACTTTCTTATACCAGTATATATCATCCTGATCTAAAAAAATCATTCTATTTAATTCTACACTTATCTCAATTAAATCTTAATAGCGTACTTTGAAATGTTTCATTAAAATTTTTAAATAATTAATTATCAGCGCCATTCGATACTGTCAATAATAATTCATGTCATATATTTTAGTTCTTCTCATTGACATTGACATTTTTCTAACTAAATTAGACATTTTAATTGTCAAACTGTTAAATTTATCCTAATCCCATTTTAAGAGGTCAAATGTGTAAACAATTTCAGTTTACATCAGCTTTATTTAAGTACTTGGAAAATTTATTTTATTGCGTTGATATAGTAGACATGATTTATAATCTTTCATCAACAATATATTTTTTTGTAAAGGCAAATACAAAAAAATTTTGGTCTGGTGGATCTCCTTTCAGCTGGTCAATTTTTCTCATCACCGAATTTATCATTGTCTTTGGCCTTTAGAACATATTTACCAAATTTAAAAACTTTATCTCAAAAACTGTGGCTGCTATGCCGACAGATTTTTTTTTATAAAGTTATGTTTTTTCATTATAATTCGTTCAGAAATGCAATAAAAATTTTTATTTTCCTTCCCGAAATTGTACCTTTTTTCTTCTTTCATTCATTATGTCTCTTCTGGTAGTACCACACTGTCCAAATTTAATGTCACCTAAAATGTTGAAAATCTTAACTGCCAAATTTCGAAATTCTCCCATTAGTATTTTTTGTTATCGCGGATACACATATACACACACATACACACACATACACACACCGACAGACATCATTCGGAAAATAGTCAGAATGGATTGAGGGGGCTTCAAAACGTATATATTAATCAAAATCTCGATGTCGAAAAAAAATCACGATTACTATACTTTCTTATATTAGATATAAGAAAGTAAAAAGTGGTTCTAAAGAGAACCAGTTTTTATTATCTATTAATTATGTCTTATACTGGTCAAACTATGTGACGGGCAACATTAGATTTTTGTAAAATTCAGTATTATTATTAATTATTAATACCACATTGCACTTTGTATTAAATTGATTTAAAATAAGTGTAAAGATGTTCAAATGTGGAGTAAGCTTTGAAACTTATAGCAGTAACATTATACCAACATGGCAGTAAAAAAAATTCCTAGTTTCTGTTCTTAAATTTGCATTATTGTGTGAATATGCTGAAAAGTTTTAAGGATCCAAAAAAATCCGTATTAACAGTAATCAACTAAAAATAATAATGACGGAGACGTGCAAAGAAAATGTGAAACTTTATCATTTTGTACACCAATATCTCGAAAAATACAGCCGAATGGAGACTTTTTACCCGAAATCCGTGTTCAGCAGGCAGAGTTGGCTACGTTAAGACAATTTTTTTTCTAAAAAATCGGATGTTTCGTAATGTAAAGAACTATCGGCATTACTTACCTATTTAAAGTTAATTGTTAGTGCAATATCCTCAAAATAAAAATACAAAGTTAGGTTTTTTTTACAGATCGCCTTAAACAAGATATGTGTGAACAAAAAACACAATAATCAACACATTTTATACATTTTTTTTATATAATTTTTTTTTTTTAATAATTGAAAACTTATATACAACTATCTTGAAAGCAGAACTATGTTTACCTAAACAATACTAGACCCAATTATCAGGAGAGATCTCTGTGCAACTAATTTTTGTACTCTAATTTGCTGTACTGTTTTATTCATATGAACTAATAACAATTATTATAACCGTCGTTCTACAGTTCTTTTACATAAAACTGAAATTTTAACAAGTAACAAATTACACTATAAATTTGAATTGAAAATGAAATTTCACAAAGTAAGCATCTGGTCAACTAATAATTATTTGCTCTAAAGTTGTTATAAAACATAGTTTCCCTAAAACATAAAAATATCAGCCCAAGATAAAGCAAACTCTGCGCAAAGCACCAACTAATAATTTTTGTAAAACGGCCGACAGACTTGCCACACAAATAATATTTTGACTGATTTGAGTTCAAGGTATTTTGAAACTGATATGTGTGTAAATATTTTCTTGGCGACGCTTAAAAAAATGTTTGTTCTATTAATCTACTTATATAACTTTGTTAATTATGTATAAAATGGTAATTGTATGTTCTGTCTAGATAATCAGTCAAATATGTATCAGTTTAGGCACAATTAATAGTATTTTTATATTTTAGTCACTGAATATCCGTCTTACATATTTATAAGATTTAAAAACAATACGGAAGTATGAGAAGTAACAAGAGTATCGACTGGTTTAAATTGCATAACAAGTAAATAAACAGTTAGCAATGAAATTTTATTGCAAATGCTTACAATACGATTTTTTACGTATTTATTATTTATGATGGCGTAGCCATTAAATTTTATGTCCGTTTGAACAATTGCTTCTTAAAAATATGTTTCCAGTTATGTTACTGAGTGTAAATCAATACTAATATATTCTATATTCTAACACAATATGTGTTATGTGTGCGTTAAGTACTACTAGTTTTTATTAATAAATAAAATTTGCTCATACAAAAATTGGACAAAACGTGTGCTCTGAAATCCAATTAGCAGCACCATTATTGGAAAAAAGTTTGTGTGCGCGTGTATCTTATAAACACGTTAACTTCTGTAAGTACATCTTAACATGTTTCTTTTACTATAAGTAAAATGGTACCAAAAAATTAGCCACTTTACACAAAAAATGCTATATACAATTTATACATATTAATACTTTCTGTAATAGTACAGAAAGTATTAACACTTTTTCTGTATATTGATACAGAGAAAGTTTTGTCACAAATTTAGAATTTGGATTTAAATTTTGAAAACCAGAGTTAACGAAAAAAGTGATTTCTATCGAAGTGGAATGAAAGTCTTGTATTTTTTTACTCATGTTCACCTTCATTCTATTTCGATAGAAATACTACAACTCACACTATGGGTACACTATTAGAGAATAAAAAAAATGGATGGGATAGTACTTCCGAAGAGTTGGATCATTATTTTATAAGTGTTTTTTTCATATATTTTACAAACACTTTAATCAAAATTACACAAGAGTTATTATTATATGCATGCACGTATGTATATTATGTGACATTGGGTCTGATGAATAAAATGTACAAAATGCTTCTACTACATATTTTTTAAGCAAAACCTTTGACCTATATGATTAATATTTTCAGAGCATTTGCTCCATACCTAAAGTAAAAAAGCATTTGCTTTGCTAGAAGCCAAAGCTTCAACAAATATGAATAAAACTAATTATATGAATAAAACTGCGTATTTACTATCTACCTTAGTATTTCCTTCAATAAATGTGTAGGTCAGTAGTAGACTTCGCTTTGGTAAAGCAAGAGCTAATGTGCGAATTATGGTGTTTTTAAATCAATATAGAAAATCGAGCGATACACCATCAGACGCAGCACTCGTTTTAAAACGGATTAAAAAAAAATTGGTAGGTCAATTTTCTTTTAAAAAAAGTTACAGACCAATAAATGAAGAGATGTCGAAATCCCATGAAATCCAAATCTTCCATCAACTACACCTCTTTAGTAAAATCTCGATAAAAAATTAAAATTTCTTTGAAATTTTTTTCTTTTGAATACTGACAAAAAACATCTTCAAAAAAATGACATTTCATTGAAAACAATTTTTTTTTTCAAAAATTAAAATTTGTTTGTAAAATATTTTTTGTTGGTCAGATGAAGATTCACTAAAAAAATACATTTTTTTGAAATTCTATAAAGAAATACTATGTACCAAGAATCAAAATAAACATTTAGGCATTAATAACATTAAAATATCTGATGTGGCCAACACATAACTTTCTTATACCAGTATATATCATCCTGATCTAAAAAAATCATTCTATTTAATTCCTCACCTACCTCAATTAAATTTTAATAGCGTACCTTGAAATGTTTCATTAAAATTTTTAAATAATTAATTATCAGCGTCATTCGATACTGTCAATAATAATTAATGTCATATATTTTAATAATTTCTTCTTATTGACATTGACATTTTTGTAACTAAATTAGATATTTCAAATGTCAAACTGCCAGATTTATCCTAACACCATTTTATGAGGTCAAATGCGTATAAAGTTTCAGTTTACATCAACTTTATTTAAGTACTTGGAAAATATATTTTAATCGCTTGATATAGTGGACATGATTTATAATCTTTCATCAAGAATATATTTTTTTGTAAAATCTAATACAAAAAAGTTTGGGTCCCGTGGACCTTCTTTCAGCCGTCAATTTTGCTCATCACCGAATTTTTCATTGCCTTTAGAACAAGTGTACCAAATTTGAAAGCCTTACTCAAAAACTATGGCTGCTGTCGCGGTACTACAGACATGCGGATAAATTTTTTTGCATAAAGTTATGTTTTTTCTTTATAATTCGCCGAAATTCGTCCAGAAATGCAATAAAAAATTTTAAATTTTTTCCCGAAATTGTACCTTTTTTCTTCTTTCATTCATTATGTCTCTTCTGGTGGTACTATATTCACCAAATTTCACGTGTCACCTAAAATGTTCTTAGTATTTTTGAGTTATGCTGAATACACACATACACCACACACACACACACACATCCATACACACATCCACACACACACATCCACACACACGCACCGACAGACATCATTCGGAAAATATTCAGAATGGATTCAGGAGGGTTCAGAACGTATATATCAATCAAAATCTCGAGGTCGAAAAAAATCACAATTACTATACTTCCTTATATTAGGTATAAGAAAGTAAAAAGCAATATAAGACTTGTTAAAACATAGCATTGGCTACAAAGTCTGAAGTATTTGCTATGAACCAAAAGCAAAATATTATTAATTGAAAATGAAGTAAATGCTTTTACTACTACCTTCTGCTTCGAAGCATTTGCTTTTGCTTTTACTTCTTATTTCAAGCAAATGCTTCTATTTTATTCATCAGACCCATTTACCTACATATTTTGTTAGATGTGTTTATTTTAAACTAAATACAATAACTATAATATAGTGTAAGTTTCTTGTATAAAGTGTTTCGACTAAAACTTTCCAAGCTGGTACTAGAAAATCAAAAATAAATGAGTTTGTTAGAATGTCATTGAATGAATACGTCTGTACTGGTGCAGTTAGATATGTGCATCTACCCAAACGGAATAAATTTGAAAAATTGATTTCCTTACAAAATTTTACTTCTGGTTTATTGTCTAACATTTTAAATTATTGTTGTTAATGGTCACACTAACAATGGTATGGTAAATTTTTAATTCTTCGATATGAATTATCTCCTTTGCTTTATACGATACATTTTTTTGTGCATTTCAGTGACTTCTGTCCTATATCATAATCATTTCCAATTTCTCTTAAATGATGTTGGAAAATTGAAATTATTATTATTTATAATGAATCATAATGTGAAATTTCACAGGCATCTCAGACTGATTGCAGCATAGTTTGTTGACATTCATCAAATTCATAACTAGATTAGTTTGTTCCAATGCGATTATAAAAATAATGGGTCATTTTTGGTATTAAAGACATATAATTTAAAAACTACTCATTTGAATGGAAATTCTAAAACTGAATAGTCGTGGAATTTAATTTACTATTACAGAATACCTGCTCGAAAAATTCCTGCTGTAACTCCAGAAATGTTTGAACATCAAAATATACTTGCTAGGAGTATGCATTCATTAACATTGATAAAAATACAGTAGGTATCGTTTTTAGATTCCCATTAAACGGCTAGGAAATAATTAGTTGAAACACCCTGTATAGTGACAATTACTTGTATTATTAATTAAAGTGTAAGTAATTTGAGAAAGAACAGTGATAATCAGATTTAAGTTAAAACTTAAATTTATATATGACTTTTAATATTCATAAAACAAGCAGAGTAAGAGTAAATGAGGTTAAACGAGTAAATTCTTATCATGTGCAAACAGTGATAAATTTTATCATGGAATAATGTACCTGCCATTGTTGGAACGTTTTCAACTGTTATTCAATGAAACATTTATTCTGTTTTATATTACTTTTTTGTGATTGTAAATCACAATTTTAGATAGAAACTCTAAGGTATTTCCTTTATGATAATTTATTGATTGTTTGTTGGTATACGGCTTAATCACTTTCTAAATGGATATTACACCAACCTTTTTAATCTACCACACTGATGTTTCGGATATGCATCCTGTATCATCCTTTACTAAAGTGAAATATGACCGTTCAAGAATTTGAAGTATTAAAGAAATTACAACTTTTCAATTGTCAGAATGTAACTGGTTTTATGGTTATTTGTAAGTGTAAAAAGTGAGTGTTATTGCACGCGACGTGAAAAATGTCCAACGGGGTCATTAGCACGAGTAATACATACTAATTTTGTACCTCCCGACATAGTGAGCTTTTGCCGCCATCTTGGAAAAGTGTCCGAAAAAATAAATTTTTTAAAACTATTTGCAAATATTTCGGTTAGTGTCAACAGAATAATACGTAGTTTTCAAAGTTAAAGAACATTTTTTGTAGAAATTTTAACTTTGATAACTAAATGTTTTTCTGTTAAGTTAACACTAACCGAAATATTTGCAAATATTTCAAAATTTTTTATTTTCTCGGACATTTTTTTCAAGATGGCGGCAAAAGCTCAATTTCTCGGGGGGGGGTGCAAAATTGTTATGTGGCCCAATTGAATAGATTAAAATTATTTTCATCTTCTTTAGAATTATTCCCGGTCATAATGCCCTCGCCAACTGGTCTAAAGACAAAAAGGTGCATAATTAATAATTATCACCTATAATGAACCAAGGGCAATGATAACCACGCGACAATTTTTTCTAATAAATGAGCCGATAGTTTGCCACTTAAAGCAACAAGCTTAAGGGTCATTATTTGAAAAAAAATTTTCAATTCTGATAATTTAATATGTTTTATCCATTGTTAATTAAAAGTACTTTTATTTTTTTCAAAAAAATTATTCTAAATTCGAAAAAAATACAATTATTTATACAACATTATTAATTAAAAGTACATTTATCAAAACAACAATTTTTAAAATTAAACGTACGAGTAGATGAAGTATTTGTTATGACATAACTTATGACATAAGCGATGACCACCCATGGGTTGCTTTTGGTTAAATGTTTAGATTATAAGGGAGGAGCTGGTTGGTTGGCCTAGACCACCGCGACCCCCTGTGGGTCTATTGTGGAGTGGTTAAATGTTACTATGATTGGTTATTTTCGCAGATGTGACTAGACGTGGACGGCTTTTATTGGATTTCTATACAGCCAAAAAATTTTCAATATGACCATTTTCAGTGACATCATAGTTGTGTTTAGAATGTGACCGTGTCATAGTAAACGTTCATAAGTAAACCAAAAATGTTAGATATGATAGAGATCCTTTGGACAGCTTTTATAACATAATGAAAAAATTGTAATAAACCTTATTGATTCATGAATCCTATTCAAGATATTTGAAAAATTACCGGGTTTCTTTCAGTTTCTTCGGAATAATAAAGGATCCACTCACAAATTTCAATATATGTGATGACAATAATAAATACCTATATATTTCATACTATCATTCTTATCAGAATGCGCTAGTATAAAAGTTTTAGATAGATAAAAATCAGACACTACACTTCTTATACATTTTGTCGTAGAAACTATTAAAGTAACTACTCAATTTAGAAGCAAAAACGAATTGCACTGAATTAAATAATAGTATTCTTAATACTAGAAGCAAGAAATCTTTAGATTAAAAAAATATTGACACCAAAATTATTTATTATCTACCTAAAACTTTTATACTAGGGCATTTATATAATAATGGTAGTATAAAATATAAAAAAACTGTATAGGTATTTAATTTATAATTGTTATCATGTTAGATTTAAAATGAAGCTTATATAATACACAATAATTATTTTATTACTTTTTTCTAGAAATGCATAACTACGAAGCAAATGAAATCTTAGATTTTTTAAAATTTCAGTATCTCAGAACAGATTTCAAAATAGAACATGTAACACAAAATTTTTGTCCAACTTAACATATTCCGCATCTCTAACGATTTAGGGTCAGTTGTACCGATGTAGTTCAGCCAAAGCTCAGTTGAACTTGCTTTTAAATCCAAGGTTGCGATTGTTTCAACAATGTTATCCTTGAATGTTAAACTAAGTTCAACTGAGCTTTGGCTGAACCACATTTGTACAACTGGCCCTGAACGAAATAAATTTTATATAATTTTATTCTTTATTAGTCATTCTATGGTTTAGGAGATTTATGGTTCATTCTCAGTGACAAAGATATTTGACCATTTTGTTTTGCTAATCTGTAATTTTGTTAAGACTGAAATTTTTTCCGCAAACAACAAAACGCGGAATAATATTCTCGGTATGCATTTCGCCAACCAAGTTTGGTCATCACAGAGTCAAGATTCCAATTCAATTTTTTTTGCAAAATTTATCAAGGTGACAATATTTTATAACGTTTTATTCCCAGAGTGTATGAGCTACTTTTTGTATAAGAAATTTTCTATACATGCACTGTTTTATAGATTTTTAATTTAATATTTAATTTTATAATAACCATTGTTGACAGAACAAATAAAACCAGTCTCTAAAAGGGGTTCGAAGTTTAACAAAATCGGAACAGCATAAAACAAGTTGCAAATAAAGTTTTAGTACAAACCAGATATTATTGTTGAGTACCTTCTCAAAATTTATGGAGAGAAATTGTTCACAACTCAATCTCATCTTTTTTAGAAACAAATGAAATTTTATCACCTGCTCAACATGGATTTAGGACAAATAAATCGATAGATTATAGCCTCTTATCGTTTACTAAATTTTGTGTACTCCGAACTTGATCAGCGGAAATATGTAGTATCGCTAATGTTTGATCTGTCCCGAGCATTCGACACTGTAGATGTAAAATTACTGGTACAAAAGTTATATATCATAGGTACACGTGGTAACCTACTAAACTGGATTGAATCATACATGACTAATAGAAAGATCAGAGTGAAACGAAAACCACATATCTCAGTCAAAAGATATCACACTTGGTGTCCCTCAAGGGTCAGTGTTGGGCCCACTCTTATTTATGCTATATGTCAATGACTTGTCAGATTTCATCAGTATGGGTAGTGTTACGATGTTTGCTGATGGATACCACCATTACAGTTTCTGGGGCAAATCCTGACCTATTATCAGAAAACATCAGAGTTGTCAAGAACTCGATATTTAGTGTCAGCAAAATCGTTTAATCTTGAATGATACAAAAACAGTTTGCTTAAATTTTTACAAACGAAAAACTATTGTAAATTTCGAATTTATATTTAGATCATGACAGTCTATTAAGTGTATACTATTCACTAGCTTACAGTCATATTAACAATACCATAATATGCTAGGGAGATGCCACTGATATAGAGAGAGTTTTTGTTTCTCAAAAAAGAATACTGTGTTTGATATTTAATCTTCAATGTCAGGATTCTTGCAGGTATGTTTTTAAAAACAATAACCTGTTAACAGTATCCTGTATGTTTATAATAAAATGCGTAACATATGTAAAAAGTAATATGTCTAATTTTAAAAAATTGAATGAATACAACAAGTATTCAACACGTCATGCGTCATGGAGATATACTTACTACAAATTCCGAAGCATAAAGATACCTTTTTTTAAAGATTCACCTCAGTATAATTTCATAGTCATGTACAATAACTTGCCAACTTATTTGAAAGAAATTAATTCATATAACAGTTTTAAAACACAAGTAAAAGCCTTCCTAATTCAATCTACCTTTTATAGTATAAAAGAATTTTTAAATGTATAATGTTCGTATTTTGTAATGTTCAAGTAGTGTTATTTATTATTTGTGTTCTTGTAATGTAATGTTTATATTTTGTAAATATGTCTTCTCATTGCACGCTGGTTTTGTTACAAATTTATTGAACATAACACTTTTTGCAGTTGCGCTCATTTTGGGAATGAATAAAGGCTTCACATTTTTGGGACATTTTTGACAATTTTTTACTTAACGTTGTGTCAGGCAAGTAGCATGCAGTGACAGCTAGTGAAATTTAGGTTATGTCATGTCTTTGTATTGAAGCAGCAGACCCAAACGTTACTTTAAGGCATAACAACTGAAATTTGCGAAAATAGTTGAAAAAGTTGTATGCCTGACTAGGTTATTTTTAAACAATTTGTGAAGTATTTACAAAACATTTCTTTTTTTCCGGAACGGGAGGAAAATATATCGACAGATTTAAAATTTCATAAAAAAAATGCCTTAAAGTATCGCTTGGGTTCCATGCTCCAATACTAATATAGAATATAGCCTAAATTTCTCCAGCCAATACTAGTAGCATGGCTTTGATACATCATTCCACAGAACCTGGCCATGCGCATATTTTTTAACCCCAATTGTTTTTGTGTTTTTTTTTTCAAAGAAATTCTAAATGAGGGTTTCTTTGCCAACTTTTGGCATTTTTTAAACAAAAAGACATAAAAGTCCACTGGCCTGAGGTCTCTCTTATTACTAGGATTTATTTCAATTTCTTTGTTCAAAAACAGGTGATTGACAGTTACACATCAGTTGTCAAGTGTCACGATTAAAATTTCGCCAACACTGGAATTATCACAAAAGATCTTTTTATGTCGCAGTGAAGGGAGGCCACTAAGGCCTTAACGATCCGCACATCTCATTTAATCTTGACAAAATCACGATGAAAATCAAGGCATACTCCTTAACATTTTGGCCAGATCCGACGCTTTTATCTAACAAATCATACGGTACATTGAAAATACATGTTCCACATTTGGCTACAGAATTCTAAAAATATTAATTGATATAGTTATTAGGTTATGACTATGAAAAATAAACTTCTCTTGTCAATTGTCTTCTTGTGATATTATGTCCTAAGTTATTTGAATCTCTTGTCGTAGGCACTGAAGGTCCATTGTGTGACTGCCTATCATGTCATTAGATTAGCTAGAGGTCAAAGGAACCCGCGGACTATGGGAGAACGTTCACATCAGCATCTTGTGGGAACCTGCTGGTTATGATAGCAGGATGTGATCTGTTATTATCCTGCTGGGAAATAAGGATTTCCAACCTGAATGAATAACGCAATCAGCTTCAAGATCCTGTGAATGTATTCTTGTGCATTAACTTTCTAAAAAGGCTAAAGAGGACCTGGTTCCATATACTATTGAATTGATTCAATTGCGTTAGCAACAGCAATAACATCAATGGGTATTTATAGAGACCATAATCCCTCAGGTAAGCACTGTATCCCGTTCTACACAAATCAAATATTTCTCCTTTCTCCACGTCGATTGTGAACTCTTCTGCTTCCATTGTGAGTCCGCAAACAGAATCACTAAACACTTCCATTCTTCATCCCACTGGGAACATTCTTGCCATCATCAGAGTCTTACCGGCGGGGTCGGTATGATCAAAGACTAAAAAAACTTCGATAAATGAACTTGATGAATAACCCTTAACCATAGCAGCTAACCATTCATTTACCAGAGACTTCGTTGTACTGAACCGGTTCCCTAGGCCTCAATTCTTAAAAAATGTTGTTCTCGTTCAGTGGTTCCTCGAACAGTCCGATATCTTTATGACATTGATGCGTGTGTTCTTCATTCCATGAATTCTAACATTGTATCACTGTTGAAGCATTTCGGCCAACAATATCGAAATTTCCCGAAAAGAAACACCAGATTCTCGTAACCTTTGAAATGTAATTTCAGTGTCACACAGTAGACATTATTATAGCATCTTTGGTGATACGTTATTACAGTACAATAGATTTGGTCATGTTATCATATTGTGTATGTAACAATAATATTATAAAATCACGTGTTACAGATTACTCTCAATTCCATGAAACAATTCAGTGTCCTTAGTTTGTATTTGTAATTAATCTTATCCTAATCCTAACAGGTACTAAAATTTCTATCAACCTGTTGAACCTTTTATCGATTGAAATTTAAAATTTACTGCCATTATTTCAGTCGCCTCATAGTATGATTAAATTAAATATATAAAGAAAGACTTTCACGAAAACTTTTTACTGGGTAATAATAATACTGAGTTTAAGTAGCCACAGATTTTATTATTTGGTTTGCGTCACAGAAAATTAGAGACTTATGCAATATCTTCACATGTACATAATCTAGATACCAAGATTGATTCGCAGGCGAAAGTAAGATGTAAACAGATACTGTATAATCCATTATAAGTTTCTTAAAATTTTATTTGTTAAATAATTTATTTATTAAATAATTTATTTATTAAATAATTTATTTATTAAATAATGATATCCATGTATTATAATTTTCCGCCGAAAAGATATTTACTGATAAAGTGTTAAATTGAAAAGTAATCAGATAGATTGATAAATGTTTCATCAGACAGTTCATAGTTAGGTCGGACAGATATTAGTTGACTAACTTTTTGTTTGAATTGTTCAGTTCTCAAAGTAGATTCTAAATCTATGTCTATAAAATATTATATGAAATAACTGAAATAAGCAAATAGATTAATAAAGAGAAAGAAGGGCCACTGACGAGACTAACCGATTTTTTCTCATAGTCAATAACCCTTTGATGAACTGTTTAGTAAAAGGAGTGGCGAAGTTATAGACATACACTGACGACGAATTAACACACCATTCAAAATTTATCATGATTTTGAACTAGATTTTTTTCTGAATCGTTTGTTCGATTTTATTTATTTATTTTGTTTTATAGGTTAACTCTTCTGCAATGTAACCGAGCTCGGTAGCGCAGTGTGTCAGAGTGTAAAATGAGTTGAAATTTTTAATTTATCGTTGTCAAATTCATATAGTCCCCGGTCCATCCAACCCTTCAATTGTTACGATACCTTGTCTCGTGGAAACGGGTGAACTATAGGAATACATGTATACTGTTTTTTAATTTTAAATAAATTGTTTGATTTGATGATGATCTGATTTTGCATTGTGACAAACGTAGCTGGTTTACTGCCTATTGACTCCAGGGCTCAAATCCTGGTTTCGATTCTGAGAGAAGAAATTGGTTGTATGTATACCACGTTTTTTTCAACTTTGTAATCCTTCTCCGTGCAGCTTCGGCTTTGGTTTGGGAGTTGTCTAATTTATGTGGTGTGGTTTTTTTATGTAAAGCCATGTTGATTTTAAGTAGAAAATAATTTTTTCTTTAAATAAAAATAAAGCTACGTTTCTTATCAATTTTTATCAATTCAAAATACCCTGTGGGAATCACCAGCAATAAAATTAAAATCCGATTTAAACCAGATTGTAGCCTCATATTTTCTTAACATCTCCGTTTTTGGTACACTTTATTATCAATGCCATTAAAGAAGATATACTTCATAGTTTCCAAGGTCGTCAGTGTATATTGGTAAAAAAAGTAAAAAGTAAATGTATATTATTATGTATATAAAAATAATAGAAACAGAAGAGCGTTTGCTGCCGCTCAAGAACCGTTTCCCATTGTTAGGAAAGTATGGCAATAATATGTTCAATTCAAATGGTAAAACATAAACATCACACTAGCAACTAGTATGATGTCACTAGCCTGTTAGTTGCTTGAAGATCTCTATTAAATATATACCTAACAAATTGTTCACAATTATGTAAACTTTGCAACATCTTTCGGCCTCTGGTAGCTCAATAAATGAAGGTCGAGAAAAAATAGCATTATTACTTTACTTAATGTAGGTAACACAAGTTTTTAAATATATTACATCAAAATTTACTTGTGGACTGGATAGGATATGTTGCCTCAATTTTTTCCTGATAGATCTGTCTTAACCATAATCAGAGATTGAAAATTATCGTGCCATAATAATATTAATTAATTTTAGCAAACTATGTGAAATTGTTTTATACAATTTTGTTTATTCTCAAATTTTCCCATCAATATCTGAAATCTAGCATCCGTTCCCAATTTAACTTGTGTCACTCGGTATCTTTCTAAATTTCTTAACTACGGAAAACAGGGGACACCATTTACTCTGACTTCTCAATAGCCTTTGACAGACCGGGCCAAACTTTTAAATAAATTGGAAATGTTTGGTTTTTTAAATATTTCTATGATTTTCTTATCTAGCTATTCATTACATAAACGTCAATTTGTATAATCCATAGCTTCCAGTATGTTACCTTTACATCATATTCTGGAGTTCCACAAGGACCTATTCTTGGGCTCTTATTTTTCGGTATCTTTATTATTGACATCATTCTGGACCCTAGTTGTCAGTCGGTATTGTAGGCTGGCAATGCAATTCTTTTTATAACAGTTCAGTTTCTGATTGTGATATTCTTCAATACGAATCTATAAAATTTCAACTTAATGCCTAATAAATAAACTACCGTTAAATATTAGAAACTGCAGTATAGTATCGTTCGCTAGATATAAAACAATTCAATTTATTATAAACTAAGCAATACAACCTTAAGACGCTTAATGTCAGTAAAATAAAGTATCATTGAAGAAATAGGGTCACTAGTTTCCTCTTCATATCAGTCTTTGTGTTTCTTCGTCAGAGAGTTTTGCAGGATCTCTGAGATTTCAACTTATACCATGTTATTTAACAGTGTATTCTAAATTGGATTATGCAAATTTGGTTTGGAGTGAAAGCTATAAAATTCATATTGCCAATGTTGAAAATATACAAAGGATTTGTTAAATATTTAACATTTTCTGTATCGACTGGTTGGCATTGATCACAATTTGTTGTTAAATCGCTTTCATTTTACAAACTTAAAAGAACGAAGAGACCTTAACAGTCTAGTACTTCTTTTTAGGTTATTAAATAATAAAATTGATTGTTCCAACATTAAATTGCATGGGTCATGCAATTCTGTATCCATGTTACTTTTTTAATAAAAGAACCTAGAACAAATGAGGTTTATAATTTTCTGCCCTATGTAACCTGGATATGATGGAACATAATATTAACATTTTTCCATATACTTATCAATGAAATTAAGTCTAAGTGGAATAATTTGTTGTAATTAGTTAGCTTATCATCGTTTACTTACATTAGGTTACATATTTTTATGTTAATTTATATACCTATTTGACTAATTCTTGTAAGTGATATATAAATTCTAAAATTCTGTTTGATTTGTAAAATAAAATAAAATAAAATAAAGTAAGAAAATATAAGGCCATCAACATCTGACTTCGGTCCATACGATGTCCATTGTCCAGTGTGATAGTAGGTGTCAGTTCTAAAGGTTGCTTTACCTGAATCAGTGTCTAAGGAATACTTATATTACATAAGCAGTAATAAATACGTTTTGATAAGTTTTTTACGAACTTTATTGTTGAAGTGGGTTGGAACCTTTGGTGTGATGATGTGAAGCTAACACTGATGTGCATTTCCAAAAAACGTCAAAACATCTTGTACTGCTGTCGACGCGCGTTTTGCCAGCATCATATGAAGATGATTAAAACTAACCTTATACTAGCAATGGGCGCATTTAGTAATGCATACACAGGTACTGTTTGTTGGCGTCAGTGATAGGCTTTGGTAGCGGAAGTAGGCTGAAATTAAATAAGCTAATGTTGGAAGAAATCATACCTATTTTTAAGAAAGAAGAAGAATTCTAATAAGTAGTTATCGACCCATCGTAATTTTGAATAATTTTGCTGTTATTTCATGAACACATACATTCACATATAAAATCATCAAATCACGGATTTCCAACATGGTTTTTATATTGATCCATCTAGAGTTACCAATTTATTTAGTTTAGCAGAATTTATCTGATACGATTGATGATAACAGTCAAGTTGATATAACCTATAAGGACTTCTCCAAAATTTTTGGCAGGCTGGGCCACAGTATTTTTTGCAAAAATTACATATTTTTGCGTTTTCAAATCACTTCTCATCTTACCTTAATAACAAAACGCAATGTTTTGTATTGTGGCCATAAGTCTGTCGAAGTTTTACCAACTTCAGGTATCGCACAGGGATCGAATTTTGTACCACTTTTATTTAATATTTTATCGATGACATTGCCACGGCATTACTGTCTTCTATATGCTGACAACCTAAAAAATATTCTCTAGGATTTCATGCTTACAGGATTTTCTGGTATTACAACGAAATTTAGATTGAATTTATAACTGGTGCACTAGAAGCAAATTATTTCTTAATTCTCTAATTTGTAACGTTTTATTAACAACTAAACATAATAATGTTACATATTATTGATTACACACAATTTGATTTTAAAACCACTAACTTAAAGTTAGTGTTTGACGAAAAACTGTCATTTACAGTCAAATTAATTAAGTAATTAATGAATAGAAGTAAATAAAATAAGTAAGAAGTAAATAGAAATACTATTTACGGCAGTAATGTCTCTGGTCTCAAATTATGTTCTAAATTACGCTACATTCTATTGTGAGGTCTAACTTAGAATATGCCTCAATAACATGGTCGCCATATTACAAGGTTACATAGAAAACTAGTCTCTTTACTTTTAGTTTTTTAGCTTACATTAATTTTTATTATTAAGCCCTGAGGAAGTTTATAGTTGAATAAATGAAACGTAGGCAAAGTAGAATTTTTCTTATGTTTGGTCTTATTCTGACAATTGTTAAAAAAAATAGTAATAAATAAACAAACATAAGCAACATTTTTCTGATATTTAAGTTAAAGATTATGAAACTAATTTTAGTTTTAGTTTTATTTTTATTCTTAGTTTTACAAAAGTTTTTTTTGCTATAATAGGTTACACTTTTCACTTCATCAAATAAGTGTAATATCACGAATTACTTATCAGTCGATGAATATTTTTATTGCTTATATCAATTCCGTGTCCCATAAATATTTAATCAGATATAGGTTATTATTTTGACTATTTACCTACCAATTGAAACTGCCGGTAAAGGGTAATATATATATACATATATATATATATATATATATATATATATATATATATATATATATATATATATATATATATATATATATATATATATATATATATAGAATATATATATATATATATATATATATATATATATATATATATATATATATATATATATATATATATATATATATATATATATATATATATATATATATATATATATATATATATATATATATATATATATATATATATATAAATGATCTAAATTTATTACTATTCCTAATTTTACAAGTAATGCTTATTACTTCGCATAGTTATTCAACCTTATTAGCACGTTAGAAAATTTATAAAAAAATTAAACCATATAAGTACCTACCTAACATTTTATAACATTATAATATACTTAATTAGTTTATAGTGCCTGCCATTGTTTTATTAATAAATAAATTACAAATGACACGTCTGGGTTTATCTGGTAAATATAACTATCTCGAGTAAACATTACGATTTATTACGTACTGGTTATGGAATTTTTTTAAACATTACACTGTTAATAAAAAATATATAATGCATTACTAACTAAAAGAGATGATAACGAATTAGTAATCTTATATAGAATTTTAAATGTAATACAGACAACATAATTTTTAAATTCTTTAATCTTGCTATAAACATTAAATTTTGAAATCTCCGCACATGTATGTACAATTTGTTTATTGTTACTTAAATGTCTTAGATAGCTTTAGAAGAAATGATATAAAAATACAATTCTCGAAAATATTTATTTACCTTTTGAACTAGAATGTTTCAGATAGTGCTAAGGATAATTTTAAAATTTTACTGCTCATATAGTCAGACAAAATCTAAAAAATAAAAACGATTTGTGACTAATCTTTTTTAATTTTGCATATCTATCTTTGCTTAAGAATGTAAGTTTTTATCTTTATTAGCACAAATAAAATACGTAGATAATAAAGTTAGCCTTGTTAGTAAATCTTTTTATATCTGGAGTTTTATTAACAAGAAAAAAATATTCTCTTTAAACTAAGTAGCCACAACTGTTTTAACTTTTTTCTACAATCAGCGACCTATTCCCGTTACGGATGCCACGAGATATACTCATCCATTAGTCCTCTGCAACCACGGGCATAGGCACGCCTAACCTGCAAATTTTGCCGAACCCCCACTTTACCGTGGGGTAGGAATCTTTAATACACTTATATCGAACATTCAGGATAAGATTGTCGTGTCGTATTTATTTCATTAGATATGAACTATCCCACATAGCACAAAACATGCTAAGTATATGTATGCGTAAAATATATGAATAAAAGATTATGGTAGGTATATTATGTTCAAATATACTTTGCATATAATGTTCTCGTTCTTTTTTTATTTAATATTCTTATGGTGTATGAATAAAATATACTTACTATGTACAAAGACTCATATAATTTTATATAAAAATTAACTCATACTATGAATATCCATTTTACGTAAAAGAGAGCATATGCAAATATTTCTTCTACTTTCTGCATATATAGAGTAAATTCAATATCTGCAGGGAATATAGATGGAATGATTATGGTACTTTTGTGATATGTAGGGTAATGGCTTTAATGCGAGCATAACTTCAATATACAGACCTATGATGTATCCTCTTACGTTATAATAACAGGGCTGTTAAGAGCTCCAGCCAATCAGAAATAGAGCCTGTTATAACAACATAAGAAAATACATCATAGGCCTGATAGTGGCATATAGCTTAATGAAGAGACATTTTATTTGGTGGGAGAATCTTTAGCTCTGCTAAAGTTCCTTTTTCTATGACCGTCTTGAAAAGCATAAGACTTTGTAGAGTATGAATAATACATTCTGTACCTACGCTCATAATCTGTATTAATTTCAGAAGTGCGAATTTTGAATAAGCTTATTTCCATCTTTCAAAAAATATATAAGAGATAGACATTATAAAGTGAAATATTGTCGTACTCTTAAAGCTATTTCTAATAGACACTGTTCGCGGTGGTGTAAATGCCCATTGTCAGCCAGAACAAAATATCTCAGTGTTCGTTAATACTGTTCACCAACAGTTTACTTCAAGAATATTAGTCATTTGCAAGCATTAATTATTTTAAACGTCCACAGTCTTTATTATTTACAAAATTTTATTCTGCCAGTCCCTATCGCCGCCACTGTTAAACTGGAGTTTAATGTTCCAGTCGTGCCTGCTTCAAAAAATAGTATTTCGTACTGATATCATAAATTCAAGCAAATATTTTTATTTTCAATTAACAACAGTTTTCACTGATTGCTATAATCTAAAAACCTCTAGGTTACCTTCTAATATTAATACTGGTGTATAAGAATTCTGTGTTCAATGTCTTTTAACACGATTGTAATTGTGTCTCTGGGTTATTCATGTTGTCGGTGCTAATTTTAAGAATACACAATAAAACTAGATGCAGGTGAAAATAAGTGGTAATTATGCTGGTACAGGCCAACAGAATTAACATACTGTCTGAACGACTAACAACTGGTTTAGTTTTGTAAGAGCATAGACAACGTAATAATAATAACGAAAATAGTTTAAATATTTGACAATTTATCAAACAGGCCCTATCACAACATTTCCTCAAGTGAGAGGTCAAATCTTGTCTTAAGTTTTTAGCTAATTTACTTTTAGTTAGAGAAATATGTATCTGACATGTACTATACCTATGTACTGTTTTATTTTGTTTGTGTTTTCAAAAATTGCGTTGTTATATCAACATCAACAATATTTATTTTTATTTCTTTTGCAGGATATGATCCAAATCGATGTATGGTGTACTCACAACAGTAAAATTCGAAAATAAAGAGAGCTATCCGTCGACAGTATATATTTTACACTGTCATGGAGTTGCTCTCTTTATGGACGAATTTATATTCTTCAATGGAGGCAGATAATTTTGGACCATTCGCTAGTTCCTTTAATTTGATTAATAGATGCAATAAAATTCTCGAAACATATTAACAGTTGTTTTATTCTGTAGGTATGTTGGTTGAGGTTTGGAACATCCAAGATCCAAGAAATCAATGATATTAAAAAAAAACAATTACAAACTTTTCGAGAACTCTTTTCCTATTTTTGAAAGTTTTGGACAATGTCGTTGGCTTAATGTTCTCACCTCTTTTTAACACTATTTAAAGACATACGAACAAAAATAAAAACAAAATTTATTAGATCACTTTAGACTTTTCGATCTCGTCAAAAATAGCACAATTTTCAAATTATGATATTGGTGTAGTTATTTTATTTAAATGGTTAAAGTTAATTTATTGCCGGAGGTCATTTGCGAAAAATTACGAGTTTTTCAGTAACAAATATGATACAATCAAAGATAACTCCTATGCACCATCACTTTAGACATTTAGATCTCGTCAAAAATATCACAATTTTCAAATTAGGATATTGGTGTTGTTATTTTATTTAAATGGTTAAAGTTAATTTATTGCCGGAGGGCATTTGAGATAAATTACGAGTTTTTCAGTGACAAATATGATACAATCAAAGATAGCTCCTATGCACCATCTTGATTAATTTGTTTAAATATCACATGGGGTCGTGTGATGTCTCATTTGAAAGGTATCATCATTCTGAGTATCATTAATCCTAAAGTTTGGGAATATTTCCATAAAAAAAACGGTTGTTTTCTCTAAATATAATTATTTTGAGAATAATTTATTCACAGTTCACAACCAATAAAAACCAAGTCATTTACTTCATGGCATAGAAAAGGGTATTGTGGAATTCCTCACTTATTTTTACAAACGTTTCTAGAGTGATGTTTATACAAACACAAATCCTTCTCCCTTCTGTAACTCCTCGATTGTTTGTGGTTGTATCCATATAAATAAATACATCTAAAAGAAAAAAGTACCTTTTAAATGTAAAATCACACGACCCCATGTGTCGTTTAAAAAAATGACCAAGGTGGTACCAGGTGCTATCTTTGAAATTATTGTAACTATTTGGCATTGAAGATTTCGTAATATATCAAATACGTCTACTAAAAATTTCATAAATTAAATTGCAACCATTCAAAACTGATCGAGGGGTGTACTTTATAGAAATCTTATATTCAGTTTGATCCAATAGTGTGTATTCAGCTTACAGCTCCTCTACTGTAATGAATAATAATTAGTGAAAATAAACTAAAGATTTTTGGTACACAAATAAATACGTATGTGGCGCATTTAATATAAATATATGTAGAAAGTTAAATTCATAATGGCAAAATATAAGAATTTTTTATTAATACGTAAAAATTATAGATTTTCGCTATTTTCAAAATTAATTTTTTTTATACTGTAATATTCCACACATCCTTTAGAGTATGATGTCGTTTGATAACTTATAAACAGTTCTTTAATGATTTTTAAAATTATTTTTATTAAGAAAGAGGACCTTAAAATTATTTTTCAACTAAAATATATAGGTATATAGGTGGAGATAACAGTGCGAATTAGGGTCTTTTTTTAAATAACGGTAATATGGTACCTCCTAATTTGTGATGGTATATCAAAATGCTCAGAAAAATGTGCCACATATACTCATATACTATTTGTGTACCAGAAATCATTATTTCAATTAATTTAGCAGTTCAAAATCGATATTATTATTTGCCCATTCTGTATATGCAGGGGAAGTTCTAAGAGGAGCCCAGCTCCCCCACAACTGCTTAAACTGCATTTATGAATTAAATAAACAAATTGTGTTGGCAACAATAAATTGCCAGAAGTTGCGATACACCAACATGACGATTTTATGTACAGTATGCGGCAAATGTATGGACCGGGTCTTGTAAAATCCAAAGTAAACTGCTAAAAAAACAACATTTGGAGGATATAAATTAAGTACATTTGTGCATTTTACGGCGTCATTTTGAACTTTGTGTCATTGTTATATCAAAAGATATAGGTCAAAGTCATTATTTTTCAATAGCAATAAGGGTAGTTTTTGGTATTTTCTGAAAGGGAATATTTTTTGGATTACAAAAATCCGTCATAAGTGTGTGTATAAGAAAAGATTTGAGAAAATCATTATGGCAACTTAACATTGAACTAAAAAATTTTATTCAAATGAAAAATGTGGCTCATGGTGAACTTAAGCTCTACCCAGAGAATAAAAAAGTTATTATGAAAGGAAAATAAATAAAAATAAAAATAATTATTGAAAATCTTTACAAACGAGCTTACTAACAATATTTTTAAAAATTTAGCTTTATTTTTTGGGCACCCCCCTTTTTGGGGCCTAGAACCGCTCCTGTGTATACTTAATTTTTAACACTATTTACGAACAAAAACCAAAAACAGAATTTATTATTATTAGTCTCCAAACACTATTAAAAATTACATGTGCTTATATGAAGTAAAGAAACTAAAGTATTAATTTTAATATTTGTGTATTTTCAAAAATAATCAATTTCTGCGCCATGTGCAGATTGTGCCTGCTTAATTAAATCCAGTTGATTCTATTTTCTACCCTTATACTAAACATTGTTCCCTCCGATTTTGTAAAAATGTAAATGTAAGTTACAGGTTGGGGCAATAGTGCGTCCAACTTCAATAACACGAGTTCAATGATAGCTAGAAATTTGATTAAAAAACATAAGTAAACTTGATAAAAAGGTCTTTAACTGAAAATTATTTTCAAATATGCAGGGCGAACTAAGATGAATCTACAGGGCCAAGTGCCTTTTTTAAATGGAATACCATGTACTTTAGTACATTTTTTTAAAGACTTCCAGTAAGCATGCGAGGTTATAAACGTTCTGGTGGCTTCTAAAACAGCTAAGCATAGGAACTATTTATGCAAACATATATAAAATCTCTTCAAACCGTTATTTTCCGATGTCAGATGGCCAAAAAAGGTTAAAGATATAGTTTACAAAGGACCCCACTAAACATTTTGTACAGAAATGTTTCAGATATGTTTTAGAAACTGAAAATGACCTACCTCAAAAATGTTTCAAAGGAAATGTTAGCAATATATCAGCAATATATATAGGTATATATATTGTGAGGGCTTCATAATAGATAGGCGTTAATTAAATGTGGAATACGCCCCTCTGTTATGAAATTCTTGATTTACTTTTCGACTCATTTGAAATATTTCATCTGAAACATTTTTTGAGGTAGGTCATTTTCAGTTTCTAAAACATATCTGAAACATTAGAGGTTTATAAAACTAATAAAACTTGCATAAATGTACTTACGAAAACGATGGCAGAAGTTGAAAAAAGAGGTTTTATTGTTTCTAAAAAATGAAATATGTATTTGAAGGGATATTTATAAGTATCATAATAATCGTAGAATTAGTGGTTCAAAAAATATCTGTAAATTGTTTTTATTACTCTATCAACAAGATATTAGGTTATATTTATATGCGTTCTATAAATTAAATAGTTTTTATACCTATCTATTTTAGAATTCTCCAGAACGGCCAAGGTTGCTTTACACAACTTCGCCATTTTTTAAGATCAACTTGAGGACGAACATTTTTACTGTCGTGTGATGTTGACAAATGTGAATTTAGGACATTTTGACCAATTTAATTATGCCATTTTAAGTTTAAAACCACCAATAAAATATTCAAATGTGTTGACAGGTAAATCACTCAAATTTGTGTAACAAGGAAAAAAAGTTAGAATTTTTTTTAGACATCATTTTGGGGACGCGCTTGTTTTTTCGACCCACAATACCCATTTGTTACTATGAATAGGTCTGCATTGACAAATTTTGGTACTACAATGTTCTTAAAATCTACTGAAAATATCACAATATTAAAAGAAGTATATTGTGAAAGCCTGACCCCTACATTTTATGTAAATGTTATATCAGGTCCATGAGGATTAAAAACCATAATAAGAAATACATATTGCATATACTGTACACCACTATAAAGAATGTATAAAAAAGTACCTATTCATTCTGAAGTCTATAAGAGGTAATATTCAACCTTTTAAAAAGTGCTTAACTGTAGTGATATAACACCACTATTTTAGAAATGCACAGTTACTTTTGGAGGTCATATCTAAGAGTTAATGTGTGGCTGATATTCATAAATCTAACGCAAGTTAATAATCCTCACACAAGAAGTTGCAATAGAAGTTTTAACTCTCAAAAAAAACTTCTTTAATATTACTTATAGAAGTAATATGTTAACTGGGATCTTTTTAGAGTATTTTCTCCCCTGTATTATTATAAGAGCGCGTACATATCTCGGATGACACTTCTATAGAGAGATTCTAAATTACACGATACTAATGATGTGATATATACAATATTTTTTTCATGTCATCGTCATTATTAGTAAACTGTTTTAATATCAGTAGTAAATCATAAAAAACAGTTCTATAATATTTTTGTAAAGTTACAGTTAAAAACATCGGCCTATAACTATTATCGGTACACAAGCTTAAACATGCGAACGTTTATTGAGATGTTTACGTTTCTCAACGGATAAAAAAGGGGCCCTCCAGATAGTTGAAAGACAATTAGTCGTATGTAATATTGGTATTTATGCGCTGACTTAATGTTTATAGCAAAATTTGCAATGTAAAGTTATGTACCACTTTATGCCCAAATATTACAAATCCCAACTATAATTTTTTGCTATATTTTCAACCTAAATCCGGTCTCTACCTATACGTAACAAGCTGCTCACACGCGGCTTCGTCCGCGTGAAATTCGCAACAATATAATAAAAGTTTTGCCAGCAATGTGCCCCCGCATCTGCCATAGGAGCTGAAATATTTAGCATTTTGTATTGAAAATGAGTAAGCACTAAAAATTCAATGTATCAACCAGCCGCGGCTCGTGAAAATTAGGCTATGTTATATCTTAGTATTGGAGCATGGGTACCCAAGCGATACATTAAGGCGTAGCTATCAATGAACTAAATGACGAAGTTATGCAGAAAAAAAAAATTACGATTGAAATTTACGAAAAAAAGTTGAAAAAATTGTGAGCCTCTAAGGTTATTTTTTAAATGATTTGTAAAATACTAGCGAAACATTTTTTTTTTCAGAATCAGGTGGAAATTATAACGACAGATTTCAAATTTCATAAAAAAAATATAGATTTTTTACAAAGTTGCACTTTTTTGAAATTTACACAGTGAAAAATTAATCTGAAATAATATTTCTTTTATTTGATTTGCCAGGAAAAATCCTATAGGGCCTTAGGGCTTTAGGAATAAAATCAACCCTCTCCCTCTTATACGAATCGAAATATTTAGCATTTTATGTTGAAAATTAGAGTTGAAAGAAGTAAAAATTGAATATCTTATCCCCTATTGCATACAGAGGGTTGTTTTATTCGATACGCCGGGAAAAATCCTGCTGGGTAGTGTGATTCTATGGGGAAAATCAACCCTCTATCTCCCACAGATTTAAATTTTTTTTTATTTTGACACGATTATGGTATAGCATTTATAATTTAAGAATCACCTGATTTCGCTCAATTTTTTTGCGGTGCCTTATGTTTTTAGACATTAGTGTGCAAAAACCATTGGGCCTAAGAGATATTGAGGAATCCGTGAGAACACATTTTACTTCTTTTCACCTCCTTAGGGATCGTAGCAATATGCACCCACCACTACGTATAATCTTCTTCAGTTGAACCAGCAAAAACCCGTAAAAAGAGATAAGAATTTTTATAATTTCATAATATCCTCCCATGCCGTCTTTTTGTTGAAATAATACCATCTGCAGATGCAGATGCATGTTGAAAAACTCATTAGTCACAATTATAGCTTTTAAGAAAAAATAATATTAATGCCAATTACGAGACATCTGTTGATGTTTTTGAATCATTTTCACTTCCTAAAATTATACAGGATAGTCAAAAATGATTTTTCAATTTAGAACTTTTTAAATCGAATTTTCTGTCATTTCAAATGGAATATCCTGTATTTTTCGACCATGTGATGTAGAAATGAAAAACATATATATTTTTTTTAGGTACGTCTCTATGGCTATTTTCGATTTATTGAGCAATAAGTACAAAATTCATCAACAAACTTAAAAAATTAGAGAGGTTTTTTTCAAATAATTCAACAGAAAAAATTATAAGAAGTGCTGCACATGTTGTCCATAAAAACAGCATGAATTTTTTAATGAGATCATTTTATGTGTATGTCTGGATTTCGCCAACATGTCAATTTTTTGTGAATGTTTTGCTTGTAAATTATTTTGGTTACTTTTTTATTCGACAAAGAATAAAACCTCGGTATCAATTAATTGTCTTGCACATATGAATATTTATCGCAGTTATCAATCGTCAGTTCTCATTTTTGTCGCAATTTTGAAGAATTTTCCAAAATGAATTTTAACAAAGAAGAACTTGTAGATATGTCTTTGTTTTGGGTTAGTCGGAAACAAATTGTTTGCTTGCCAATAGAATTTATCAATAACAGTAATCTAAAAGAAGGCTCAGTTAAATAACTTGATTGGAGAATTCCGTTTTTAAAAAACATTTATTTTTAAACGACAAATTTCACAATACAAAAGTTACAAATGAAAAATACTATAGCCTCCGGCTGCAAGTCTAATAGTGAATATTTTATTACATATTATGAGTTTTTATACATTATTTTAAGTATTGTCAGCAAAGTTGATTATCATAGTGTGGGTTTTGCGTATCTAACTCCTCCCTTCTAAGTTTTTGACGTCCTCGTCAAGGGATGTTTTGGCGTCCTCCTCAAGGGTTGTTTTGACGTCTTGAAGCGTCTGTAGTTCCCTGGAGTTGACCTGGAGGATATGTCTCCTAGCACAGAATAATTGATATATTCTTTGTCTAAAAATACATGAAAAGATAATAATACAGATACATAGTATAATTATAATTAATGTCGTTGTGACGTGGGCAGCGTTTAATTGGGGGTTGTCCAGAATACTTTCTTCTCGCAGGGGCTGTAGGTCGTCTTTGAGTTTGGAGATGTCTTCTAGGTGGTAGGACTGAAGGTTTATTGATTGCCCTGGTTCCTTGTTGAAATAACTAATAGCATTAGTTATAGGTATATCCAAGGCGTTGTTGGTATTCATCGTGATTAAATTATTGTCAATTATTATTGAGCAAGTGGATAATATTATATTGTTGTTGGTCACCGAGTGTCTGGTTACGATGTTTTGGCACTTTTCAATTATTTCTTTGGGTTTTGAGAAGGTAGTGAGTAATCCATGAGATATTAGCTTGTATGCTTCTGCTCCTGAGGTTTTTGTTAAATCACATCCGGTAGTTGCTTGTAGATCGCATTTGTTTAGTTGAAACGATTGACATATGCACAGTCCTATAGTGGGTTGACATCTGTCTGTCCATCTGTTTTCCATACCATTTTCTAAGTAATACTGCGTCGGTGGTATTAGTGCAATGGAATCTTGGTTAGGAATAGGATATATCCTGGAAATGTTGTAGTAGGTAGGATTAAGGATGGGTACCTTTAAGAGCCATAACTATTAAATTATTGATAGATATTATTCCTAATTTGGTGCTTTGCAAAATTTCGAATGGGTACAACGAATCGTGTGTAATCAGAGTATTTTTATCATAATCTGAAAGTAGTTCGTTTTGAATTTCTTTTAGTTCAGAAAAGGTAATAATTTCTAAGTTCGGTATTTCGTCATTAGTAAGAGTAATAGTTCGAGTAATTACATCCAGTTGTTTTTCAAATGCTTCCAAATAATCTTTATGAGTTTGCAGAAAATAAAGCTGGTTAGTGTATAAATGTAACATTGACACAGTATAGTTTTGATTTATTTCTATTGCTTTTAGTTCGTCATATAATTTTTCGGTTAGAAAATATTGTGACACTTTGCGATATCTTTTTGTTGAGCTTGTTTTGATTTTTTTGTGAGAATGTCAATATTTTTATTTATATCATTAAGATCATCTTGATCTAGGTTACCCGTGATAAATTTTACAATATTTCCTAGGCCATTAATTAGTCCTCTTTTTGTTCTAGAGGGATTTATGATTTTATGAAGTTTGTGTTCAATTGCTTCGATTTTACTTTCAATTTGGTTTATAGCTATCTTATTGAGGAACCCGAGTGATTTTTTACTAATTTGTAAAGTTTTTTCTGTGTTGTGTTTAATTTGGTAAAAGTAGTTATTCAAAATATCTAGGTTATAGGAGAAATAGATTTTGTGGTAGAAGTTTAGGATTTTGGCAAGACCTAGAGGTTCTTGATAATATCCTGGCGTTTTAATCGGGATGATTTGAAGCATGTGCGTCGTCGTCAGGGTGGATCTGAAAAAAAGGATCTTTTCTTACTCTTTTTATTTTTGTCAGATTTCTATTGCTTATATTACCATGGGGGGTTACAAGGTTCACAGTGTTTTCGTCTTTGTTAAGAAGAGTCGCTTCTTTGTAAAGCGTTTTATGTTTACTTTGGGGTTGTGGTTTCGTTACATAAAGAACCGTATTTTCAGGGATGTCAATAGTAGATTCTCTTTGGGTATTTATTTTATCTAACACGTTTTGTTCTTTATTTTTGGCTTTCTGATAAATTTGATCAATAAAAGGTTTTAGTTCATTTTTACGTTTAAGATTATAGTTTTCATAAAGTTCATCTGTCATCGCGAAGCTCAGCTCGTGTTGGTAAGGTCCGTATAAGATGGAAAAGGGGGAAAATCCGGTTGGAAGTATGGATTGATTGATTATAAATCCATATCGCGGTTATCATTTGATTGCTTGGGCTTTCATTTGGATTTTTTTAAATTAATTATTCGCAGTTTCTCGAGTAAAGTTGAATGTAGTCGTTCAACAAACGAATTTGAATTCGGGTTGTATGCCGTGGTAAGATGAAGTTCTACTCCTAGCATAGTTAGGTATTCCCTAAAAGTTCTATTTTTAAATTTCGAGCCCTGATCGCTTACTATTCTTTTGGGTCGATCATGATGTGCTATGTAGTGCCGAAATTTGTTTAATATCTCGGTGGCGGTA
Source organism: Rhamnusium bicolor (assembly GCA_029963845.1). Classification (NCBI taxonomy): domain Eukaryota; kingdom Metazoa; phylum Arthropoda; class Insecta; order Coleoptera; family Cerambycidae; genus Rhamnusium; species Rhamnusium bicolor. The sequence continues at coordinate 473,644 of JANEYF010001716.1, forward strand.
GCTGTTTTTAGTAAGTATGCTTGCGAATATTTTGAGAAAGCGTCGATTATGGTTAAAAATTTGGATGCTTTATAGGTGAATGTGTCTATATGTAATGTGTCAAAAAGTTTACTGGGTATCATGGGTCCTTTTAGTTGTGGTTTGTAAAGATGTCTGTCATATTTGGATTTTAGGCATAGGTCACATTTATTGATGTATGACGTTATTGCGTCTCGCATATTTGGGAAATAATATTTTTGCTTTAAGTGATTTAGCGTTTCATTTATGCCGTTATGAGTTTCATTATGATATGAAGATATAATTTCTTTTTGCTCGTTCGGGTCTTCTATGTCCTTTAAGTATTGACTAGATGACAGTATTTTTACAGAATTATTTAGATTTTCTTTAAAAATTCGTAGGCATGTTATTTTTGTATTTTCGTCAGGGACGTATAAGCACGTGGTTGTACTGGGATTTATTCGGTTTCTACATATTTCTGAAAGGTGTTCATCTATGTTTGTAGTGGGAATTGTAATTACAAGTTGTATTTTAGTTTTATCGAATAAATAATTTCGGGTGACCGAAAGTTCTTGTGCTGTTTCGTCAGTTAATATTATTAATTGATTTTTAAAGTGATTCACAGGGTGTTCTGTGATGGGAATCACTAGGCCGTTATCATCTGTCGAGTGACGTGTGTTGGTTAGTTCTTCCAGGAATTCATTACTTATTACGGGTAGTGATAGGTCATTTATTAGGTCATTGATTATTTCGTCAATCTCGTCGATGTTAGGATTTTCATTTATTTGTGGAATGATAGAGTCGTTTTCGTTAAAATTTATTTCAACCCGAGAGAGTGCGTCCGCGACATAATTCTCTTTACCTTTCTTGTATTTAATTTCAAAATCGAACTCTTCTAATTTTAGTCGCCACCTTATGAGGCGCGAGTTAGGTTCTTTAATTTTTGATAACCAAACTAAAGGATTGTGGTCCGTTTCGATGGTAAATTTCTTTCCGAATAAATAGGGGCGGAAGTGCCTACATGAGGCCAAAATCGCGACCAATTCTTTCTCGATCGTGGAGTAGTTCTTTTCTGCCGAATTTAAGGTCCTGCTGTAGTAGGCTACCGGTCGATTTTGCTGGCTTAAAACTAATCCTAGTGCTACATTGCTAGCATCAGTGGTCAGGGTGAAAGGTTTAGAAAAGTCGGGGTAGATTAAAACTGGGGCATTACTAATAGCTTCTTTAGTTATGCGGAAGGCTTCTCTATAGTCGTGATCATTAGGGTCGATTTTTTCGGTTTTTCTAAGACATTTTGACATAGGTTGTGTTAGTTTTGCGAAATTTGGGATAAATTTACGGTAATAACCTACTAATCCAAGATATGATTTGATTTCTTTAGGAGTCCGGGGTAATGGGTATTTTTGGATGGCTTCGATTTTTAAAGGATTTGGTATAATACCGTCGGGTGTTATGATGTGGCCTAAAAAGGAAACTTCCTTTCTAAGGAATTCACTCTTATCTAACTGAATTTTGAGATTAGTTTCTCTTAGCTTTTGAAATATTTGTTGTAAATGGGTCAAATGGTCTTGAAGGGATTTTGAAAATATTACAATGTCATCCATATAGACAAAGCACGTTTTGTACTGGTAATCGCGAAGTACGTTGTCCATCATGCGTTGGAACGTAGCCGGCGCGTTTTTTAAGCCGAACGGCATTCTGAGATACTCATAATGGCCGTTATTTACGGTGAAAGCAGTTTTTTCGATGCTGTCGGGATGCATCTCGATTTGATGGAAACCCTGGGCCAAGTCTAGTGTAGTAAAATAAGTACACTTCCCGAGGTTGTCCAAAATTTCCTCAATTTTTGGAAGTGGATATTTGTCCTCAATTGTCTTGTCGTTAAGGCGTCGGTAGTCTATTACCATGCGGTATTTCTTTTTTTGGGATGCGTCTACCTTTTTAGGTACAATCCACACAGGGGAACTGTACGGAGAAACGCTCGGTCGTATAATTTTGTCTTTTAATAGTTTTGAAATTTGTCTTTGAATCTCCTCTTGCATGTTATGAGGATGCCTAAACGATTTTGTAAATATGGGTTCATTGTCAGATGTCCGTATCGTATGTTTAACTTGATTTGTAAAACTTAGGTCACTATTTTCAGAGTAAAAGCAGTCTCTATATTTATAACAAAGATTAATTATTTTTTTGTTTCTCCTCTACATTTAAATGAGGTGTACGAAAGTTTTCAGAAAATGTTAATTTTTGTGGGCTACTTTCGGGCATGGTTTGCTCGAAGTACTCACAGTGGGAGTACGGATATTCGTTCTTTGAAATTTATTTCTATATTGTTAGGGTTTTCACACGGTATTTTCGCGATTCCGTTTACGGTTGTTAGAAAACATTCGGGTATTGTTATTTGCTCAAGTTGGGTTTCGGGAACGTAAACATCTCCGTTTTCAATACTAGTAGGGATACCAATGAAATTTTGATTCTTAGACATTATATTTACCTGTATATCATTATATTCTAGGTAGAAGGGAATTATCGTATCTTGTAATTGAAGTATCTTGTCTTTATAATTAATATTAGCCTGTAATTTATGTAAGTCTTTTGAACCTATTAGGACATCGAATCTTTCGTGCCAGGGGATTATTCTTATTTTAATATTTTTGTTTATACCTAATTCTTCGAATAATTTTAAATTGAGATTTTTATCAGAATATATGGTTTTATGCAGGCCAGTGACATGGAATTTTTCCGTGAAAAGGTGATTTTTAAATTGTTTAATTTTGTTGGGATTGATAATGGAATCTGTGGCTCCAGTATCGATTAGAATTTTTAATTTTTTTCTGGTAGGTAAAAGAACGGAAGTTTGGAGCCGTAATTGATGTTATTTAGATCGACGGAGGCGGTTCCGAGGCAGTCGTCTGAAAATTTTCCTCTTGAGGATTGGGTGGATATTCATCATAATATTGCTGTTCGTTTATTTGGGATTCATCAAAAAAATATTCAATTTCTTGTTCGGGTGAGTTTTCAGTTACTTCGGTATTATGTAGCTCTTTGGATATAAAGTTGGGTCTTCCCTGAGATTGGAATGGAAATTGTCTAGTTGGGGGGACGAGTACTACTTGTTTGTATAGACATCGGTGTTGGTTTGTAATTTTGAGACGAAGTAGAAGGTCTCTGTGGTCCAAAAACTTGCTGATTTGTTAAAGGTGTGTTTCTTTGTGGAATGGGACGATTAATATCGCCGAAAGGTCTATGGGGATGTCGGTTAAAAGTGTTCGGTGGTGGCATATTATGTATTTTCGTGTTATAATTAAAAGGTGTGGGTTCGTTTGTGGTACGTTGCGTAAAATGATGCTGTTGTTGATTGTTTGGTTTGGCTGGCATGGCATTAGGGGGTTTTTGTTGAAGATTATGCAGCTGACGTATAGCTGTCTGATTATTATCGTACTCGTGACATTTAAGGAGAGCTTCCTCTATATTTAAAGGCGGGACATAAGAAAGTAATGATCGATAAGGTTCTCGAATGCCTACTTTAAATTGTTCGAGGCTGGAGTTTTTAATTTTTAAAATTTCGTAATTCAAAATTTCAATATTTGTGAGATGTAGTTGCGCATATTGTATTAGGGCGTTTTGAGCTTCAACAATTTTGTGGTAAAAATGTAAGGTAGTCTCGTTTTAATTTTGTCGAGTCTGTTTTAGGTTGGAATTTAATAGATTTTCATTTCGATGGTCTCCGTAATATTTTATGAGAGCAATTTTTATTTGTGGCCATTCACTAGTATTTTCCAAGAAAATATTTGTGGCGGCCTGACCTTTAATTTTACTTAAAATAATTTGTGTAATTAACACTTCTTTGAAAGGTGTTAAAGTAAATGTACTGATTGTTGATAGGACTCTTTCAACTTTAGCAATAAATAACGGGAGATTTTCGTTTGGCTCAAAATATGGCAAAGTTTTTAATAACTCTGTAATGTCGTTTGTAGTGATATTCATATTGGCAATAGAAATATTCGAAACTGTACTTTCTAAGCGGTTTGTATGTTCTGAATCGAAACTGCTAGTTGAAATTGAACTATTTCTCCTATGGGTGTTGTAAGGTGTTAGTCTGTGGTTCCTATTTTCTATTACTTCTACACTGATTGAATTTTTTGACATTTATGGTGTGAACTTGGAATCTGACCTTGTTCGATATTATAACAAAGTGTTATAATACTCAAAAATAAAATCTATCACTGTTATATTTATCTTGATTTTTATGGTGTGAGCTTGGAATCTGACCTTGCTCGATACTATAACAAAGTGTTATAATAATCAAAAATAAAATCTATTACTATATTAATAAATTTATATTGGTATTTACGGTGTGAGCTTGGAATCTGACCTTGCTCGGTATTATAGCAAAGTACTATAATACACAAAAATAAAATAAAATAAAATAAATTTCGCGGAAGATGGCTCTTAAAGCTAAGGGTTAATTATAAGGAAAAAGTGATCGTACTTACAGGAAAATTAAGGAAAGATGCCAAGTTTTCTGCAGTAAAGATGATTCCTTTTCCTCGCACTCGGGGATTGAGTCGCACCAGAAGAAATGTTCACTGAAGGAATTATTTTCTCCCGATTGTTCAAAGAATGAACAAAGCCGTTTTCGATAGTTCGTAAAGAATTAAAATCCACCGTTGTCGCGAATCACAAGATTTCTTCAACGTCGAACTATCCTGTTCGCAGCGCCAGTTAAATAACTTGATTGGAGAATTCCGTTTTTAAAAAACATTTATTTTTAAACGACAAATTTCACAATACAAAAGTTACAAATGAAAAATACTATAGCCTCCGGCTGCAAGTCTAATAGTGAATATTTTATTACATATTATGAGTTTTTATACATTATTTTAAGTATTGTCAGCAAAGTTGATTATCATAGTGTGGGTTTTGCGTATCTAACTGGCTCCTTGAAGTTAAGAGTCTCCAAAATCTGCTGGATAGATTTGTGGAAAGCATATACAACATAAAAAATTCAAATCAACTGCTTGCAATGATATTGGATCTATTATGGGGTTTATTCCAAACTTATTTGCAAAATAAAAAACGTCAGCTTTGTTGACGGTAGTAAAGGTATCAGAGAAGCCGACGTTTTTTATGTTGTAAAGTAAGTTTGAAATAAACTGTAATTAACAAGATATTTAAATGCTCCTGTGGAACATTTATGTGTAGGAAGGCAACTAAATATACTATTAAGCCAGACTTCATTAATTAATAAACGTAAAAAAAAATTGTAAACAGAATACCCTAACCAATTTAGTAACTGTTCACTAATTAATAATTAATTAATATAACCATATGCAGATCCAGTGGCTTATTTACGAAGGGATATGGCGATGCATGATATATCGCCACAATTTCAAACGCAGCAAAAAAAATAAAACCGTACGTAATAAAAAAACGTGTATTTGTAAGTAGAATAATTTGTTAATAAACGTGCATTAATTAACTAACTTCTTTGATTATAGGAATATTACATATTTTTTAACACCTAAACAGTTTATGCAAACTAGCTTTGCCTTCGACCTATTTATGTTTTAAGTATAAAAATACTAATAAAAATGTTATGCTGGCGCGTCTCCTCTAATTATTGCAATGAATTTTATATTGTTCCTATATCCACCCCAAGTATCATGTCTGGATACGCCACTGGGTAGATCATTGATGCAATTTAACAGATTTCACTACATTATTATGTCCCCTGCAACAGACCACTTTCACATCCACTTACTGTATAATTGGTTGCATATGCTTATTAATCATATGTATACATTGAAAAGTCATTCTAAAATGAATTCGATATCTACTATTATTTTACTCATATGAATATACTTTAAAGATATTTCTTCTGTAGATAAGGTGGTTTAATTCAATGACGAAAGGTACAATTTTATTATAAGAATTATATATCTTCCGAACGTACTCTATATATGACGTCTATCTGTCAGAAATGTCAATATCGATGTCAAAAATCAAAACAATAACCTGTAATTTAAAATCAATTTTTGGTAAAAATGTCACGAAATAGGTAAATTTTTTAACTGGCATATTAACTTTTCTCAAACGTGTTAATTTTAGTATCAAAATACTTCCTGGTGCACTAGTTTGCGAGGAATCCAAATTAAGAGGAGATATAACCATTGGGTCTGGTACAATTGTCCATCCCAGTGCTACAATTATTGCAGAAGCTGGTCCAATTATTATTGGAGATTGTTGTTTGATTGAAGAACAAGTACGAATTATTCACAGGTTAGTTCTGTTTCATGTTCTACAACAATCGTAATGTGAAACCAGTTTTCTAAGATATTACTAAATAATTTAAAAAAATAAAAATAGGCAATCCTACTTTTAGAAATATGTGTAATTCTCGGTGTAATTAATTAAATACAAAGTTAAGTTTTATGCTAAGCCGTTTTTGTCAGAGTTCGATCTATATCAATAAAAAAATTAATATTTTACAATACAATAGAATTTACTATTGACAGAATATGAACGATAAAAACTAATGACACATGGCTCCACTATTGATTAGTGAATGTAGAAGTGAAAGTTGTATTTTTTAAAACTTGTTACTGAAGGAAAATTCATGTTGTCTGAAGATTCAGCATGATTTGTAAATAAATAAAAACAATAGTAATACTGAAATTTGTGATTATTTATCATTGCAGAACTCCCTTTGATCAACAGAACAAAGAGAACACAACTCCAGTATTAATAATAGGGTCAAATAATGTATTTGAGGTTGATTCAGCTGTCGAATCGCCAAAAATAGGCAATAACAATGTTTTCGAATCAAAATGTTTTGTTGGTAATAAAGTTACTGTTTCAAATGGATGTATTATTGGAGCTGGATGTAGAATAACAGATGAGCAGATTTAAAAAGAAAATATTATCGTATTTGGGTCAAAATGTCAGATGCGTGAAGGACTCGATAGGCCTGGGGTAAGTTTTAAATATATATTTTGTAAATATTTCATTGTAAAGATGATCAGGATCACATATATAATAATTAGAAAATGATGCAAAAACAATAATAATTATATGCCTTGGTTTTTTTCTTTAGGTAAACTGGTTTTTTGTGAAACAAAATATATTACTAAGAATTAAAAGTACAATGATGTAAAACAATTTTAATACCATATACCGAGTGTTTTCTAGGCTAAATTTTATAAAAGTAATTTTTACTTGTTACAGTTAAAAACGAGTACAATTTTTACATTTCTAAATTTGCAGATTAGGAATCTACCTATATACCTATTTTTTTATATTTTTTTCGGTACATTGTATTATTTTCAAATGCAGTGAAAACAAGTTTCATATACACATGTTTCTACATCAAATTTCATAATTTGTATTATTCTAACTTTGTTGTTATAAAAATGATTATATTGTATATATTAATATTAATATGGTCATATTATATGTTTTGTTGTTTATATATAATATATTAATTATATTTGTATAAATACTGATGCTTGTCATAACATTTTCAATTCATGTTTTTTAGCCTCAAACTTTACAGATGGAGACACTGTCTAAGATGTTACCAAATTACCATCATATCAAAAAACCCAATAAAAAGAATTAATGTGCATTCTAGTTACTAATATTTTTATTGACATTTATATTTATTGCCTTTTTTTATAATTCTATAATAGGTGAATTTTTTGTTAATAATATTTTACTAATAAATTATTTCTTACATAACCATATCAGTTATTGCAGTTATTGTATAAATAATCAGTGATAGTTATGTACATATAATTAATTGATTGACTTCGTACTTTCAGTTTATTTGTATCAAGCCCAGTCCTAAATTGACATATTTACAATATTTACTAATACAATTGTGTTTAAAAGAAGAACACAAAATATAGGAAAGCTGTTTTAAAAGATCAATATTGCATTTTCCAAATTAACAAATAAAATAAAATTAGGCTTAATTTATCTACCAGATTATTATAATTAGAGACCGCATCTCAGGTAGTCGTTTGTAATATTTTAAAGTGCAAACCGCCGATAATACTATTTTAGCTCGTTTTTTAGTAAATAAATATATTACTGAACAAAAATATGTTAATAAGTTATAGAGAGTAGAATCACAAGACCCCAGCGGTGGCTGGTGAAATTTAGACTGTTATATTTTAGTATTGGAGCATGTGATCCAAGTAATACTTTAAGGCATAACTATCAAGACTAAATGAAGAAGTTTTGCAGAAAAAAATTTCGATTGACAAAAAGAAACTGAAAAAAATTGTGTGCCTACCCAAGTTATTTTTTTAAACAATCTGTAAAATATTTGTAATGCACTTTTTTTCAGAATCAGGTGGAATATATATCGACAAGACTTCAATTTGATTAAAAAAATACAGATTTTTTTAGAAAGTTGCAGCTTTTGAAATTTGCACAGTGAAAAATGAATCTAACATAAAATAGTTATGCCTTAAAGTACCGCTTGGGTCCCATGCTCCAATGCTAAGACATAAAGACGAAATTTCACGAGCCACCACTGCATGACCCCTATGTTACTGCTAAAGGCATTTCTACACACTCTGTTTTAAATTTTCAAATATTTCATTTATTAATTAATAGTTATGTGTTTTTGTTTTGACTATATTTACACATTACACATATTCATGTCAATGTGATTTCCTAAATAGAAGTTCTAACTTAACTTAAAATTTTAATAAATAAATCAAACAACTTGGACTTTTAAATTGTACTAAGGCCCGGTTTTTCATGCATAGTTAACAAAATTATCCATCTGTTAGTGTAAAATGGGTGAATTCTATTGGCCAAGAAACCACTAACTAGGATAATTTAGCTAACCAAGTATTGTTAAATCGGCCCTAAGTATATATCAAAAATTTTTCTCTAAATATGTTTTACATAAGTTGCAAATTTAAATTAATTTTTTCCACTATTACGGCAGTATCGAAATCTCATCCGTGTGTTGATGGTTGTCTAATAGTGGTAATTTTATCTATCATTTCAGGACAGTTTTATTATTACCTTAAAGTTCAATCAATGATGGCGACTGAAAATTATTTTGAACTCTCATGGTCTCATACATATTTTCTGAATAGTAAGTATGTACAAAAACGTGTTCCCAAAAAGAAAGTCTTTGAATAAGTATACCACTTTAAGTTTATATTTTTTAAAACCAAATCATTTGAACACTTGAATACTGAATAACTGATTTACACAATATGTTTCATGAACATATTGGGTATTTTACAGGTGTTTCAAAAAACGTGGTTACATTAATAAAAGGAATGTTACAAATTTAATTCCCAGTAAACGAAAATTGTTAATTAAATATGGTATAACTGTTAATTTCTCTAAAAGTATATTTTTCTGATCGACCTGTTGTCGTATCAGGGCAGTATGTTCTAAACGACTTTGTTTATAAGATACAGGATTTGCAGACATTAAAAATGCTTGGAACTGAAAAAATCTCAAAAATTAAAAATAGAATAAATCATTTTTAAACTCTTGTTATAACTTGTAACTGACAGCGACGACTTGTAAATTTTCTTTAATTCATAGCATGAATATTCTGATGGCTATGTTTAGAATTTCTTTACAAATATGGGTGAGTTCAGAAATTTAGGTTTTCACACACGGTGGCAGTGGCGGATGCGGTGGAGTTTAAACTCAACATAAACAAATGTATCAAATCACACTAATGGTTCGGCCAGGCTGGCGAGCGATTTGTCGTGAACGAAAATCGTGGACGACACTGCGGTGAGAGAAAAGCAACATCCTGGTCATCAGTAAAGTAAATAATATTTAGGTTTAACAATGCATCTGTCCCGAACCGAATCCATTGAATTGCTCTTCTTTGGAAGACCATTTGTTTCCCGACTTTTCCCTCAAGAGCAAAAGACAGTATATTGTAAATCCCGTTAACAGATATGGAAAGATTTTTTTTTAAATCATTTATTTAACGTCGGTCTATTTCCCCTACCAGAGCCAATCATCGACGCCAGGAAACAAGCTGCCCCCAACCTGGAAATTTTGCCGAACCTCTTTGTCGAAGAGTAGGGATTTTTTACTTGCCGAACATTTAATAGACAAGGGACCAATTGCTTTACATCCCTTCCGAAGGATGGTATATCACCTACACAACCCTCGCCTTAGATTGCATAGCTTCTGCGTATACGCTGATATACAAACCGTTAGATGGGATAAGATCGCCTAGTTTCTGTCACAAATAGTACAAGGCTTTGTTTGTGTTTTTGAAGACCTGTGTTTTTATTTCTCCCTAGCTGGGTTATTATTCTGTTATTAAGTTGGACGCCACGTGACTTGCTGCACGAAAATAGTTTTAATTTTGTTGCATTGGTATTTGATCGTGGAAAGGAATTTTCTCAAGGTCGATTTTTATTATATGGAAAGGTAAGGTAGCCTGTTCTTAGCCTCGTTAAATTTTCTGTGTGCCTTTGGTTATGCTGGCAGAGCTGAGCAGGACTTCAGCAACTCCCCTTCGGCGGTCCTGGCTCGAGAGACCCGTTTCTACCTCAGACTTTCTAGCTGAAGGATTTAATCAAACGGATGCTTTTTATTTATTTGTTAGGGCTAAAAAAATTTTCACATGGGGTCCCTGGCAATTTGGCTTTTTTCTAGCCTGAACATGATTTTTTGGAATACTGAAAATATTTTCTGTCAACTTTTTTGTAAAAATAAAATTGAAAAAGAAATGTTTTTTTGGTTCCCTGTAAGTGTTTCTTGAATTATGAAATTTGGTATTTCAAAGTCGCTAAAGGCAAAAAATAATTTGAACAAAGGGTTCCTTACAAAATTGAATTTTACTCGCGAGATCAGGTGATTTGTGAAAGTATCAAATTTTTTGACGTCGCACAGTGGACGGAAACGCCAAAAAGCTGCCAAAATTAAGAAAATGAAGATTTTTGTTTTTAAATGGAAACGTTTTAAATCGTTGTAGTAGTACCCCTAGCATTAGAAACGACCGTTAATACCGGACCGGGTTCACTACCTGCGCGAGGAAATTACTTATTGTGCGACCGTGCAGCGCGTCACTTCGGCAGCTCGCAACACTTCAAAAAATCGATAAATTTTGTCTGCAGCGTAAAAATTCTCAAAGTGCAGTTTTCTGTGTCATAAAAATGGATTCTGCATCAGAAAGTAAGTACAATTAAAATATCTCAATATCAGATCAGTTTATTTATATGGTAATTAGTAAATAATTATCGAAGTGGAGTGCATTTTTGTGCATGCAACGATTCATAAACTCCACAAAAAAAAGCTATAAGTTACGCGGTTGGTGATGGTTGGTCTTGAAACTTATTGGAATTAATGTGTTCAATGAACATTTTTTTCGAAAGTGTATAAAAAATTAGCTGCATCTTTTTGCATCTTTGCGAGATATTGATCAAATTGTGCGCGAATGCACGGATGCATGCACATTCGTGCATTATAAAGTGGGCTCCTTTTGAATGCGACGATGAATGTAATTCAGATAGTAATTGAATAAAATTAATTTTCAAAGTCATTACACATTTTTATTCCATTCCCCAGATCCTAATTTTCCCGAAGCAAATGAGACACATGAATTCGCTTCAATTCAATAATAATTTTTGAACTATGTATATATTTTTGACCGTAATTTTTTGAAATTCTATATGGGATTCTTCATCAGCAACCCCAAAAAAACTATACAAAGTTTTGTAAAAATGCAGCGATAATTGGCGATTTTTGGTATGTTTTGGGGGGATTTCATGGCCGCCATTTTGTTTTTTCAAAATTCAACTTCGGATTCTTGATCAGCGACACAAAATACCCCTGTATGCACAATTTCAGTAAAATAGCTCAATGCCTTTATAATTTGGCCAGCTTTTCTGGCGTTTCCGTCCACTGTGCGTCGTTAAGACCAAAAATAAAATTGGACTTGGTGCTTTAAGAAAAACTTCACACTAGATATCAAATTATCAACATCTCCTAATAGTTTCAGCAATCATACGAAGCCCATGTGCTAAACATGTTTCAAGAAGTATATTCTGATATGTTTTCTACAAAATTCTTCCAGCAGCTTTTATATAATTCACTCCATCGGTAAGAAATAATAAGAACTGGTACTTATTTTTTGCATATTTGTCACCCCAAAACTCTTGTAGAATAGAATAGAATAGAATAGGAATATTTATTTACCATTTTTTTGATACATATTATGCACATTTGGTACGTTAAAAAATACAATAAAAGTATATCATAAAAAATATATACATACATACATGTACATATATATATATATATATATATATATATATATATATATATATATATATATATATATATATATATATATATATATATATATATATATATATATATATATATATATATATATATATATATATATATATATATATATATATATATATATATATATATATATATATATATACACATATATACATGCACATACATACACATATATACATGCACATACATACACATCACACATATATATTATACATATAGAAATAAAGGACAAGACATATGAACTCACAATTGTAAAAAACACATAAAGAAATAAAATCTATCTATTTAAAAACTCATTCACACAATAATAGGCTTATTATCAGTAATTTCTTTTATTTCTTTTTAAATGCAGATAGCTTCATGTCTAATAGATTTAGGTACAGTGTTAAATAAGACAATGTAATTGTAGATTTGAATTCACTACCTCCAGTATAGTGCGAGAATTTGTAGTTTCTAAACTTTAGAGGCGATCAAGTGTCCGCTCAGTGAACAATTTTCCTCCAGTGCACCCACTAAAAACATTCTCTACCTTAAACCTGCAAACATTGGTGGTTTCGTCCACGCTAAGCCAGATGTACTTTCCATTAAATTCAGATGAAATTTTCTGTCTAATATTTTCACACTCCGTTGATAAATATTTTTTCTTAGTATAGACTCCGTAGGCACGTTAACATTGCTATATTTGCCACTAATATATTTTTCCAAAAATTGTGTAAAAAGTGGACTGTCCAGTTTCAACCACGGTATGTTGTATCCCATCATACATTTCACTAAATCTAAGTTAAAATTACGTTGCATCTCACTGTAAGTAAAGCCACATCCGTTTATAGTTTTCTGAGGAAATATGTCTATTAATATTTGTGGTGCATGACCACGGAATTGCTTTGTCACATCTAGTGCAATACAATTGTCTACCATCAAATTGTAACTCGGCAATATCGCGAATCCAAGAATTTACTGTAGCTTCCGTGGTTTGGTACGTTGTGACATTTTTTAGTACCTACGTCCAAACAAATCCACGTTATGCAAGATACTGTTTGATTGTGTTATATTTTCTTCCCTCCACGCTAGGGCCGGCCGTTGGCCTTCAGTAACGTAAATTACCAGTATACTGCAATTTAAAAGAATCTATTACGCATTCTGTTTTTATTTAATATAGTGCATTCCCCGACAAAACTAAGTTATGTATTAATATTCTGTAAAATTAAATAAAATGCACTTAATATGTTGCATGACTTTCTTTTTGTAGTTTGGGAACGTTTCAGTAGATGTTTACAATATATTATATCTGTGAAAGCCATCTCCTGAATCCAATCGGCAAATTCGACCGCTGGACATGACCCAATGGGCCTCAGCAAATCCAGCGCTGTCCGAATAAGACAGCTGTAAATAATATCGACAGTAATGCACCCAACATTACGTATAATCAACTCCAATTGAATCAGCAATAAACCACAAAATGAGATAAGAATTTTATAATTTAGTACTACCCTCCTATGCCTCTCCTGACTTTTACGAAGATATCATCCGAAATACGCTAATAGAATATTAGACAATTTTGAGCGGGCCCAAGCAGAGGGCAGAAGAACATAATCTATTATATTCAATGACTTCAGAAATAGGAGTCATTCGATTATATTCCTCACCACCTGAGATGCGGTCTTTTGATAAGTTTGTAGTGAGGTTTATAAAGTCGCTTTAACTCAAGATCGGCTACAATTACATTTTAATTATGATAAATAATACATTTCTTAATTTAATGTAACATCAAATTATTTTGTGTATTTCGGATGGTTGTTATAATTCTTAGTAATCTTTCATGGGTGTCTCTATTATGTGAAATTTATTGTTTTCCATTTTTCTCTCATAACTTTTTTATTTTCGTTTTTTTTTTCAACCCGTAAAAAAACTTTTCTTGAGCAACTTTTAAACAAAATAATCCTCTTTAGTCATATTTGCTCTACAACGTTTCGGTTCTTCGGAACCCCTCATCAACTACATTTTTATATGGGCCGACATACTGGATTTTCCAATATTTTACAAGGCCTTTATTTGCTTTTAAGTGATGACTGATCTACTATAAGTTGGTAATCATATCATCCGTTGTGATAACAATGACAAAAATAAGATATTAATTGTAATTACTGTAAAAAATACTGTAAATGTGATATAAAAAGTGGAAAACGTTAACATCTGATGAAATAATTACATCATCGTAAGTAGCTAATGTCTTCTAAAAATGTTATCCCTTGTGCCTTTATTATTCATTTATTTTAGAATAGGTAAATTATCTTGAAAATTGGGTACTAACATTGGTATTATCTTGAAAATTGGGTACTAACATTGTACCCCATTTTTCGTGAATAAGAGATCTCATTATCAAACTATTTATAATAATAGATGACAATAGCATGATAATTATTATTAATAATGAAAAAAAAAATGCGCACAATATCCCAAAAAACACAAGCAGCTACGGTTACGATTGTCGGCATTATTACAATGGTTCATCAAATTTAAAAAACAAAACATCTGAACT